>CM053582.1:434143542-434165918 GCA_028627135.1 Pseudochirops cupreus
TCATGAAGAGTCAGACATGACTGAAATGACTCAACCCCAACAAACTACGTGCTAGGCACAATGCTAGGTACTGAGGATATAAAAATAGTATCTGTCTACAAAGAGTTTACTTTTTATTGGATGAGTGTAGGGATTGAGAGGGAATGAAAGGAGGGGCACCATAGGTATTGAAATAGCTAGACTCTGCCCTTAGATATTATTAGAGATATCCTTTGAAACCAAAACTTTGTTATATCCTCCAAATGGTTTCACTCATTGGAGGGCTGGCTCTTCTGTTACTCATCTTGGAATTTCTCCTGCCTTTCCTATTCCTCTTTACCCATCCATACCGTGAATAATAAAGGAATTGGTCCCTTCCATTCCCTCAACCAAACAGGTTTTTACGAGGCAGACTGATCCACCAGCCCTTCCATTTAGTGAAGAAACTAACACGACCTCCAAAATAATATGGCTCCAGAGGTCCCTAAATTAAACTTTGTGATTATCTGGTAATACAGAAGACAGCAGGTGAAAGGTGGGGATAGCGGATGGCTGGGGGGGAACAGTGTTACTTGGTGGGGTGTGTGTGATGCCTACCTGGTGATACCTCTTTTTCAGCTCTTTAGTAGAACTGCTAGAAGCTGAAATGCTGATAGACCAAGAAAAGAAAAAGAAAAAAGAAAAAAGAACAGAACAACCCCCAAGAAACCAGCCTTTTGTCAAACAACAATGCCCAAACCCAACTGCAGTGAGCAATTATGGAACAATTGCTAAAAGCTTTCTATAATTAGAGCCAGAAACCATCAAGAGTGATCAGGGCTTCTTTGTCTGTGCTGACCCTCTACACCCAGGAAAGGGCATGTGAGATGGATGCTGTGGGTCTTGGTGTCTTTTCTAGTTTTTCTTAGGGAATTAAATTTCAGATCATCCTTCAGTTGCCAAGAAAGGGTGACAGCAGGGATAGAGAGAACCTCCTCAATAGATTAGGGAGGAGATTAGAGATGCGAAGAATGCCAAACACCAGCCCGATTTTGAGGAAGAAAAAGGAGCTAGCTATGCTGGCTGCAGACCCATTGGCCCTGGAATAGGGATGAGGGAATATTGGTTAGCTTCTTTGATGGGAGGGGTGAGCACCGTGCTTTGGTTTGCCTTCTCCCACTCCTGCAGCTATTCCATATTATCTTTTTTTCTTTTGTTAAAATCTCTAAGTAGCAAAAGAACCATAGCATAATTGGAATGAAGAAAGCGATGGTCAGCCTGTAAGGCTTCCCGAGAAAATAAAACCCAGTGCTCTAAACTGTAATCCAAACAGAGAAAATAACTACAGAAATAAGCCAAATCATATGAAAATGAATTAGCTATTTTCAAGGACCCCTGCCTTTTGTGCTACCAACAGCCAAAATTGGCTTTACAAAATAAGGTAGTAAGATTATATATAATATTTGTACATATATTGTATATCTAACAATTACAACCGCAGCCTTGGCCTGAAGGGGTTGGCCGCCATGCCCTTGCCCTTTCAACTAAAATATTTCTCAGGGCTTGACTCATGCTTTCAGATTAGGTTCAGGCCTATGTAAAGTAAGGGTAAGACTCCTTTTCCTGCACTGGGATTTATTATGCCCCTTGTGTGGGGTATAGGGACCCCAAAAGTGCAGAAACCCCCAAAATCCCCTAACCAAATTTTATAAAACTTAGAGAAGTCTCAAGGTAAGAACAGGAAGCTTTTATTCAGTTCTCCCAAGAAGAGGGTGTCACCTCCACCAGGAAGAACTGATGGAAGGACGAATGTTACAGAAGACAAAGCAAGGTTTTATACCCTAAGGAAGACGAGCCCCCTCCAACCACTATCCCTTATTCCCATTGGCTGGGAGGTGGGCTTACAGTCTAGGCGAGGAAAAAGCCAAAGAACAGGGAAACAGGGTATGGCCAATCCAAATGTATATGTCCTTATTGGCAAACCCTAAAGCAAGGGAGGGGGAAAGGTCCTGAAAGACTCCTAAAGGGATTAGTGCTGATGTGGCAGCAAAGGAGGGGGAAGGGTCCTAAACTGTATAATTTCTTAGGAAACCAGGACTCAAGTTTGTCTGGTCTTACAAAAGTGTGTCAGTAGTTTCAAGATAATCTCTCTCTCTCTCTCTCTCTCTCTCTCTCTCTCTCTCTCTCACTCTCTTTCTCCACTCTGAGGAGTCTTCACAGAGGGTGGGTCCCACTCACTCTCTTCTGGTGCTCTGGGAAAAATGTGTTTAAAACTTTGCTCATCTAGGGTATCTCCAATATGAAGAGTAGAAAAGTAATTAATATGAATCAGGCATGGGACAGTTATGCCCTATACAAAAGAAAAATGTTTAACACACACAAGATACACAAACACACATAGAGAAAGACTTTTCTGAGAGATTGAGATTTGAACGTGCAAACCTGAAGCAATTTGTCAGACTACTGAATAAACATTTTTACATTTCACCTAGGCTTTGTACTATCTAAGCAATTCGCTTCAGATCCATGGTTTTGAGTAAACCAAGCCTGGAATTACACTCCTTCCCCTATCAGAAGTATCCTACTCAATAGAAAAACTCCCCACTCACAGAATTTGAGAGTTGAAAGGCATATAACTTAACCTATATTTGAAAAGAATTCCCATGATCACATATCCAACAAGTGGTCATTCAAGTTTTGCTTGAAGACCTCCAAGCAGGAAACCTACCATCTCCCAAGGCAGTCCATTCCACATTTGGACAATTCTATTCAGTAGGAAGTTTTTCCGAACATCTAGCCTAAATTTTTCTCTTTATAACTTCTACCTATTGCTCTTGTTTATACTTTCTGAGGCCAAAAAGAACAAATGCAACTCCTCCTCCTCAAGTATTTGTTTTTCAATCATTTGAAGCCAACTACCACTTCTCTGATGAGGCTTCTTTTTTCTCCAGGCTGAATAGCCTTTGGTCCTTCAATCCCCTGTTGCTAGTTAACCTTGATTGAAGACACAAGATACATAAGCCTGTTGAACTTCTAAGGTTGCCTTCAAGGCTGCACACATCCATCTTAGGATTGTTGTTTGGTCTCCTATACCAAAGAAAGAACAAACACACAGAAGAGGCAGGTCAAAGCCGAAGCTCAGGCTTACCTAGGCAGGATGTGGTCAAAGTTTAATATTTCTGCTGGGGCAGGGGAAAAACAAGCCCCTCCACCTACTTTTCATGGGAGCACAACTTATCACAAGGGGAGTGCTAAAGGAAAAGGATAGATAGAAGGGGAGATACTGCCTCTTATAAGGTCCACTTACTCATTGTCTCTTCCTGCTTTGTGGTCAGTGAGGGGATAACTACACTATCCCCAAAATACCTGAGTCCTTCAGAGTCACACATGACTAGCCAGTAGCAGCTAGGAAACTTTATTATCCTCAAAGCACTGAAGCACTGAACTAGCACACATAGCTGTCCAATGCCAATCAGGTAACCTTTGCACAGGTCCTTTTACATATGTGTGTATGTTTAATACCTCGGTATAAATAATTTGGGGCAGCTACATTGGTGCAGTACATAAACCATTGGGTCTAGAGTCAGGAAGACCTAAGTTCAAATCTGGCCTCAGACATTTATTAGCTGTGTGACCCTGGGCAAGTCACCTAATCCCACCTCAGTTTCCTCATCTATAAGATGAGCTGCAGAAGGAAATGGTGAATCACTCCAGTATCTTTGCCATGAAAACCCCAAATGGAGTCACAAAGAGTAGGACAGGACTGAAAATGACCAAACAACAACAAAAATAAATAATATAATTATAGCTTTATAAAAGAAAACCAAATCAAAACATTACAATCGATGACTGAATCCAAAGAGTAATCATTAACTGATCAATGTCAGTCTAAAGGACAGAGGAGGACAGAAGGAGCCAGTAGAGTGCTTGGGCCTGTGTGGGTTAATTTTTTGTTTATTAGTGAGTTGGGTGAAGGCGTAGATGACTTTCTTAACAAATCTACAGGTGACATAAATCTGAGAGACAGAGAGGTAGCGCATTGGAATACAGAGTCAGAAAAGATTTTAATAAGCTATAATCTGGACTGCTAAAACTAGTTAATATGACATGCAATAGTAATAAATATAAGGTTTTATACTTGCATCTTTCCAAGTGTTAGATGGGAAAAGCACGGTCAGATTTCAGTTTATTTGAAAAGTATGTAGCCTTGAGACCACATATGGCTTTCAAGGTCCATGGGTATGTCTTTTTGACAGTCAAAAGTCAAGTTTTATAGAACAAATCCTTTTATTAAGGGGATTTGTTCTGGGAAGTTTTGATTCAGTCAAAGGGCCATACTTAAGGCTGCAGCTTCCCCATCCATGAAGGAGTTTTGTTAGATTCAAAGTTAATATAAGGAAACAGTTAGGTATATCCTCCTTAAGTGGGACAGGCCCCCTCTCTCCTCCCCTACCTCAGTCCCTGGGGAGCTAGGACTCAAAACTGAAATGCAAATACTACAAAGCATTTGATTCCAAAAAATTAGCTTCTGAATGTAGCATAGAGAGTAAATAGAATGATTCCCTTGCTTACAGGACATAGTATCTTGACTGCCAGGTTGATCCATTGCTGGGTTGGGTCAATCAGGTCACTGTTCAAGGCTGAGCTGGTTCACCAAGCTCAGAGAAAAAAAATAAGAAAGAAAAAAATTTGTTAAATGTCTCCTTCCGGTAGAGAACTTCCTTTCTATTTCCTTTGCCTCATTCATCCACCATGCCATCACCCTCTACACTTAGACTTCTGTAATAATCTCCTGACTGATATCCCTTTTGACATTCCTCTTCTGATCCAGAAGGCTAATCTTCCTAAAACACTAATTTCAGGTCAGAGAACCATAAAATGTTGAGGTTTAAGGTTAGGGGTGCTTGAGATCCCAAAATACCAACACACTGGGTCATGCCAAGTGAATTCGACTCAAGTCTTCTCTCAGCCTAAGAAAAGCAAAGTTTATTAAAAGTTTGCCATAATGGCTAGACTCTTAAGGAGCCTCAGTATCTGTGACACTTGTACTGGACAAGTGGGACAGAATCATCTGACACAGAGTGTTCTCCCTCTCATGGAGGCAAGATGGGATCTTATATACAGAAAGGTTGTGGGAGGAATCTAGGGGTGGTCTAGAGGAGGAGTTTGGGGAGGGTCTTCAGGAGGAGTCAAATGAGGTCACACTCCAGTGATGAGAGATTAAGGGTGGGAAGTAGCTGGAGGCTACCTGGAGATGAGACAATGGAGGGCTAGACTAGTTTAAGGGTATATAGATATTTTGGGAGGGTTTTGAGGAGGAGAATAAGAAGGATCTTGAGATCAGATCCCAGGAATGGGATTAAGGGTGGGAAATAGCTGGAGGCTACCTGGAGATAACAGACAATGGAGGGCTAGGCTGGTAACAGAGGTCTGGGCAAGCCACAATGAAAGGCCTATGGCCTCAGGCAAATGCCTCATCAAATGGGAAGATTCAATCAGAGTTCAAGGGAGTTCCCAGAGCCTGTACCTTATCACCCCCCCACAAACCAAACAAAACAACATAAGGGCAATAGCATGCCTATAGCATGAAACCTAAATTCAGCTGACATGTGAGGCCCTATCCTATTTATCTAATTAAATAGCTGGTTCACCAAGCCAAACTCTGGTATGGATGTTAGTTTGTAGACCTCTGGTAGTGATGGGGCACAGGCTCTGGGAAACCCCTTGAATCTTCCCACTTGATGAGGCATTTGCCTGAGGCCACAAACCTCTTAACCTAGCCTAGCCTTCCCTTATTTATCTACTTCCCACCCTTGATCCTATCAAAATATCTATACCCAAACCTGCTCTCTGAAACTAGTTTAAGCCCTCCATTGTCTGTTATCTCCAGGTAGCCTCCAGCTGTTTCCCACCCTTAATCCCATTCCTGGAGTCTGATCTCAAGATCCTCCTTAGACTCCTCCTCAAGACCCTCCCCAAACTCCTCCTCTAGATCACCCCTAGATCCCTCCCACAATCTTTCTGTATATAAGATCTGTCTTGCCTCCACGAAGATGCTGAGATTCAGTCTAGCTCAGACTGGGTCCCTGTCAGATTGTTCTGGCCCTCTTGTCAACACAAGTGCCACAAAATACTTAGGCTCCTTAAGAGTCTACTCATTATGGCAAATCTTTAATAAACTTTGTTTTACTTAGGCTGAGACAAGGCTGGAGTTGAATTCATTCTGCGGGACCTGATGTTTTGATGTTTTGGCGTTTTGGGGGTCTCGAGCATCCCTAAACCCCAAACCTTAACAGTGGGTCTTCCAACTTTTCAAAACTCATTTAAGGGCAGGAAAGAATGAAAACCAAGAGACAGAAAACCAACAGTCCTGTGTTCAAGGCCACATAGCAGTTGGGAGTTAAGTGTTAAGTGTTCAAACGGGAGTTAAGTGTTCAAAGTTTCTCTCCGTCTCAAAGAATTACGCTATTATCTTCCTTTAACTGCTGCCAGGAAAGAGCCAGACTTAACCTCTTTGGGCTTTTTTGTTAGTGTACTCAGTTCTGGTCAACCAAAACAGTCAATTAAAAGGCTTTTATTTATCATGAAGTAAACAAATGGGAAACAATCAAAGAATACCTGTGCGTAATCTGATGTGAAAGGCAGGACTCTCCACTCTGCCTGCCTAGAGTCAGGCTTCTCAAGCATCCACCTGTGCTGGCACCAGACAGATTAGATTGCATGTGCCCAGAGGAATGGGTCCCCATTGGCAATTTCCACATTACACATATATATGTATAGTTACACATATATACATATGTATATAAGTAGGTATACAAGAGGAAGGGTAATGTAGTGAGGAAGAATGGCCTTGTTGTATCACTCTACTTAGATCTTTTCTATGCAATAATTCCTACATGTGGGGACTTGTCTGAGATATCAGAGAGGATTTTCTTACTCAGGCATGGGTTGAGCTAGAAGACCTCTGAGGGCTCTTCCAACTCTGAGATTTCATGATTCTCTGACATATAACCTCTGCAGGGTTCTTTTCTCATCACTCAGTTGCTCATGCAAACACACTGGCCTCTGGCTCCTGCAAAGCATCTTATTACTGGAATGAGAAGAAGTTCAGGGGTTACATGGGAACAAGTTGACATTTTGATTGTTTTTTGAGGGTGGTGGATATTGAGGTTTAGGGATGCCCAAGACCCCAAAATATCAACACGCTAGGTCCTGCTGAATGAATTTGACTCAAGTCTTCTCTCAGAAAGTAAAGCAAAGTTTATTAAAGATTCACCATAATGGGTAGACTCTTAAAGAGCCTAGGTATCTGTGACACTTGTATTGGACAGACTGAGCCTGATGTGGATACAAAGGTGTCCTAAAAGTTGAGTTTCTTTTTCACTGGTTTATCCTCTAGAGGCACTCTAAAATACAGAGGTGCCCTAAAGGTTGAGTTGCTCATCCCCAGGCTTTCTAAAGTTTACCCTTATCTTGAAATACCACAAAACTTTCTCTTATCCTAAAATTCCTTGTCTCCTCCCATCCTGTGTCATAAAAATTCCCGTGTCTCCCTTACCTTGTGTCATTCATTGTCTTATCTTACAAGACTTATCTTGTCCTTAAATCTTCAATCCCCTTTAGAAACCTTAAAACTTACACCACCATCCTATAGGCTGTATATGGTCCTTGTCCTATATCATTGCTTTTGTTTGGCTCCTTGCTTATGGCTTCAGGCAAATGCCTCATCAAGTGGGAAGATTCAATCAGAGTTCAAGGGGTTTGCCAGAGCTTGTACTCCATCTGTGGAGAAATACAAGGAGAAACGCAAACTTTTAACTTTCCCAAGGCTTGCAAGAAAGACCCAACCCCTAGATTTTTCTCTTTTGGGTTAAAGAAACAGTCAACTAGAAGTAGCAGTCATCATAAAAATGATCACTTCATTGAAAGTGACTCAGAGTTTTCCTCTTACATTTCAAAACCTCACCTCCAGGAGGGAGGATGAAGAACAAGGACTCCACACAAGCACAGTAGTCTAACTGGAGATCCTCAATTGAGAATGGACAGATGGCAAAGCAATGCCACCGTACTAACTCCGAGATGCTACTGTTGCCTAAACTTGCTCACAAGCTCCCCCAGGTGGCTAGATAGGAAAAGAAACCTTCATTTTTTATCTTTCCCACATACCCTCCTATACCAATTAGTTTTGTTGATTCTTCCTTTAAATGTACTTGTGATGAAAAATACTATCCCTCCAAAGAAAGAACTGATGGAGTATGAATACAGATTGAAGCATACTTTTTTTTACTTTATTTTTCGTGAGTTTTTTCTTTTTGGTCTGTGTTTTCTTCTGCAACATGGCTAATATGGAAATAAGTTTTGCATGACCGCACATGCATAGTCTGTATCAAATTACTTGCCTTCTCAAAGAGAGGGAAATTATTAGAGACTCAAAATTTTAAAAAACGGATGTTAAAAACATTTTTTACATGTAATTGAGCAAAAAAATTAAAATAAGAGAAAAAAATTTAAATGTCTCCTTATGGTAAAGAATTTACTTTTTATTCCCTTTACCACATCTTCATCCACAGTGCCATCACCTTACACACTTAGACTTCTGTAATAATCCCTTCAGTGTATCTTCTTCCAATCCATTCTACATAGTACCAAGGAATTAATCATTCTAAAATGCCAATTTCATCCATTTATTATGCTGTACAAATAAAAATTAAAACTAGTGACTCCCCATTGCCTACAACATGAAATCTAAATTCAGGAAACATTCAAGGCTTACTACAATCAGGCCCTATCTTATCTATCCAATTAATCTTGTTCTGCTCTACCATATGAACTCCCCAAAGCTGGTATCCTCACTGTCTCTAATAACAGTAACAGCATTTATAGAGCCTAGTATGAGCCAAGCATTTGACAAATATTCTCATTTGCTCCACACAACAACCCCGGGAGGGAGGTGCTATCATTATCATCTTTTGGAGTTGGGAAAATTGAGGTAAACAGAGATTAACTGACTTGCCTACAAACACCTGGCTGAAGTTGGATTTGAGTTCAATTCTTCCTGTTTCCAGGCCTAATGCTCTACCCACGGCATTACCTAGCTACTTTGTTTATGCTCTACTCATTGCTGACCCCAAGCCTTTGCTCCAGGTCTTCTCTCTAACGTTCTCAAGTGCCAGTTTCTCCATGAGACCCTCCCCAGTCACTCCAACCCATACTGGTTTCCCTCTTCTCTAAACTCCTATAACATTAATTATCGGGGGCGGAGCCAAGACATCCAGTAAAAGCAGGAACTTTCTTGAGCTCCCACCCCAACCACTTCCAATACCTGTAAAAAATGAAACTAAACAAATTTTAGAACTACAGAATGCACAAAATGACAGAGTGAAATATACCTCCAACTGAAGTCAGCCAGCTAAGCCTAAAGGAAGGATTTATCATGCCAGGCTGCTATCAAAGCTCAGTCCCATGTGAGTATTGTGGAAACACAATCAGGATAACACAAGATCTAGCAGCTTCTACATTAAGGGATCAAAGGGCTTGGCATATGATATTCCAGAAGTCAAAGGAGCTAAGATTCAAACCAAGAATCACCTACCCAGAAAAACTGAGTATAGTGCTTCAAGGGGAAAATACGGTCATTCAATGAAATAGAGGACTTTCAAGTGTCCTTGATGAAAAAACCAGGGCTGAACAGGAAATTTGACTTTCAAATACAAAAAGCAAGAGAAGCATGAGAAGGTAAACAGGAAAAAGAAATCATAAGGAATTTATTGAAGATGAACTATTTATATTCCTACATGGTAAAACAATAATTGTAACTCATGAGACCTTTTCTCAGTATGAGGATAGGTGAAGGGAATATGTGTATACACACACACACATATACACACATATATATATTTACACACACGTATATATATATATGTGTGTGTGTATGTGTGTATATGTATACATACACAGAGGGCACAGGGTGAGTTGAATATGAAGGAATGATATCTAAAAAATAAAATTAAGAGGTGAGAAAGGAATATATTGGAAGAAGGAGAAATGGAGAGACGGAATAGGGTAAATTATCTCACTGTTACAATAGAGGGGAAGAGTAGTGAGGTGAAAGGGAATGAGTCAACCTTACTTTTGTTGGATTTGGCTTAAGGAGGGAATAACATAAACACTCATTTGGGTATCTTACCCTACAAGAAAATAGAGGGGAAGAGTATAAGAGGGGGAGAATTACAGAAGGGAGGGCAAATTGGGGTAGGGGGTAGTCAGAAGCAAATAATTTTGAAAAGGGACAGGATTAAAGGAGAAAATAGAATAAATGGGGGTAGGATAGGATGGAGGGAAATATAGTTAGTCTTTTACAATATGACTACTATGGAAATTTTTTGTATAACTACACATATATAACCTAAAAAAAAAACCCCAAACATTAATTATTCATATCACAGAAAAAATCATTAAACCCTTGGTCCATTTATAGAAGGGTACTCCAGCAAGAAGTTGTTCAGTCATTGTAATCGTGTCTGACTTTTTATTACTCCATTTGGGTCATTTCTTGGCAAAGACACTGGAGAGGTTTGCCATTTCCTTCTCCAGCTCATTTTACAGATTAGGAAACTGAGGTAAACAGGGTTAAATGACTTGCCTAGGGTCACACAGCTAGTAAATGTCTGAGGCCAGATTTGAACTCAGGAAGATGAGTCTTCCTTGACTCCAGGCCCAGCAGTCTATCCCCTAAGACATCTCTGAGATAATCATTCCAGGTATTAGTATCTGCAAAAGAGGTAGAAGAGGTTTAAAAAAAAAAACAACCCTTATTAAAGCCTCAAACCAAAAGAACTTCTACCTTAATGACTTCAATGCAAAAGCAGTCATTGAAAACAACAGAAAAAAAATATGTTGGAAAATATGGCTTAAGAGTAAGAAACCAGTGTGCGAGGACTGATTTTGATAGACTTAACCCTTCTCAGCAATGCAAGGACCTAAAACAATCCCAAAGGACACATGATGGAAAATGCCATCCACATCCAAAGAAAGAACTATGGAGTCAGAATGCAGAGTGAAGCAGACTATTTTCTCTTGTTTTGTTTTCTTTCCCATGTTTTCTTCCATTCATTATAATTCTTCTATGCAACATGACTAATATGAAAATGTATGTAATAGGAATATATGTATAGAGCCCATATCATATAGCAAGACATCTAAGGGAGGGAGGGGGGGAAAGGAGGGGAAGAAATTTTAAAACTTGTGGAAGTTAATGTTGAAAACTAAAAATAAATAATTTAATAAAAAAAAGGAGTAAGATACAAGAGAGGCCTCATACCTATATATCATAAATACTTTTGTCAAGAAAAAATCAGAAGGGATAGGATATGGCAAAGCCATCATAAGACAACGGATATTTTAAAATGACTATAGTTCATAAAATAGGAAATGACTGGTCACTGATGTGGGAGTCATTTCCAAATTAGCTATGTACAGTCCAAATTAGAAAAAAAAAACAGAAATGAGGAATGGCATGCAGTTGAGGCAATTTCAACTTAGTTTACTTAAGCAGTTGATATTGAAAAATGGGAAATGAATTTTAAAAATAGACATTAATATAGACTACCATGATTTCCAAAGGAAGATCAAACTTTATAAATTAGTTATGACAAGGATGAGACCAAAAGAGCTTGGAAAGCTCCTCAGCTAAGCAAACACAACCTCCTTGCCAAGCGGAGACCTATACAGCAGCCAAGAGTGCCATCAGTTTAGAATATTAATGAATTTGTAAAGTCTTAAAGAGGAGTGGTCAAGAATAAGTATAGCAGTTAGACAGAGCCTACCATGTGCCAAGCCATTTGTTTCACACAACTCTGGGAAATAGATACTATTATCATCATCTCCATTTTGCAGTTGAGGAAACTGAGGCAAACAGAGATTAAGTAGAATATTAAGTGGAAACAAATTGTGGAATATTAATGTGTTATAAAAAGTATTGTACCACAAATAATAATGGATATGAATAACTTAAAGGAATATTGAGATTTTTATGAACTGATGCAGAGTGAAGAAAATAGAACTGAGAGAACAATGCAAGCAATGACTTACATATAAATATAAGGGAAATAGAAGTATAAGGAAAAACAAACCAAATGTAGCCAAAATGCAGCCAAACTTAGATGAATTGATACGATCAATTTCAGCCCCAGGAAACAGATACACATTTTTTTTCTTCTTAGTAGAAAGAGAGAGAACTATCGTTTATTCTGTTGAACTCAATTTTACCAGCTGATTTTGTTTAACTTTTATTTGTAACAAGGAAGATTCATTGAGGGGTGAGGTATAATCTTAGAAAATGATTGTTAGGTAAAAAATAAAAAGCATCAATAAAACAAAATTTTTAATGAGACAAATTCTCTAAAAATCTTAAGTAGGAAGATAACATAATATTATGAAAAGTACTGCCTCATAAAACAGCAAGAAGCAGTAGAGGGGAAACAAGATCATGTAAAACCTTGTCAAGAAATTTAAACTAAGCCAGCATTTAAGGAAGAAACTGGTAAGAGACTAAAAAACAAATCAAAATGGGAATAAGCTGTAAAGATTTCTATAACAAATTATTTTCTTCATTCAGATCTCTAATATCTAATCCTTGGTGTTCTGCTTAAAGAGGAGGCATGGAGATAAAGAAAACAAAGGCAGAAAAACCTTTAGACTAAATCACACACATGCAACAGAGGTCTGTACCAGAGGCAACACAATTTTGAAGATGTCAAAGTGTTGACTCTTACGAAGCATCATTGGGGTTGAACAAGTTGTGTATGAATGTAATGGAATACTATTGTGCTATAAGAAATAGTGAGCAGGTGAACTTGAGAAAAAACTGCAAAGACAACATGAACTGATGCTGAGTGAAGTGAGCAGAACCAGGAGAACATTGTACTCAGTAACAGCAACACTGTGCTATGACCAACTTTAATAGACTTAGCTCTTCTCAGCAATACAATGATTCAAAACAATTCCAAAAGACTTGTGATGGAAAATGCTGTCCGAATCCAGAGAAAGAATCTGAATAGAGATCAAAGCATACTGGTTTTTTTTCTTTCTCATGATTTTTCCCTTTTGTTCTGATTCTTCTTTTACAACATGACTAATGTAGAAATATGTTTAACATGATTTTACATGTATAACCTATATCAGATTTCTTGCTGTCTTGGCGGGGAGGGAAGGAAGGGAGGGAGAAAAATTTGGAACTCAAAATCTTACAAAATGACAACTATCTTTACATGTAATTGGGAAAAATACTATTAAATGTAAAAAAAAAAAAGAATTTTAAAAAAGCATCATTAGGGCAGCTAGGTGGCCCAGTGGATAGAGCACCAGCACTGGAGTCAGGAGGACCTGAGTTCAAATCCAACCTCAGATACTTACTAGTTGTGTGACCCTGGGCAAGTCACTTACCCCCAATTGCTTCCACAACAAAAAAAGGAAGAAGCATCCATCTCCAGCAAAGTTCATAGCAACCTCAACCACTTTAGTGCCAAGATTTCTTGAAGTAAAACTCTCATCTCCCCATATTATGTGACTTTCAGATTTATTTTCCTGTTCAGTCTATTTTTCTGGTTCAAAAGTTCAGAAATTCCAAATTTTGGCAACTTTGGCTACAGCCAAGAAGTATCCCTCCCCACATCCCTTCTATCACTATGTTGGAAAATAGAAAGTAAGTGGTCAAACAGGTTAAAAGAAGCATTTTTCCTTCCTTTTGTCAGTTCATATGGGAGTGAGGTTCAAGTGTTGCCTTCTCCCCCATCCCTTCTGAATCCCTATGCCAAACTAAGCTAGAAAAATGATTCACTGTGCTTTTTTTTTAACCTTGGATTTGCTGATCAGGACTTGCTTTGGTGTATTTTCTAGGTCTTTATGGAAGAACTGGGGAAGGGGTACAGGTGGAATTTGACTATATTTCTCTCTGCTACTCTGCCATCTGTCTCAATAATGTTTTTTTTCCCCAAGCAATTTTATTTTTCTCTTTTTTACTTAATCAGAGAGCTATTTGAACCTGCTAAAGCAGTGGTTCTCAACCTGTGGGTAGCAACCCGTTGGGGGTCAAACAACCCTTTAACAGGCGTCACAGGGGTCGTCTAAGACGATGGGAAAACATATTTCCGATGGTCTTAGGAACCTCCTCTATTCATCTCCAGGTGGGTCTGCCCACATGCAGACATGCCCACATATGACTATTAAAGGGTCCCAGCATTAGGAAGGTTGAGAACCACTGTGCTAAAGGGATCAGAGCTTAGAGTATATTTTTACAGTTAGTTTAATACCTCATTAGTAACTTGTGATTATATTCAGGGCCTTTTTTGTGATTAGTCAACTAGGGAAGTACAGGATTCTCTTCTCCCTTACAAATAAATACTTACTGAAACACACACACACACACACACACACACCACACAGACACAGACACACAGACACACACACACGGGGACAGTGTAGTTGAATAGAAAGAACACTGCATTTAGAGTCAAAGAACCTGGGTTTAAATCCTCCCTCTGTTGATTTATTATATGAGTAACTGGTAGTGTGCCATAGTGGCTGGGGCACTATGCTTATGGTCAAGAAGACCTGAGTTCAGATCCCAATATTTATATACTGCGTATCTCTGAGCATGCCCTTCAACTTCTCTCTGTCTCTGATTTCCTTGTCTGTGAAATGAGGACGTTGAACTCAACAGACCTTCCTAGCTTTACATCTATGATCCTATAAATCCTGGTACCTTGGTCAAATCACCTAATCTCCCTGGGCCTCATTTTCCTCATCTGTAAAATAGAGGATTGGATTATTCAGGCTCTGAGATTTCTTCCCGCTTTAGGTTTTTAATGGTCTTATGCTCTTACTTGAGATAGAGATTTTCAGTTTTACAGATTTCAGTTTCCTCATTATGCGTTATTTCCCCTTTGTTTCAAAGTTCACAGCAATGTATTCCACTAAACTTTTAATTCCTGTGAGCCAAAGTAGATTACATCAAACCTGGCAGAATTTATTTATTCATATTGAACTGATATTTACATTCCAAAAGAAGACCAATTAAATCTGTCTTTACTCCCTCGTGCTTTTGTTTCCTGTATTCAGAATGTAAGCTGAAGCAAATTGAGGAGTAAAGGAGGGTTGGGAGGGGGGGGTCATTCTGAAAGACGAGTTAGCCTTTTGTTTCCAGAACTGATGAGCCTCATTACTTCATGAAGAGCTCTTCTTGTTCCATCACCTGGCATATAATCCCAACATATGGGAAGTCCAAGTCTCAGTGCCTTGTGTGAATGGGATGGGCCAGAGGCAGGGCATGGAATATACCACCTTGCAATAGGCAGATGTTCTGTAAATTGTTTCTTTTGGAGACCCAGAAGAAAGGAGTTAAAACCAGGCCAATCTTAGAAAATCCAGGACACCTGTAGTCCAGGTGCATGATGAGGCAATAGAGAAAAAAGGTGCTACTTTCAAAAGCATTCCAGTTAAAGAAAAAAAATGTTAATATCCTTAACCTTCCCTACCCATTGAGCCTTCTTTTGTAACACAGATTTTTTAAAAAAGCAATGAAACCAATCAGTACATTGAACATGTCTGACAATATATGCAATATTTGACAGCCATAGTCCACCTCAGTAATCAGAGGAAGAAAGTATATATTTTTTCTTTTTCGGAGACAACTGGGGTTGGCTTGTCCAAGGTCACACAGCTAGTAAGTGTCTGAGACTGGATTTGAACTCAGGTTCTCCTGAGTCCAGGGTCAGTGCTCTATCCACCGTACCACTTAGCTGCCCTACAAGATACATTTTCTCAGCTCCTCTCCACACTCAAATTTTGCTAATATAATTATACAATATTAAGTTTTGTTTCATTATTCTTTTACAAATTTCTTCTTAAAATCTGTGCCTTTTGTATATTTATGGAGACAGATATACATATATGTATACACATTCTTTTTTTGTTATTGATTTTTTTTTCTTAAATTCTGGTTACTGCAGCTAGAACAGAAAAGGAGGGTAGAGCAGGATAAGGACTCCAGAAGAGTGGGAATGAGGTTGATGGAGATGAGGAGCCCAGTAGTGGTACCAGAGGAAAGGAGGATTCTTTCCGCTGGGACATGCTTTCCTCATTAGGATGATGAAGCCCAAGGTCGACTTGACTTTGCAGTGACAATAGAATCCACCCATGTAAGCAGCCAGCAACAGTCCAATCACCCTTATATTCAGGAATTCCTCCCTTTTAGCATTATTAAATTTCCTTCACCCTCACTCACCTCAGCTTTGCAGCTCACAGACCAGGACTGTCAATGTCCATAGAATATCTTGTTACAAGAGAAAAAGACAAGGGAAGTAATGTAATAAGTTACTTCAGACATCAGATGCCTGTCTTCTTAGGTTCTCTTGATAGGACAAAAATGATCAAAACACATGACAGGACTCAGGGCAAGGGGCAAATTGTTCCCCGGCTAAGCTGCTCAATAGGAAAAGGAATAGTTATCTTGGACACAAAGCTCTGGAGTCTCCACTGGCGTCTCAGCTCTTCATATCCCCTGAAGGTTAGCACCAGTGCTCAAAAGGAATAATTAAATCTGGAAAGAAGCAGGGTCGGGAGGTCTCTCCCAAGTCTAAAGGAGGCTCTGTGTCTGTAGAGTTGGAGAGGCTGACAGGAATGCTCTGACTCAGAGAGCAAATGGATCCTGATGGGAAGAAAAAGACGATATGCTATCTCACAAAACATATGTTCACCTTTAACTCCCCTATCCACTTGAGAGTAAGGGCTGAGGCGAGGTAGAAGAGAGTGATTCTGCACATATTTTAAGAAGTCACTTCTGGACATTTGGGTCCTTTCGAACAAATAGTAAACAAATCAGAGAACGTCTGGATTAGAAGGGACCTGGAATTGATCACATAATCCAACCCCTCATTTTATAGATGAAGAAATTGAGGGACTTGCCCCAAACTACAGAGTTAGGACCAGGGTCTCCTGGTTATCAGCCTAAGACTCTTGCCATTCATTATAGAATCTATACTAAGGGTTGTTTTCTATCCTAAAGTAGCATCCTTGAAGAACTCTATGCCATAGGCAGGCCTTGGGGACTGTGTTCATGGAGGAATTAAGAAAACAAATATCTAAAACAGCGGAATAACAAAAAATACTACAAACAGGACTTAGTTTTAATCATAGGCTACTATTTCCCATACGTGATATTCCATCTCCTACCTTCAAGTCTTTGGATGGAGTACGTCATGTCTACAATGCAAGCTTTCTTTGCCCATCCTCTTACAATTCCTAGTCTCCTTCAAGACGTGGCTTGGGTGCTACCTTCTACAAAGTGGCCTTTCTGGATATCCCAAGTTATTAATGCTTCCCCTTGTATTTGGAAGATTTCTTTGCATGTATAACTCAGGCTTTAGACCTAGACATTTGCATAACACTTTCCTCACTGGTGGAGAGGATTACTTATTCCATTTCTACATGGGGGCAGAGCTGGCAAGAACTTGAGAGAAAAGAGTTTGCTTTCTGAACCCCAACTATGAGAGAGGACAAACATGGTTCCAGATTCTTTTCAGATAGAGATCCCTAGGGGGAGTTGTTGTTCAGGGATTTCAGTTGTATCCGACTGCTTGTGGCCCCATTTGGGGTTTTCTTGGCAAAGATACTGGAATGGTTTGCCATTTCCTTCTTCAGCTCATTTTACAGATGGAGAAAGAGAGGCCAACAGTGTTGAGTGACTGGCTCAGGGTCACATAGCTGGTAAGTTCTAAGGCCATGTTTGAACTCAGGTCCTCTTGACTCCAGGACCAGTGCTCTATCTACTGCAACATCCCCACTCCAGCCCTGCTAGAATGAGAGAGAGAAAGAGAGAGACAGACAGACAGACAGACTGACAGAAAGACTCCAAAAAGGAAGCTAATGTATAAAGAGTTTGGTGCCTTGAGAATGTTTCTATTTCCAGCTTGCTACCTTAGAGACTTTAGGAGAACTCATTCACTCTGTGTATCATCTGGTATATGTTCATCTTCTGTTTGCTATCAGCTTGGATAAGTGGGTTTATTAGTTAGTCAATATGTGTAACAGTCTTTGTGATACTGGCATGTGGTAGGAAAGAAGTTAAACTTTTAGGCATAGATTTTAGGGTACTCCTTCCCCATTAATGGTGACCAGAAAAACTGACTTGAACTGAAAAATAATTTCCCCAAGACTAACAATATTTAGGAAACAGATAGACAGTTCTAGTCCAGAATTCCTTTTCTGAGGAGAGCAGAGCAGGCCAGTCTTATGGTCCTAGTCCCCTGCTCTCCTACTGGGAGGAATTGGAGTGCCTCTTGGAGAAGAGTGGGTGAAATTCCAGAGGTATTTCTTTATGCCTCCCTGGGAATCACATTTTGACAAACTCATATAGACAGACACAACCTACACTACATTACACACACACATATGCATATACACATATGTATATACTCATACTAGATTACATATGTGTGTATACATGCATACACATACATATTTACATCTCTGCATACATGTGTCTCTTCCAGGAAAATACCAAATGGTATAATAAAGGGAACCTCCCACTACTATTGCTTCTGATTAGAATACTACCCATGGAGCATGACTAGATCTATTTCCCTTTCAGTGCTATATCACTTGTTCTTGTCTTGGATCTTTTGATGGGTCCCAGATAAAAGACATGCACAACCAGAGGTTTCTCAGTGGGTTTCATGTACTGCCTTTCTCTCCCCTTCCCTTTGTTCCTCTTCTTGTGGGAGTAGGGGAAAGGAATGAATTTGAGAGTATTGGCCATTGATTCAGAAAGAGCCACCCACTTAGTAGACTTTTAAAGGAGTGACTCTACCCTTTGACACTTTTCTTTGTGTCTCTTGAATGTACGACATGTAATTTTCTCTTCCTTTTTCTGGGATTTCCCAAGAGGGAGTAGAAAAAATGACCAATGTTTGCATGTTGCTAACTTCAAACATGCATCCTAGAGGAAGGAATAGGTACTCCTCTGGGTAAGCCTGAGTCTCTCTCTCTCTTTGTCTCTCTCTCTCTCTTTCCACCTTTCCCGTCTCCCCTGTGCTCCTCTCCCCCCCCCTTTTCTCTCTTTTTTGTCTCTCTTGGAAGGGGGGGTAAATAAGTCCCTTAGTTGAAAATGTATGACCACAGCGCCTTAACTCCTTGGGTCCCATAGTAGTTGTTATTGGTAGATACCATCTCAAGATCAACTGGTTTTGATTACCTATCCAGGAAAGGAAACATCAGGTGGGAAAGGCAGCCAGAGGTCCTGACTCACGCTTCTCTGGTTGATTCCCTCCTTTCTAGTTACTATGGGGCAGCAGTTCCCATATTGCCTAAGTGGGAGAAGGACACCAGCCTTGTCCCAGTTTATATGAAAGGAAGAGAAGACTAACTGAAGATAGCTCATTCCCCTTTAAAAATCCACTGAGTCATTGACTCTTCTTGCTCTAAGGCCAGTGAGGAGATTGCTTTTATCAGAGTGCTTCAGTGCTGACTCACACCTTACCAGAAGCAACCAGGACCTTTGTCATCTACAAAGAGTTCAAGAGTTGGACTAGACTCATGATTAGCTAGAAGCAGAAAGGGCCCTTTTGCCCAGACCCTTCAACCTTCATTGGCATAAGCTAATAGGGCAAGATAAGAAAAGTAGAGAGATAAATACAATATATTACAGATTACAATATTATAAGTACTTATGCATGAAGGATCTGTAGGTAAGGAATTTCTTCCACTACTACAGATTTCACCTATTCTAAGTCACACTCTACAAGTGCTAAATAATTACCAGATCACTTAAGGGACTTGCCTTGGTCTACAGCTATCATTGTTGGCAATGGGATTTGAACCCAGGTTTTTCTTATTCCAAACCCAGCATTCTAATACTTTATGCCATATCTGTACCTATATGTACACATAAGAAAAAAATAAATTTACATGAGAACAGATAAGAGAGAAATCACTTCTAGCAGAGAGTATTAGGGAAAGATTTGTGGTGCAGGTGACAGTTGACCAGGGCCTTGAAGTAAGAGTAAGTTAATATCAACAGGTAGAGAAAGATGTGGAGAACACTATAAGTAATGTTGTGGAAGTCATATAAGGGAGACAGTAATCTATCCTAGCTATGTTGCAGATGCATCAGCTTTCTACAAGGCTAGGTCTAATTTTTTCCATATTCTATAAATGACTCTATAATCCAAAGCAGAGCCATGAAGACACTGGGTACTCAATAAATGCTTGTTTTGGATGACAGAGGACTTTCTAAGAGCAGGCAGATTTATGGGAATAAGAAATTATGGATTCTCTTTCTTTGAAAATTTTTAACAAGAGCATAATTACCTATTGGTTATGGAAAGACGCTTTACATGATTGCACATGTATAACCTATATAAGATTGCTTACCTTCTCAGGGAGGGGAAGAGGGAAAGATAGAATTTGGAACTCAAAACTTTTTTTAAAAGATGTTAAAATTGTTTTTATATGTAATTAGGGAAAATATTATTTAGAAAATTACCTATTGGCCTACAATTTGGTACTGTAAATTTTAAAATATAACACTGTAAAAAACATTCAGAAAGGTATTTCTTAATCCTTCATTACTTACAATATTAATATTAATGATAATAAAACTAATAAAAATCATAACAATAACTAGCATCTAGCACTTTAAAGTCTAGGAAGCACCTTATGAATATTATCTTATTTTATCCTTAGAGCAACTCTGAGAAGTAGGTGCTATTATTATTCCCACTTAACAGATAGGAAACTGCGGCAGTCAGAGGTTATATGACTGGACCAGTACCACATGATTAGTAAATATGTGAAGCTGAATATGAAGTCAAATCTATACCCAGTACTTTATCAATTGTTTCATCTAACTGCCTTTAAAAACCATTTAGAACTGAAAGGGACTTTAAATATCATCCAGTACAACTTACTTATTTTACAAATGCAGAAACTGAGAACCAGACAAGATCTGGAGCAGAAACTGAGGTCAAGACAATACAACCTGGCACAAGTCACTTGTTCTAGGTCACATTCTTCAGGAGAGAGAAAGTCCCCTTAAAACACAAGCTCTTCTATGGGGCAATATTTGTTCTTATTCCATGGTTTTTAGTTAAGAAGTGAAGTTCATATTTCCACTAGGAGGTTGTAAGTCATGCTAAGGAATCACCATCAAACAATGATGTAAAGTGGAAATTATAAATGCAATGAGAAAAAGTAATTGCATTTTCCTAATAATGTCAATGTGCAGAAGTGAATTGGAAAGCATATTGCATTCTTCCATATTTCCAAATCAAAAAGAAACTACAAAGCCAGAAACACAATTTAGTGGCATTTTAAATTAAGACCTTCATATTTGCTTCTAGTATTGTTATTTTCTACATCAATTGGACTATCAATTTAGCACTTTGCCATCTTGGATTCAGACCTATTCAGATTTGAGTAATGAGAAAATGTTGCTTCACAACAGGATACATACACTACAGAACCATTGGGTTCTAGTAAAAAATACAAAGGGATACGTAATCTAGGCATGGATAAAGCCCGGGTTTGAAGAATGAGAATATGGTGTAGTAAGACCACTGTGAAGTTAAGAAACCTAAGTTTGAACTTGCTTCCAACACTCAATTGTATAGCCATTTGTAAACCACCATCAACTATAAAATAGGTTAGGAGAAAAATGTTTTATAAACCCTAAGTTTATTTATTTATATAAATAAATGTGTGTTAGCACCACTAATGGCTACATTAACCTTTAGTGTTGATAACGAGGATAACTCACTCATGACAAATTACTACTACAAATGTTTTATCGTTCTTTTAAAGAAAATGTCATTCAATTTAATAAGTCAAATTTATTATTGATACAAAAGAACTTAAGAAATTCATAGGGAGGCAAAATTTCTGTCTTATTCCTTATACTATGAGACAATTATAAAATCTAGGCCATATCTCTTCTTATTGCTGGGTCTTCATTCTTCCCATGATGCCAATGTGACACAGGGACAACAGAGCAGAGGGGCCTTGCTACCCAGGTACAAGAGAGAAGAAGGGTCAGGAGGAGATATTTCATTTCCTTAATAATCCCATATCATCTTCAACTTCCATAGATATTACCCTGGTGTTTACCGTCCTTTTTCTTTGACCAGGATGGTAGAACTCCTCTAATAATCTTGTTTATTCCATTCATATTCCCATCTACTTTTTAGGAACAATATAGTCTAGTGGACAGAGTGTGGGTCCTAGTGTAACGCCATGCACCAGCAGATTCCCAAAGGAATGCTACTGTGAACAGCTTTTAGAGTTCAGATTACAAAATAGAGTGAACACTCTGTTTATTCCATTACAAATCAAGACAAACATTCAAAACATTATAATATTCACAACAT
>CM053582.1:434166418-434200887 GCA_028627135.1 Pseudochirops cupreus
CACATCAACAGGGGCTCAGCCAATCCCCTTCTTCCACATCAACAGGGGAGTTCATGCCTTCTCAACAGTGGGACAGAATTTGTACCTTCCACACTTAGCACTTAGTGCTAAGTGCTAAGTATCCTGCTAAACTGATTACTATTACGGGTGCAAAGGGGTCACAAGGCTTCATAAGAAGCCTATACAAGGTCCTATACAAGGTCCTTCCTGATGCCCCTAGCCCAAAGAATAAATAACTTTTTTCTGACTAATCTGTGCACATACTATTTCCCTCTAGCTTAATGTATACTCTTATTCAATTTCGCTTTAGCACTTAATACAATGCTTAGCACCTAGTAAGCACTTAATATTCACTGATTGATTGATTGATTTTTGTCTTTAGAGTCTATTGACATTAATAGACCTTTCCTGAAAACTCTAGTCCAGCTGGATTCCTTGCTGTTGTGAGCTCTCATTTACAAGATTAGTTTGTTGTTATTACTATTATAGTAGGAAAAACAGAACTTAGCTCTTCATTCTTGTTACTATTTGTTTCATGTCCTTATCATCAGTTGATGATCATCATGAAGGACAAAAGTTCACTAGGGTCCACATTAGACTGAGTTCCTTGAGTGCAGGAGATTGTTTCTTTTCTCTCTCGGTATACCCCCGGGCTGAGCAGTTTTTGCCGCAGTAGGTGCTGAAGAAATGCCTGATGACCTACTTACTAGCATATGGCACTGTCCTGGGTGCTGAAGCATTTATTACTTTTTTGGAGGGCATCCATCAGTTCCTCCAGAATCAAAATATCTCCCCCACGTCCTGTAGCAGGCCTTCGATTGTATTATCAGAGATAAATGCTCCTTTTGTTCCAAAAAGTATAATAGCAGCTAGTATTTTTATAGCCCTTTAGTGGTTGGTAAAGCACTTCATAAATATAATCTCATCCTCAATAACCTTGAAATGTAGGTGCTATTATTACTCCCGTTTTACAGATGAGGAAACTGAGGTAAAAAGAAATTAAATGACTTGTCCAAGGTTACATAGCTAGCAAGAGTCAGATAACGAATTTGAACTCAGATCTCTCCTGACTCCACGTGCAACGTTTTACTCAATGAGTCACCTAGGCTCCTCTAAAAACATAAATTCCATTAGCAGACAGGTTGCCCAAAGTTCTTGTTAAACAGTTCTGAAGAAGTATCCGACACCAAATACTCAAGACTTCATAATTTTGCATAGGGCAGGCCTTGATCGTCACACAGTGTGGGTGACATCATGGCGTACGTTCAATTGAAGCGTTAAAGAGAAAGGAATCTGCCCTTGCTCTATTTGCCCACGGTTTCGCCCCGCCCCCTTCCCGCCCTTCGGTCAAAGAGTACTATAAATCCCAAGAGGCCTTTCGTTAAGGGTGCGTGCGCATTACGCTCGACTTTTCTTCCCCACCCTCTTCCCCCCCTCACCCTCCCCGCCCCTTTCAGTTGCCTAGTAAACCCCTCCCAGCTCAGCCGGCGCGAGCGCTGGAAGCAGCGGAAGAAGATGGCGCTGACCAGGTGGGTTGTGGGGGGATTGGGGGATGGGGGGGGTGGTCTTCGTTACGGAAGAGATTCAGTTTGCTTTTGCCTTTTTATTCCTCAACTTCCACACTCTGGGAGGGTGTCGGTCCGGGGAGTAGCAACGCTTTGGGGTAAAGCTGTGGGCCGGGACTTCCCGTTAGCGGCCGAGTTGACCAGGCCTCCCCGAAGCCGGGGCCTTTCCTGAGCACCTATCCCGACCGCGAGCCGCCCCTAGTCGGGGCTGCCGAGTTCGGCATCCCTATCCTTTCTCTGTCTCGACGCGTTAAGGAATTGCCTTAATTGGTCACTTTAATTTTTCTTGTTTCTAGGGGCGAGGTCTTCACAGCTGTGGAGAGAATTAGGGGTGGGCGTCGGGGTCGGGGTTGAAAAGGTGGGGACCGGGAGGGGGACAATGGTTATTTGTGTTGGAGGAGGACGGTGGAAACTGAGTAAGAGCTTTCAGGTGCAGTGTCTGCTCCCTCATCTTCTGTACTTTCTCAGAAAACAAAGATAAACTCTTCCACCTAGCGAGCTCTGAATTGGGGGAGAGGGAGCTCATAGATGATGGTCAGTCCCTTTCTCTGGTGAAAGAGAATGCTCCTCCCTCTCCAGGAAAATCTTAATTCTTGCTTCGCGTTGTCGTGGAAGCTATGTATGAAGACGGCCCCCGATTTCCCTTAAATGATCATTAGTGCATATTGAGCCAAAAAAAAAAAATTACGTAAGTTAGACAAATTCCAAAAACAGGTGCTTAGTAAGTGGAAAAGACACACACACGCACGCATGCACGCATGCAAGAAGAGTGGAGACCCGAGGAGAGATTGTGGAAAGTCAAACAATAAAACATTTTTTCATTAAGCTCTATATTCCAGGCACAGTACTAAGGGCTGAGGATACAAAAAGAAACGGACAGCCGCTGTTCCCAAGAAGCTTACAATCTAATGTCATTGTTATCCTTAGCTCCTGCCTCTTCCCTACTTTTCCTACTTAGCTCATTAAGAAAGTCATCATTCTGAACAGACCATAGCAGGGAATCTTGGAAAAAAGAAGTATTGAGCAAGTATTACTACATGCCCAGCACCATGTGTTAGACGGTGTGGTGAATCCTGGTCTACAAACATCTTTCACTCTCTTGACAAAATGTAGACATACAAAGCAATTAAACTGTAATGTAATGCTGACTTTTGTGGGCAGGGAGTGAGAAGTACCAGAGGAGTTAGAAAATGGGAAGATAGGTGAGGAAAGGCTTCACTGAGGAAGTAGGACTTGAACTGGATCTTGTGGGAAGATATATAAAAATATATATGGGTGTATATATGTGTGTGTGTGTGTGTGTACACACACATATACATACCAAGGAAATGCTGGTAGTAGTAACAATATCAACACTAGTTTAATTTTAAGGTAGAATGGTGGTTCTTAATTTTTTCCATTGAATTAGTTTTTGCCAACTTTATAAAGCCTGCAAAGTTTAAATATTAAACTTTTTAAAATCAAAACTGTTTCCCTAGGAATTGGTTTGTTTTCTCTGTCTTTTAAACATTTTGCTTCTTGGCCATTTCTCTGTTTATTTGCCCTTTCCAGAGGGTAAAGCACTCATCACACACATAGGACTTTTTGTTGATAGCTCCAGTAGAAATTTTTTGGGGAACACTGACATAGAAGTGCTTTTGATCAATGCTGTATTAACATGCAGAAACAAGAGTTGGGCTCTTTCTGTCAAAGATAGAATTGCTTTTCTGATGCTAACAGTACCTTTAATGCAGTGATTGACTTTTCTTTTTATTCTTGGTTGACCAGTGTATTTGGGGGACTTGTTAAGCCTTTTGAACAGTGAATGTCAAAGGTTTTGTTCCTTGTGCTGTAATTCATTTTCAGTGTAAATGCACTGGACCTTTTTGCTTAATAACTTAACATTTATTGTGATCGATATACTGGAAGTATAAATAGTTGAAAGAAAATTCAAGTTGGCACTACTTCTATTTCTTAAAGGTTAATAACTTTTTTCAGAAAATCAGCTTTTTTGTTGTTACTTAAGATTATATACATTAATTCTTGAATTGATCAGGATAAGAAAAGGATTCTTACATGTACTTTTTTTTCCCTCTAGCTGCATGCCCATTCCTATCCCTTTCATTTCCTTAGGTTTCAGCTTCTCTCCCTGTTTCTACTTATCCTTTAATATTGGTACTGTAGTGATTAAAAAGAAAGGGAATAAAAGGAAAATCAGTAGTCTGGGCAATCATTCTCTGGATGATTTAGGGTTTACTCTCAGATTATGAGAGATTAAAAAACACAGTATGATAGCTGTTGTGGGGTAGATTGTGACATGTCCTGGTTGTAGAACTCATCTCATTTGCCTGTAGTCAAATATTCTTGATCTTTTGAATGACTGCTTCATTATTACCTAGAATTACCTGGTATTGGCACTTCTACAGATCAGTAGAAATTCTCCCATTTCATGAAATTAACAAGAAAAAATTTTATTCTCATTATTGATTTGAGTGACATAAAAGTATTTTTATTTGTCTTCTAACTTTACTCTTTATTCTTGAATTTGTAGTTTTTTACCTGCTCCAACTCAGCTTTCTCAGGACCAGCTTGAGGCTGAGGAAAGGGCAAGATCACAGAGATCGAGGCAGACTGCACTGGTCTCATCAAGAAGAGAGCCTCCCCCTTATGGGTATCGGAAAGGTTGGATACCACGTTTGTTAGAGGTAAACATTAGCCTTCATTTTGGATATATTAAATGGATCAGGGTTGCTATAGAATTAAGTAAGTCTAAACCATGGAGTTCTCCAACTTCTACTTCAGTACTGTTTCTAAATATAGTTGTCTAAAGTCACTATTAGTAAAGTAATTGTATTTTACCCTTTGGAAAGTGCAGATGAATAGGGAACTGGCCAAGAAGTAGAATGCTTAAAAGAGAAAACAAACCAAACAACCAATTTCTAGGTAAATAAGAGTGCCTAACACTTCTCACAAAAAATATGAGCTTGAGTAATGGTAGGAATGAATTCTATCACAGTGCCAAAAATCTTTGTACATGCAAATAAATCTTTTAATTTTGGTAGGGTAGAGAAATAGCTCTGGAAGACACTGCAAGTATTAGGGAAAAACTTTTGGACTTAGAATGTAAAAATATTTGAGAGACAGGGACATTAGAACTATTCTAGGCCAATCCCCTCATTGGAAAAATAAGGAAATTGAGGTACCCAAGGCATTGTCTTATCAGTGGAAAGCAAGTCTGAGTTTCAGTTTTCTCATCTGTAAAATGTGGGTGGTAATGTTTACGCAGTTTCCGTTACTAGATTGTGTGGACAGCACCCTGTAAATCTTATAGTGTTATATAAACATTAATTGTTATTCAGGAATCTTTGATATGTCTTTCTAAAAAGTTGTGTCCTTCTAGTGGAATAAGCCCCTTGAGGGCAACATTGTTTTTTATTTTTGTCTTTGTATAACTAGTAACTGGCATAATTTCTTCAACATAGTAGGCACTTAGTATATGATTGTTGAATTGTTGGTGTGAATACTCCCCTTATTGTGCAGTTTGCCTCCCTCTCTGACTCAGTATTCCCTCTTTGAAGGCTGATTAATTTTTATTTAGAACACCTTGGGACTGACCACTCTACTGGTGAAACTCTTTAGACTTAGCTTGACTGATCCACAGGCAAGACACATATTCTAAACTAACTTTACCAGTGTTTGGAGTTTTCAGTTCTTTGCCACTACAAAAGGAGCTGTTGCAAATATTTTTGTATATATATATATATATATATATATATATGGGTTGTTTTACTTTTTCTTTGATCTTAGGAGTATCAACCTCCAGTAGTGGTATGGCTGAGTCAAAGGGTATGTATTGCTTAATAAATTTTGAGACATGGTTCCAGATGACCTTTGCACAATGAGTGGACCAGTTCACAGCTCCACCAACAGTACATTAATATATCTGTTTTTCCACAGTTCCTTTAGTATTTATCATTTTACATTTTTTATCACCTTAGCCAGTCTGATGGATGCAATGGGTGTGGAATCTCAGAATTGCTTTAATTTGTATTCCATGATTATAAATTATCTGGAGCCTTTTTTCATATGGCTATTAATAGCATTGATTTCTTCCTCTGAAAACTGCCTATTTGTATCATTTGGCCATTGATTAGTTGGAGTCCTTATTCTTACAAATTTTAATTCGTTCCTTATATAGCTTAGAAATGAAACCTTTACCCAAAAAAAGCTGCAAAGATTCACCCCCACCTCAGCTACCTTCTTCTGTAATTTTAGCCACATTGGTTTGGTTTGTACAGAAACTTTTTTATTTTATGTAATAAGGATTTTCCATGTTTGGTCCCTTGTTTGGTCATGAGTTCTTCCCCTATCCATAAGTGTGAATGGTAATCCTTGCTCCTCTAATTTGTTTATCGTGTCATAATTTATTTCTAAGTCATGTGCCCATTTGAGACTTATCTTGGTTTTGGTGTGAGATTGTGGTCTATATATAGTGTCTGCCAGACCACTTTCTAGTTTCCCCATAAGTTTTAGTTGAATAGTGAATTCTTACCTTAATAGCCTGGCCTTTGGGTTTATCTAATACTGGGCTTCTTTAGCAAGCACTATTTTATGTAAAATCAGAGGGTGCAGCATTCTTGTATTTAAGATTTCATGTAGTTAAAAAGGAATCTACAATTAACTTCATGGCATAGTTGAATTTTTAAAAATCTTTTTTTAATAGCTAAGATTTCACAAAGCTAGGTAGAACAGAATAGGTTTTGAAAAGTCAAACTAAATTGGCCTGTTAATCTGAAAATGCCATGGGCACTTTTCCAGAAAAGTGAATGTTTGGAGAAAAAAGCATCTGGTTCTAGTTTTCAAAATAAAAGCTATGATTTTCTGGCAGGTTTAATGACCACATAATTCCACAGTCACAGTCCTGAATGTTGATTATAGTGAAAAAACATGATTCTGAGTATGTGTCAAATTGTCAGCAAGAGTACAAACCTAGCTTTCTTGGGTATACTTTAACTATTTCTGTCTAATTCAGAATAAAATGTATTTCTTTTAGCATTCTTCAGTTTGTTTTCAAAATGTTAAATTCTCTGCAGCAGTATTAGCATACAATTCAGAGAAGTCACTTAGCGTGCATTGTTTTCAAGAACTAGATGCTACAAAAGTTTTTTTTTAATTTTTTAAATTGATATGTTTTTACATTTCCCAATCATTCCTTCCCTCTCCCTCCTGAGAGTCATTCCTTATGATAAATAATACAAAAATACAAGGAAAAATGTTTAGCAAAAGTGACTATGACACATCAAATAACTAGACATTATTTGTTTGTTGCATAGGTAGTCTAACCTCTACAAAGAAGGGAAATACATTATTTTATTCCTTATTTGGGGCCAACCTTGGTCATTATACTTTTACGGCATTTGCTGCTTTATTGTTTTTGTTGTTCTTTTTCATATACTTTCCTGAAATCATTTTATAGATTATTTTCTTGGTTCTGCTTCGCTCTACTTTAATTCATAAAAGATATGCTTTTTTATATTCATCATCTATATTCATCATTCTTGTGATACAGTAATAAAATTTCTTTACATTCTAGTACTTTGCATTTAACAACTTTTTTCATCATTCCCCCAAAAGTAATTAGGAGGGAAGGAAAGAAACATACATGAATCTATTAAGCACCTGATATGTCCTAGGCACTGTCTTGGGAACTTTACAAATATTTTCTCATTTAATCTTCACTACAACCCTGGGGTGCAGGTGCTGTGGAAATGGAGGCAGACAAAGGTTAAGTGACTTGCCCAGGGTCACACAGCTGGTAAGTGTCTGATGCCAGATTTGAACTCAGTTCTTCCCAACTCTAAGACTAGTACTCTACTTTATCCACTACTCTAGGTATTAATTATATTACATTTCAACAGATATTTATTAAGTAAATATCATATTTAACATTGTGTTATATAGGAAAACAGTGGTTCTTCAAGGAGCTCACAATTTAGATTTAATAGGGGGAGATAAAATGTATACAAATTAGAACATGGTACTTCAACAAGAGTGGTGATCAGTGTTATTGTAGTGATCCTGGGTTCTTAAAGACTGTGGGAAGTAACATTCAGTGGAAAAAATTTTAAGAATGAGCCCAGTAACCAACTAGAAATATGAGAATCAATCATAGGCTATCCACAGTTAGAGAGATTTATCACTGGGTTGGCTACAGGGTGATATACTTTTTGGCCATAGCAAATCTCAAAGACCCTGCGCTAAGGTATAGTGAAATTATAATCTGCATCAGTGAAAACAGTATGCAGACTGGTTAAATTACAGACCCTTTAAGTATTGGAAGAAAAATAATACAGTAAATGTGTATAAGAGGTCAGAGTAGCAGGAGAGATTTTAAGAAGGGAAGGATCTCTGCTAACTGAGTAAACCAGGGAAATTTTCATGGAGAATGTGACACCAAATTTGCGTCTTGAAGGAAGGGGGAAGGTTTTAAACAAGATGTTTAGGTGGAGGGAGTTGCCTCAGTCCAGGTACAAATTCTTAGAATTGGGTCAGGACAGGACAAGATCAGGGAATAGTGGGTAATGTACTTTGGATTGAATATAAAATGTGGAAGGGGGAGTAGTATAAAATAAAATTGGAAGGATACTAAGAAATTTTTGCCTTTGTCGTGGCCTAGGAATGATTCATATTAATTGTTCATTATTTTTTTCCTATCGTTTTAATATTTTAGACTAAAAATGCTGTTTATCCTTTAAAATTAAGGTGCTTATTGTGAATAAGATCATTTAATTAATAATATGCTGGTTTATTTTAACCTATGAAAATATCTTTAAGACTTCATTGGAAAATCCCATTTATCTTGGTTCTTGAAATTTAACTTTTCTGGAAAATTATAGTTTAGCAAGTAATGCTATTTTCACATGGAAACTGATTTGTGGCATTATTATGGAAGGTACTGTATACCTTGGTTTCATAACATTATTCTGAAAACCTGCTAAGTTTCTTAGCCTGCTGTATTTGTCCTAAATTTGAGAATCATATTACTCTATCCCCCTCCCCCCCCTTTTTTTTTTTTCGCTGTGTAGGATTTTGGAGATGGAGGTGCTTTTCCAGAAATACACGTGGCCCAATACCCATTGGATATGGGAAGAAAGAAGAAAATGTCCAATGCATTGGCCATTCAGGTGGATGCAGAGGGAAAAATTAAGTATGATGCAATTGCTCGACAGGGACAATCAAAGGAAAAGGTAATACATTATTTTCATAAATAATTTTACAAAATCTCAGATTTAAGACACGACCATAGAGGCCATCTAGTTCAGTTCATGTTTGAACAAGAATCTAACAAGTGGTCATGGAGTCTTGTAAATAACCTCGAGCAGGAAGGGAAGAAGGGGTATGGAAAATGAGAAAATACTATCCAGACATGCCTCTGCTATCTATAAGATTCATTTTAAAAAAAACAACCCACAAATGTAAAATGTTAACATTCATCCCATTTTTACAGTTTGGAGACAATTGGAGAAAATCAATTTATTACCATCTCTTGTGTTTTGAAGTTCATGATAAAAAACAGAGAATGTTTTGGGTTAACTTTCTTATGTTAATTGATTCTTTCAGAATTTCCAAAGCAGACATAACAAGTTGTCCTTGACTAGTTCCTTTGGGCAGAATGAATTATGCAAACTGCTAGGCATTTACCATGTAGAATTAGGATAGACCTATCACAAAAATGAGTCACTTCCAGTTTAACCGATGAACTCAATTTTAAGTCTAATCTAGCTTTTTCTGTGTAGATAAAATACCTTACTGAGGATGAGAAATGATTACTTAAAAGCTATATGTCTTGGCAGAATGACTTAGAAACTTCTTTATTGTTGAACATAGGACTATCAGTTAGAGAAGTAATTCTCTGCCATAAAACTTAACCTGTCTTTCAAAATAACAGAAGAGGCATCTTCTCTTCTGGCACACTTGCTCCAGCTGTGTGGTGGCGGGTCTCAAGGTTTATTGTTGGCTATTGCTACCTTGAATAGGGGGTAGGTAGCTCCAGCTTTAAGTGTCACTCCCACCCTTGAGATGATGATTGTGCTGCTATATCCCCCTTTTCTAGTGGAGAGGAGCAGCAAATTAGGGCAATAAAACATGACAAAGGAATGTTCCAGTAATTTCGCTTGCAATGTTAATAGGTTTTTTGTTCTACTTCAAGGTTAAAAAATAAAGTGTTTAAATTTCTAGAGACTATTTCAAAACTTTATCTTCTAATTAATTCTTTTATTATTGATCCTTTTTGTGTTTAAAATAGAACTGTTGTGTAACAGATCATTATTTCTTGGTCTTAATATAATAATGTAGGCTAAATCATGAACTATAATTGAATTATGATTACTACATACACTAAAAGATTCATGTGGTTAAAGACGTGTCACCTAATTTATTGCAACTCATATCACTCAGAGTAAGTAGAGTAACATTAAAGATGCTGAAGTCAAATATGTTTTATTTCTTAAATTTGAATTTATTTCTTAAATTTCTTAAATTTAATTTTGGAAGAAATAACAGTTAGACTACTAAGAATGTAAAAGATGACAGACCTTAATCAAAAGTCCCATGACGCAGACCATTATCATTTTATGTGGATAAATATGTCACTTAAGGGTTTTTTCCCCTTAAATCCAATAATGGTTTGAAGCTTTAACAAAACTTGATATTATCTCCTTCTTGCTGGATTTAATATAACCCAAGAAAAATCTAAGAAACTCAATGAAATCCTTTGAAAGAGTTATTATTTATTCATAATGGTTAGTGAGCCTGAGTATTGTAGTACTCAGAGCTACTATATATATGTATCATAAATATATTGTCAGATATGAAAGAATTAGGCTATAGTAAAATTACATAAAAATATTCAAAACCTGACCGATATTTTATTCAGGATCTTTTGGTGCTTTGGGGCCATTACTTTGAAGATCAGTTTTTATAAAATACAAAATGAAAATTTCCTTGTGAAATTATCACAACCTGGGAAATATGATATCCTTTAGTAATTGATGATGATGCGGTATCCCAGAAAACACTGAAGCTTATTTCCAGAGAAAATGCTTGCCTTATCTGAAATAACCCTGAGTAAATTCTTACGTCATTACTTTTTTGTTGTTTAATCTAACAAACTTGGTGTCCAGTTAAGCTTGAAGATGTAGCTTTACCCTGTTTGTGTGAAATGCTAGACTTAATCACTGTTGACAATCTGGTCCTTTGCCAGTTTTCACATAATAAATAAAATATCTGTTTAGCGATAATGAGTTATAGATTTAGCTTCTTCACAGAGCTCATTTGTGCCCCATCTCCTTACAAGGGTATATTGTATTTTTCAGATAACCCCCAAGTTCTCTGCCTTCTGGCATATTCTGAGCTTCTACAACACATTTGGTACTTTAACAGTAAAAATTTTGAGTTTTATAGTTAATTACTGTAGAGGAATCTTATTCTTCCACAATGTCCTTCACTCGGCTTTGTGAGTTGCAGGAATCTTATTGATGGTTGCCTAAGGGATTATTGACTTTAGGATACCTAGAATAAGAGGCAGTAAATGACTTTTGTATGCTAAATTAGTACAGAGGTTTCAGGTTAAGTTTGTGGTTAGACACCACTACTAGGAGCCCTTAGAATTTTTGCCTGCAGTGATTGCTGTTTAATACTACTAACTCTTCCCGTCTTTAATGTTTTCTAGGTGGATGTCATATGCTTACTATTTGGTGATGAAGCATTTTTTTTACCTAATAGGATAGTCAAACAGCTAGTTGTGTTATAGCCTTTTATACAAAAGGGAGATTATTGTCCACATGAGGAAGACATGAATTCTGAGTTTTTACAATAGTGGTTTGGGTTATGCCATTCTTACTGCCCTAACTGGGCCTCTTGTCATTGAGGAAATGAATGACTCGAACTATGGTTCGTGACCACGAAGCAGTAGGAAACTAACTGATCTTTTTAGGGACTTTTGGTCCCATATAATCCAACTGAGTTAACCAGTCTAGATATAAAATTATTTCAACTATCATTTATATATATAGTGTGTGTTTACATAATTTTGTATAATCCCATATAATAATTTTCTCTTCCCCTTTTAAAATGTGAGTCCCTTAAGAGCAGTAACTTTTTCAATTTTCTGTTTATATCCCTGGTGTTTAACATAGTGCTTTGCACGTAGTAAGAGCTTAATAAATGTTTTTCATTTCTTCATGTTTTCCTTTAGCATGGATCAACTACATATACAAGAGTAAATTTCATCTAGGTCTGGAATTTCGTATGGCATATGGCAACAATTAATTTTTTTAAAGTCAGTCTTTATCCTGTAGTAAGCATAGGAAATTTAAAAACTAGTGTCTTAAAAGCAACACTAAACTAGAAGGAAGAATAAAGCTCTAAAGCTGTGGTATGCAATTAAGGCAACTTTAGCCTGATTTAGTTAAACTATTTATTGACACCAGAAAATGGTTGGATGAACAGATCAGCTCTGGCTGTCACCAGCTCCTAAGAATGTTTATCCAATATAAATAATTCAGTATAGCAAAGAGACCAAGAGAGCTTGAAAGCTCCTTTGACTAGCAAACACCTCATCATCTTGCTAAATGGAGGGATATGTTAGCTAATGAAAACACTGGTTTGTCATATAAACATCTATAAACTCTTACTGATGAAGATTGTAGAAGATCATGCTTACTTATAACAGCAAGAAGTAGTGGAGGGGAAGAACTAGTGAATAGAAAACTTGGCAAGAAATGCAGTTCAGCAGAAAGTCATCTAGAAAACATCAAAGTATTAATCTGGAAGGAAGATTTTTTAAATCTTTAAAGATTTTTTAAAGTCTTACTGAAAATTCTGTAAAGATTTTTACAGCAAACTCTTTACTTTCAGCAACAATGAAGCCAGACTTTTCAGTCTTGGACATGCTGTGTAAGGAAGTAGGATATTGCAGAGATGGAATCCAAAGAGCTTTTGCACTAACAGAAGTGTATGCAAAGGGAGGTCTGTGCTGGAGGAAAACAGTTTGTTAAAAGACTAACCCTCAGGAGGGTACCAAAAACTTGCAAAAAAATTGAAACTTTATTATTAATATTTAAAACACAACTTAGAAAATATCAGTAATTCCTGACATGCCAATTTTCTTACATCTACAACATCCTTATGAGAATAATCTCTGCATGCATCAAGGGGATCCTTAGGAAGACTTGAGAAGCAAATACACACAACCTTTTGCAGTGAAATTCTGTAGGAGACCATTTCTTTTTTTAAAAATTTTAATTTTTTTTCCCAATTACATATAAAACAATTTTTAATGTTCTCCTTTTTTATGATTTCGAGTTCCAAATTCTCTTCCATCCTAACTCCCTTCCCCCATAATTGAGAAGGCAAGCAATTTTATAAAAGTTATTTATGTACATTCATGCAAAACTATTAGTCATGTTGTGAAAGAAAACACAGACGACAATTTAAAAAGAAAGGAAAAGTATGCTTTGATCTATATTCAGATCCTATCAGTTCTTTCTCTTAAGGTGGATAGCATCTTTCATCATCAGTACTTCAGAAGTATCTTGGATCATTATATTGCTAAGAATAGCTGTCATTCACAGTTCTTCATTGTATGATATTGCTGTTAATGTGTTTAATGTTTTTCTAGTTCTGCTTGCTTTACTTTGCATCAGATCATATAAATCTTTCCAGGTTTTTTCTGAAAGCATACTGCTCATTCATTTCATATAACACAATAGTATTTCATCACCATCACATATCAAAACTTGTTCAGCCATTCTCCTCTCAATCTCCATTTCTTTGTCGCCACAAAAAGAGTTGCTATAAATATTTTTGTATATATCGGTCTTTTTCTTTTTTTTTTTATCTTTTTGGGATACAGACCCAATAATGGTCTTGCTGGGTCACAGTGTATGCAGAGTTTTATAGCCCTTTGGGTATAGTTCCATAATTGCTCTCATGGTTTAGAGCTGTTCACTACTCCACTAATAGTGCTTTAGTGTCCTAGTTTTCCAACATTTGTCATCTTCCTTTTCTATCATAATAGCCAATCTGATAGGTGAGGGATGTTATCTCAGAATTGTTATAATTTGCATTTCTCTAATCAGTAGTTTTAGAGCATTTTTTGCTATAACCATTGGTAGATTTGATTTCCTCACCTGAAAACTGCCTGTTCATATCCTTTGACCATTTATCAGTTGAAGAATGACATGTATTATTATAAATTTGACTCAGTTCTCTACATATATGAGAGATGTGGCCTTTATCAGAGATAACTTGCTATAAAAATTTAATCCCAGTTTTTAATTGGTCTTATTTGTACAAAACCTTTTTAATTTAATGTAATCAAAATTATTCATTTTATATCCCATAATCCTCTCTATCTCTTGTTTGGTAATAAATTTTTCTTTTATCCATAGATCGGAGAGGTAGACTATTTCACATGCCTCTGATTTGCTTATAGTATCACTAAATCATTTTGACCTTCTCTTGGTGGGAGACCACATCTTTAATTCTTACAATTGACTAAGGAATGTAGGCAGTATGGTAGTGGAAAGAATCCAGGATTTGAAGTCAAAGAATTTAGATTCATATACCAACTCTACCATTTACTTCATTTCTCAGGGCCTCGGCTTCCCCATCTTTGAAATGATAAGTTTGGATGCAGTGGCCTCTTTAAGGTCCCTTCTAGCTCTAAAACTATGCTCTCTTGAATACAGATAATTGAATACAGAACGTTATTCTTATTGTGAAACTAGAGAGATTAAGATTTTCTTAAGCAGTATGCTAGTGAAGGCAGCTAGATGGTACATTGGATAGAACACTGGGCTTGGTAACAGGAAGACTCATCTTCCTGCGTTCAAATTTGACCTCAAACACTTATTAGCTGTGTGACCCTAGACAAGTTACTTAATCCTATGATCTGCAGAAGGGAATGGCAAACCACTCCCAGTATCTTTGCCAATAAACCTCAAGTAGGGGTCATGAAGAGTGACTAAAGAAATGACTGAAAAATGACTTAACAACAACATGTGTCAGTTATTGTTGGAGCACTCGGTATATAAATGCAAGAAAGCAAGATAATACCAACCCTCCAGATGCTTACGTTCTAATGGAGGAAGACAACAAAGTCAAAGCAACTTGCCAGGAGGAAGAAGAAAAAGTCCAGAATGGAGTTTGGAGTGAAGTGTAGAGTGTTCCTTGGGGCCCCACCTGAAATAGTCTGGGAAAAAAAAATTTTTAAACATTGGATTTGGCCATCTTAAAGGCTCTCCTCCAACAAGATGTTTGTCAATCTTACAAGAATCTTTAGGAATGATGTAACATTGAAGTAACTTTATCCAAATTTCTGATTCTTAATATCAAGAAAGAAAGACATAAAATAGATATTCTCACCATAGTCATGGAGAATATTGAGTACAAAGTCCAAATGAAGGATTCTTTATAAATGATGTAGTCTTCCAGATGTTCCTGTTGGAAGATTTCATTGTACTAATAGCATTAAGTCCTGGAGCTGCATCCTTCTAAATAAGATCTTTAATAAAAAGATCTTATTTTTACATATAATTGGAAAAAATAAATTACTTACAAAAAGAAGTGATAAGGAGCTGAACTAGAGTGATAGCTGTGAGCGGAGATACTTTGCATACAGAAAAAATAGAGCAGGTGAAGAATGCCTGTTATTGAGGCTATGATATATATTGGGTAAACAATACACAGAGCTAATTCTGTTGTAGAGTGTGTGTGTGTCAGTGTCTGTAGATTGGACAGTGAGCTGGGCCAAAAGTAGTACAGAAAGAAGAAAGGGAATTGAATTGCTTTAGTAACATAATGCAGTTTGCTTAATCACTCCGAGACTCATCTTTATAGCAAGTATTGCAGTGAGGGGCTACAAGTTATGGAATACTGTTCTAAAGAGATGATGTTGAGGATCAGCAAAAGAGAACAAGATACATACATAGAGGGTATGAATAGATTACAACTAGTAAAGATTTGCAAAGAAGCAACATAAAAGATATCAGAGATTCATGAGTGGATGGGAAAATGTTGGTTGTTTACAGATAGAGAATGGGAATAACTAATGGACTGATTGCCCCTGTGTTCAGAAAATGTACTTTGAACTTGTTGGGTAGAAATTTCTTTTAAATTTAGAAAGGTGTGGGCAAGAGTTGGATGAGATGGTCAGACACAGATGGATTATAGTCTCCATCTTTGGAAGGAGTACCTGATGAGACCATAGATCCATTAAACATTCTTAAGGTATTCCAAAAAACAAAGTACAGTTACTGATAATAGAACTTCAGTACAAATAACTTTTCCTCATTCATGCTTGGGGAGAGTGAGCTCAAACTTAAAGCAGTTTCTGTAAAACCATTTGACCTCTATATTTACTTTTAAGTGAGCACGGTTGCTGGATTATTGATCCCTTATTTGCCTGTGCCTTGCATAGGGTTAATCTAGGCTGGTCTGGGACCTGGTCAATTGACAAACCAGACCTGGGTGACTGCACACTGGCATGGACTTCTGTGTCTTAAAGCCATTCAGAAATCAAAAGGTCCTAACCTAATCAGTTATATGCTGAGCTTATAGTCAGTAATTATTGCTAGATATAATTTGTATAATTAATTTCAAGACCTTATAAGTTTCTGAAGACGTTAGTTATCACTAACAAGTGTGAAGTGTAAGGGGTTTTCTTTGGTATTATTTATTTTGGAACTGACTTGATTAAGTGATCTTGAATAACTTTAATGCATGCAGTCAAGAAAAAGCTACTTACTTATTAAAAAGTAATAATGTAAATATTTTAAAATTTTCTTTTTTTTTTTAATCTAAAAAACCACAGTGAATGTCCTAAATTTGCCTTTATGTAAGAGGACATTCTCTTCTAAAATAATGCAGTGAGGTTGCTGCCTTTGTTCTTTACTTTTTCTTATTCTAGTTATGTTTAACCCATTTTAGGTCATTTATAGCAAGTACACTGATCTGGTTCCCAAAGAAGTTATGAATGCAGATGACCCAGACCTACAAAGACCTGATGAAGAAGCCATTAAAGAGGTACAAATTTATGTGCATGATTATCATAAAAAATTTTTTTAGACCTTGTTGATTATCAAGCCCCACTTAAAGCCATGTTTTTGATTTCAGATTACAGAAAAGACACGGGTAGCCCTAGAGAAATCTGTATCTCAGAAGGTTGCTGCTGCTATGCCAGTTAGAGCTGCAGATAAACTAGCTCCAGCTCAATATATTCGGTATGAATCAAATTAATGGCTTTTGTCTTGAAGTTTTAATATCAGCCTCAGTGATATGGGTAATCTTATTGAGGATTTCTTCTCTCAGGGAACTAGTCTCTCCTACTTTAGTGAAAGTAGAAAAAAATTATTCATAAATAAATGGCTTAAAGTGCATTGACTCTTTTTGAATGCCATTTTAAAGTGATAGTAATTGCTATTTAACCAATAGCATTTAGGATGTTTTTCAGACTATTTTTGTCTAAGAATTTTATCCTGCAATATGTAAGTCAGCCCAGATTTTTTTGTTAAAAAAAATGCATATTTTAAGTGTTTTTAAATTATAGACTTAGAGTTGTGATTAACCAAGTTTTTCCTTGGCAGTACAAGAAACATAGAGCTCTTGAAAGAAAATTTAGCATTAGCAAGGACACTTACTTAGTTTCTATGCTGTAACCAAAAGTTGAAGACTAATAACCTAGTCCTGGGAATCTTGTAGGGTTTTTCCCCCTAAAATGTAGATACATTGTAGGTATCTTTTCTTAACTTGTTATCTGTGAAGCTAAGGACTGTGCCTCTTTACCCTATGACAAGAAATTGTATGATTGAAGGTATGATAAAAAACAAATGGATATATAGTTGTTTCTACCTTTTGGTTTCTTTTTTAGTCCTCTTACCAGTGCTGCCATAATGTAAACCTAAGTTAGGAATTGCAGTGTCACCCTAGACTCCTCATCCTCACTCACCCTTTATAGCCAGTTAGTTGCCACATACTGTCATTTTTCCTTCACATGCCTTTGTATCTCCACTCACAGCTGTCACTCTAGTTCAGCTCCTTATCACTTCTTTTTGTAAGTAATTTATTTTTTCCAATTGTATGTAAAAATAATTGTTAACATTTTTTTAAATAAGATTTTGAGTTCCAGATTTTTTCCCCTTCTCATCCCCTCTCCCCAAGGTGGCCAGTAATCATTTTTTGCCTACACTATTGCAGTAGCCTTGTACTTGGCGTTCCTGTCTCATCAAAATAAAGGTTTTAACCGTATCGATCTCCTCAGTAAACCCAAACCCTTGCTGTCCCCAGGATTAAATTGAAGACCCTTTTTTTTGACTCTTAAATTTTTATATAAGCTGGTTCCTTCCTACATCTCTAGTCTTCTTATACTCACTTCTTTGTGTGCTCTGATCCAGGCATATTACCCTACTCACTATTCCTGTCACATTTCATTTTCTGTCTTCATGCACTTGCACTGAATGTCCTTCATGCCTGGAATGGTCTTCTTCCTTCCTTCTGCCTCTTTGAACTCCAGGCCTCCTTGGGTTCTTGGCTCAAACTCCGCCTTCTGCAAGGAAGCTTTCTTGTCTTTTCTTAGCAAGTTACCTTCGTCTCCTTTGTATTTATGTTTATCTGTACACATTTTCTCTCCTTGTTAGAATGTAAGCTTCTTGGGGAAAGGGCCTGTTTTCCCCATTCTTTGTATACCCCATCTCCTAGCATAGTGCTTAGAACACAATAAGTTTGTTGATTAATTATATTGACTGGTAGCATAATTTGTATTCTAATATCAGCATGGGAAATGAAAAATTACTATAGTAAAGACTATCTCCCTATTGAAAAATGAACAAGTTACGAGTTTAATTTCAATGGCATTCTTCAGGTATACACCATCTCAGCAAGGAGTAGCTTTCAATTCTGGAGCTAAACAAAGAGTTATTCGGATGGTAGAGATGCAGAAAGATCCAATGGAGCCTCCAAGATTCAAGTAAGTGCTTAATTTGAGGGGATGAACTGTTAGACCATGTTTTGTCTGTTCTGAAAGAGACTTCATAGCATTCACTGATTGTACTTTTATTTCATCTCTTAGAATTAACAAGAAAATTCCTCGTGGGCCTCCTTCTCCTCCAGCACCTGTCATGCATTCTCCTAGCCGAAAGGTACTAGTCATTACATTCTCAGGTCCTTCACTCTTGATCTGTGGCTGTGAAACTCAAAATACGAGGTAATATCCCAGAGCCTCTATTTCTTTATCTGTAATATGGAGAGAATGCTTGTACTCCCTGCTTCAATAATGATGTCTCAAAAGGCCCTGAGGACATCACTCTTATTGTATCACAGTACACAGACCGTAAATGATATGGTCATAATAGTGACCCTGAGTCATCAAGAAAACATTGTTTATTCTCTTTTTAAGAAATTAGGGAAATGTGTGATAGTTTTTAGAAAGATTTCCAGTGGGGTGGCTTGGTGACACAGTGAATAGAGCACTAGCCCTGGAGTGAGGAGGACCTGAATTCAAATGCGGTCTCAGACGCTTAACACTTACTAGCCTTGTCACCTTGGGCAAGTCACTTAACTCCAATTGCCCTACCTTCCCCCTTCCAAAAAGGAAAAAAAAAAAGATTTCCAGCTAGGATTTTTAAAAATTGTTGCTTAAAAGGGATAATTCTCAGCTATCTTGAAAATTCAGCTATCTAGAAGAAATAAAAATCCTGATAGGTTCCAGATAGCTGAGGTTTTATGGTATTATTTATTTTAACTCTCCTGAAAGAGAGTTTGTATCCAGAAAAAAATCATGCCCTAATGCTTGGTATTGAAACTTTTTTTTGTTGGCACTAGAATTATAAATGCTGAAAAAAATTGGGAGTTCTTTTCTGTGTTTTGGGGGGTTTTGCATTTGCTTAAAATTTTTTCTGGGAATACATTTTTTTTAAAGTGTTGATGCTTTTTTGTATCACATTGAATTACAAATATATTCCTCTTCTACTTTTAAGTCTTCTCATGTAATAAATATTTTAAAAGAAAAGGAGACAAACCAACACACACACACACACACACACACACACACACATACACACACATACACACACATATAAGAACTGTCTGACAGTATATACAGTATTCCATACCTATGGTCCCCCACCTCTAAAATGAAGAAAAGGATGTTCATTTTCCCAACTCTTTTCTAGGGCCAATCTAGGTCATTGTACAACAGTATTGCTTTTTATAAAAATCAAATATACCCATACTGTTTATCAGTGAAGCTGTCTTTGAGAGGAGAAAATCATATGCAGATTTTTAGCTAGACTTTAAATCTAAAAATGTCTTGTCCTTTTTTACTTCTTCCCCATCTCAGATGACCGTGAAAGAGCAGCAAGAGTGGAAAATTCCTCCTTGTATTTCAAACTGGAAAAATGCAAAGGTAATTAAACTGTCATAGAATCAGTCTCTTAATATTATATCCTACTGGGGAACTTCATGAAAGAGTTTCAGCCTGAATAGCATTAGTTTAAACCTCAAAAACTCACTTAACTGTCTATTTTCAGAATGGAACACATAATTTATACAGTTTGATTTCTTTAAACAGTGTAATGGAAATGTCAAGGTATCAGGCTATGAACACTATATAGAATATTAATTTAGCCAGTTTCTGACAGTAGAAGCACACAGAAAAGGGCTACTGAGAATTAATTGTCATATCCAAAAACAACTTGTGTCATGGGGATCAGACTCAGATATTAGTTTTTGGTTTTGTTTTTTTCTACAAAAGAAATCAGGGTAAAGGTACTTGCACGGGACACAATGGCGTATTTCTTTGGGTATATTAAGTGTCCTTATTTTTTTCATGAGTTTCATTATTTGTTCATGCTAACATACCTTAGACTTTTTACTAAACAATTTATTCCCTGTATATATTTTACTAATTGGCAGAGTTCCCAAGGGTCATAAGAAAGACTAAGAAATTTATCCCATATTATTCTGTGTCATTATTTTCCTAAAATTAGGTTTCATGATTTTATTAAGCTGTATGAGTTGTAAAGGATCCCTAATGATTTCAGGTTGGGGAGAAACATTTTCTTAACTATGTATATTTGTTACAAGAATTTTGCCTTTTCTTTTCCTGTGGGGGATTGGAGATGAAAGAGAGAGAAAATAGATGTTTAATTTTAATTTAAAAAAAAATCGATAAATGCTTGTTGAGTGAAGCTAAGATGGCAAAGTAAAGGCAGGTACTCCCTTGAGATCTCCCCTAAACCCTTCCAAATGCCTTTTAGAAGTGACCCTAAAGAAATTCTAGAGAGCAGAACCCACAAAAAGACGGAGTAAAACAAATTTCCAGCCTAAGACAACTTGGAAGATCTGTTGCACCAAGGTGAGAAAGGAGCACAGTCTATCGAGCACTGGCAGAGTGGGTCCCAGCAAACCCAAAGCAGGACTCAGGGCAACTTAATCAGTGGCAGCAGTGGTGATTTCCAGACTTCTCAGTTCATAGATGCTAAAGAGAACTTAGAAGGTCAGCAGGAAACATCTGTCAAACCTGGATGAAAGTAGAGTACAATTCAACGCAGGCTGTGCCAGCATAGCCTCAGCTTTTTGCTAGCCCTGAAGGTGTCTTTTTGCTAGCCCTGTTGCTTTGCCCCTACTGGATTGCAGTTCTGGGTGCCCCAGCATGAGAAGGAGCACTAGCACACCAGAGCTTGCTGCCACAGTGGAGGGGGAACCCTCTTTATATTTCCAGAGCAGAAAAGAGTTTGTGGTCATTCACAGACCAAAGCTCAGGCTAGGAAAGTAGTATTATACCACCTTGGAAGATCTAAAAACTTACAAGTTCCTGGAAGTATTTCTGAAAATAGCTGCACAAAAATCCCTGAAGCTTGGGACAGTGTGCCCTTCACCCTGGAAGCAGAGCCCTACTTTAACAAATACTTAAAAGTCTAGGAAAATAAGCAAAAAATGGGGAAAAAAAACCTGACCATAGAAAATTACTGTGGTGACAAGGAAGATCAAAACACACACTCACAAGAAGGCAACAAAATCAAAGCTCCTACATCCAAAGCCTCCAAGAAAAATATGAATTGGTCTCAGGCCATGGAAGAGCTCAGAAAGAATTTTGAAAATCAAGTAAGAGAGGTAGAGGAAAATTTGGAAAGAGAAATGAGAGTAATGTAAGAAAATCATGAAAAACAAGTCAACAGCTTGGTAAAGGAGACACTAAATAATACTGAAGAAAATAACACTTTAAAAAACAGACTAGGGTTAGCTAAGTGGCACAGCGAATAGAGCACCAGCCCTGGAGTCAGGAGGACCTGAGTTTGAATCTGGCCTCAGACACTTAACACTTACTAGCTGTGTGACCTTGGGCAAATTCTTAACTCCAATTGCCCTCCCTTCCCCCCCAAAAAAAGCAAAAAAAAAGAAAACCAGACTAAACCAAATGGTAAAAGAGATCCAAAAAGCCAATGAGGAGAAGAATGCCTTAAAAAAGCAGAATTGGTCAAATGGAAAAGGAGGTCCAAAAGCTCAACTGAATAAAATAATTCCTTAAAAATTAGAATGGAGCAAATGAAAGCTGATGTCTATGAGAAATCAAGAATCAAAACAAAACCAAAAGAATGAAGAAATAGAAGACAATGTGAGATATTTCATTGGAAAAAGAACTGACCTGGAAAATAGATTCAGGAGAGATAATTTAAAAATTATTGGGCTCCTGGAAGCCATGATAAAAAAAAAAAAGCCTACACATCATCTTTCAAGAAATGATCAAGGAAAACTGCCCTGATATTCTAGAACCGAAGGGTAAAATACAGATTGAAATTATCCACTGATCACCTACTGATAGAGATCCCAAAATGAAATCTCTGAAGAATATTGTAACCAAATTCTGGAGCTCCCAGGTCAAGAAGAAAATATTACAAACAGCCAGAAAGAAACAATTCAGGTATCCTGGAGCCACAGTCAGGATAACACAAGACAACACAAGCTTCTACATTAAAAGATCAGAGGGCTTGGAATAGATATTCTGGAGAGCAAAGGAGCTAGGATTACAACCAAGAATCACCTTCCCAGAAAAACTGAGTATAATCCTTCAGGGGGAAAAATGGGAATTCAGTGAAATAGAAGACTTTCAGACATTCTCGATGAAAAGACCAGAGCTGAATAGAAAATTTGACTTTCAGATACAAGACTCAAGAAAAGCATAAAAGGGTAAACAGGAAAGGGCAGTCATAAGAGACTTAATAAGGTTAAACTGTTTACATTTCTTCTATGGGAAGGTATTTGTAATTCATAAAACCTTTTTCACTATGAGAGTAGTTAAAAAGAATACATATATAGACAGAGGGCACAGGTGTGAATTGAATGTTAAGATATGAAAGGATGTTATCTAAAAAATTAAGGGGTGAGAGAGAGGAGTGTACTGGGAGAGGAAGAAAGGGAGAGGTAGAATGGGGTAAATTATCTCACATAAAAGAGGTAAGAAAAAGCTTTTACAGTGGAGGGGAAAGAAGGGGGGTGGTAAGGGGGAGTGAGTGAACCTTATTCTCATCAAAATTGTCTCAAAGAGGAAATAATATGCACACTCAATTGCGTATAGAAATCTATCTTGCCATACTGGAAAGTAGGAGGGGAAGGGAATGAGAGAAGGGGGTGGCGTGGTAGAAGGGGAGACAGTTTGGGGAACAGTAGGGGTCGCCAGAAGCAAAACACTTTGAAGGAGAGAGAGAGAATAGAATAAATGGGGAGGATGGAATAGGATGGAAGGAAATACAGTTAGCAATAATAACTGAAAAAAAATTTTGAAGCAAGTTTCTCTGATAAAGGCCTTATTTGTCAAACATAGAGAACTGAGTCAAATTTGTAAAAATAAGGGCCATTCCCCAATTAATAAAAGATAGGAATGGTTTTCAGATGAAGTTATCAAAGCTATCTATAGCTATATGAAAAAATACTCTCATTTACTATTGGAGAAATGCAAATTAAAACAATTCAGAGGTACTACCTTATACCTATTAGAGGACAGAAAAGGTGAATGATAAATGTTGGGGGGGACATGGGAAAAATGAGACATTAATGCACTTTTGTTGGAGTTGTGAACTGATTCAGTCGGTCTCTAAAACAATTTGAAACTATGCCCAAAGGGCTATAAAACCACACGTACCTTTTGACCTAGCAATACCACTACTAGGTCTGTATCCCAAAAGAGACAAAAAAACAAAAAGGAAAAGAACCTATTTGTACAAAAATATAGGAGCTCTTTTCTGGGGACAAAGAATTGGACATTGAGGAGATACCCAACGATTGCGGAATGGCTGAACAAGTTGTGGTATATGATTACGATGGAATACTTTTGTAGTATAAGAAATGATGAGGATGCTTTCAGAAAAACCTGGAAAAAAACTTCTATGGGCTAATGCAAAGTGCATCCTATACATATACCATGTGCAAAGTAACAGTAAAATTATAGGATGATCAGCTGTGAATGACTTAGCTATTCTCTGAAATACAACGATCTAAGATGTTGAAAAATTCTGTCCATCCCCCGAAGAAGGAACTGATGGGTGTCTGAATACAGATTGAAGCATCCTTTTTTTACTTTATTTTTCTTGAGGGGCTTTTTTTTTTTGGTCTGTTTTCTTTCACAACATGACTATTATGGAAATATTTTGCATGACTACAGATGTATAAGCTATATTGAATTGCTTTCCTTCTCAGTGGGGAGAGGGGTGGAGAGTGAGGAAGGGTGAGAATTTGGAACTCAGAAGTTTTAAAAGCAAATATGAAAATTTGTTTTTACATGTAACTGGGGAAAAATAAAATATTAAATAAAAAAGAAAAATGCTTATTGACTGAAAAAAAATCAACAAAATAGTAAAGTCTTGTAGAAGTAGTTACTCAGGGACTTAGACATTAATGGGCAAAAATAATACCACCCAGCTATGTCTTGGGATAAGTAGAATCTCTTACTTTATACCCTAATTTTTCTTCCATTGTAAGGATTTTTTACAATTCATAAAGCTTAATGAAAAATGAAATTTTATTTAGAAAAGTAATGATGACACAGAATAATGTGAGATAAATTCTTGGTCTTTCTTAGGACTTCTTGGGAGCTCTGCCAGGTAGTGTGTGTATATATATATACTTATACATGTATATGTGTGTGTACATATATACACACATATATGTGGCATAAATTGTTTAGTAAAGTCTAGGATGTATTAAAATTAATAAATTATGAAGCTCATAAGATAATATCACCACTCAGTATACCTGAAAAAATATGCCACTCTGCCTATGTAGCACATATATACCTTTAGCCTGATTTCCTTTCTTTTGAATAGTTTGAAGCTTATAATATGAAAAATAAAGCCAGTCCATGTTATGTGAAATTTAAATTGTATTTCTTACATTGTTGAAATGAGATACAAATTTGAAAACACCACATTTTAAACTAGTTAATCTTGGCTACTTTTGATTTAATAGGATTCATGATATCATAATGGTAAGAATTTGGTACTTAACACAATAGGTTTTTGTTGTTTTTTTAAACTGGATCTCCCTATTTCACCCAGGCTAGAAATGCAGTCGTCACTCACAGACTCAATCCTGGGTCTGATCAGCTATGGAGCTCAAATCAGCAACAATGACAACCTAGGTTGCTTTACCCCTCCTTAAACAGCCTGGTGGCCCCCTGCTCTCAGGACTCCTCACATTAGTGCCAAATTTAGTGTGGATATTCAGTTAGCTTAATCCTACTGCAGGTCAGAATTCCCAGACTCAAGTGATCAGTAGCGTTGGCCTCCCCCTATATTGGTTGCAGGCATGTACGGTAAGTACTGCTTGATGATGGTTGTTTGTTCCATCTTTGGATGAGTAGTATGATTGGGTACTTAAGGGGCAACCATTTGGCCCCTTGATTTTAACTATTGTTACCATAATGTTGGAATTACTTTCTAGAACTAGTGATATTAGACTAAGGTACATAGTGCTTACCAAGAGTCATGCCACAAATCAGCTTAAAACAGGCCCTCTTTGGGGGAAAGAGGTATGTGTAAAATACTAAAACATGAGAAACCTATGAGACAATTATAAGAAATGCAGAAAAATGGACTGCACCTACAGAATGGTAAGAAAAGAGCACAAAAATGTTTCTCACAAGTGCTTGTCTTTTACACCAGGGCTATACTATTCCATTAGACAAACGTCTGGCTGCTGATGGGAGAGGACTACAGACAGTCCACATAAATGAAAACTTCGCCAAACTTGCTGAAGCTCTCTACATTGCTGACAGAAAGGTTCGTCTTTAGCTTCATTTTTTTCCTGAGGCTCTGCTAGTTCTTATTTTGCAGCTTCATGTTCTTCAATAGCTAAATTCACCTGTACCATTAAATACTTAGTGAGACAGTCAAGGAATCAGTGGTACCCTGCAAAATATTATGTGTCCTTGTTGCCTATTGCCATCATGTTTCTCTCCTTACTACTTTCCAGAGTTAGTTCTTAGTCGTTCTGTCTCAGCATAGTAGAAGAAATTGAGATAACAATTTCATACCCTACCTTGAAAAGATTGCCAACCCCTCCCTACTCTACTTTTCATCTGTTTTCCTAAACTTAAATACCAGAAGCTTCTAAGTTTGGTTGGTTTTTTAAAATTTGTTTAAAGCCATAGCTTTGTTGTAAATTAGAAATAATGTTATCTTTGATTTATTATTGTTTTTGTCTTTCTCTTTGGTCTCCTATATTTCTTGATGGAAATTTTAAGATTACATATTTCCCTCTTCAAGTACTTTTAAGAAAGCAAGGTAATTTTCGTACCGCGTAGTGGATATATATATATATATATATATTTTTACAATGTAATTGACTACTTGGGAGCTTTAGTTTCTATGTGCTATGAAAATCAATTAAGGAAAAATCCTTTTCCAAATTCTAGAAAGAAATAACTGCCATTTATTGTCCCCTTTTTTATAAATGTGAAAAGAGGATTAGAGAGGTGAAGTAACTTGTCTAAGGTCATACAGCTAGTAAATAACAAAGTTAAGTCTTAAAACCAGGTCCTTCTGACTCTATCCTATGCTCTTCCTACTAATTTAGGCCTTCCTGACTTTATATATAGTCTTAAATTCATCAAATCATAGTACTTTATATCAGGTACTAAAGAAGCTAAGTGAGTAGAGAAATTGATTTCCACAGAAAATGAAATTAAGTGGCATTAGCTATTAGCTTCAAGCCTTTCAGATAGTATGCCATATGTACAGTATTTAGAAAAGGACATCCCAGTAAGAATATTGAGTAAACAAGATGAAGATTGTGCCCATATACAGATTTTCATAGCAGATGTTATATAGCCCCAGTTTCCATTACTGTGGTCACATTGTACCTGAACACATAAGTATGCTGTATATTCGACTCATGGAATTTTTATTTTGGGTTTTTCTTGTAAAAATGCAAGGGTAATACTGATTTGTTAAGTTGAATCGTGCTCCTGGGTTTTATGGTTGAGAGTGTTAGGATGTCTTCCTAAGAGTCGGTATGGTATGATGCAATGAATAGCATGCTGAGATTGGAACCAAATGATCAAGAATTATGGGATCATAGATGTAGAGCTTGAACTTGGGAATGTGGAAACTGAAGGTGAGAGAAATTGAGTCACTAGATCAGTGTCACCCAATAAGCATCTAAAAGTAGGATTTGAACTTGGGTGTCTTTGCAAGGCCAATTTTTCCACTGCACCACTGAAGCGGATGTTGGGCAAGTCATATAATTGCTAAAGGCTTTAGTGTCTTCATGCTTAGAATGAGGTTGGACTAGATGAATCTCCCAAGATGTCTTCCAGTTGTATGTATATTATTTTCATTAACAGTAAACCATAATCATTTGCACTGTTTAATATATGATTTCACTTGTGGTATAGGCTCGTGAGGCTGTGGAGATGCGGGCTCAAGTGGAGAGAAAGATGGCCCAAAAGGAAAAGGAAAAACACGAAGAGAAGCTTCGAGAAATGGCCCAGAAAGCTCGAGAAAGAAGAGCTGGAATCAAAACTCATGTAGAAAAAGGTTTGTCAGCGTCATGTGTAAGGAAAGGATGCATGGCAGAATTAAGGTGAAGGTAGCAGTAATTAAACTTTGATAAAAGGAGACATGTTGAACCTTATTTTCAGAATTATTTCCTGGACTATGCTAAACAGTACAGCAGTAACAATAGTTTACAAATTCCCAAATTGTGTTTATGTTTTCACATCTGTTCCTAAAAGTCATCATTTAAGAAACTTTTTAGTGTACTTATCTTAAGAATTTGTGATCACATTGATCTTTCTTCCATCAGTGCAAAAGGCAGTCAATTCATATCTTCTCATCATGTGCATTTCCTGACAGTGTCCTTCCTTAGATAGTCCAACCAACATTCCCTCTCCTAGATTTTTTTTAATTGTGTGGTACCCACATCAGTAATAAAACCAACAGAAATCATATGATTATCAATAGATGCTTGAAAAAGCTTTTGACAAAATACAATACCCATGCCTATTAAAAACATAGGAATAAATGGAGCTTTCCTTAAAATGATAAGTAGTATCTAAAACCGTCAACAAGCATTATCTGTAATGGGGATAAGCTGTAAGCCTTCCCAGTAAGATCAGGGGTAAAGCAAGGATGCCCCTTATCACCACTGTTACTCAATATGGTACTAAAAATGTTAGTTATAGCAATAAGAGAGTAAATAGAAATTGAAGGAATTGGACTAGGCAGTGAGGAAGACTATCACTTTTTGCAGATGATAGGATGGTATACTTACCGAGAATCCTAGAGAATCAACTAAAAAACTACTTAAAATAATTAATAACTATAGGAAAGTTGTAGAATATTTTTTTTAAATTGTGTGGGTACTATTTGAACATGACTTCTTAAACTTTTTCCACTTGCAGCCCACTCAAGTGCTACATTAGAACACTAGGGCTATCCATCTGTTGCTCCTTTACTATACGGCCAGCCCCCGTTTTATCATTTAAAATTTTCTTGATGATATCCCTCATGCTATTTCTTGAGCACTGGTTATCATTTGCTGGAGCCTTCTTGTTTCCAGCATTGTCCTTTGGGTCTTTTAAAAATGTTTATATTTTTTATAATTTTATATTATAATATATAAAATAAATTAAATAGTATATAAATTAAATGTTAAAATATTTTATATTTCTACAACAATATTCCAATCTAGAGATAAATCTGTTAGCATCTAGGCAGTTAGGAAGTCAAAATGTTTTAATAGCGCCATTTTTTAAATATAAAAAGTGTTAGTGTAACCTAATTCATTCATGAATTATGTTTGTTCTCTGCCTAGATGTTAGTTTTGATATATTACTGTTCTTAATATTTAAAGATGTAATATTCAACTAATTTAATTTTTATCTTGGTGAGCAAGTATGACTAACAGACTGATACAGGATTAATTTAGGGGCTAACAGAATTCTTGCCTAACGTAGATAAATTCTCCATATTTTTTGAATGTTACTGGGTATAGTACAATAATGAAGCAACTTCTCTCTACAGAGGATGGGGAGGCTCGGGAACGAGATGAAATAAGACATGATAGACGTAAAGAGAGACAACATGATAGGAATCTTTCAAGAGCAGCTCCTGATAAGAGGTGAGTCTGGAAAAACAAAAATTAAAATTTTTTTTTCATACAGTGCAGACAACTTTTTCCTTGCAACATTGATAAATTTGCTAGGACATTAAAACCACTCTTTGATTTCATGTAATCAAGCATTTTGAAACGTTTCCCGGGGTATAGTAGAGGTTTGAACTGCATAAATAATGGCACCACTTTGTTTCAGTAATGTTTCCAGTGCATTTTCACATAATCTCATTTGATCTCTATATAGGGATATATAATCCTTACTCTCAGGGAGCTTACATTCTAATGAAGGAGATACCACATAGATTTAGAGGTGTACATATAAAATAGTTCACTAAAAGTTTCTTGGGGAGAAGAGGGCATTTGGGGGATCAGAATAGGTTTCCTTGCTATAGTGAACACTCAGTTAAAGTTGGTTGGGAATAATCCAAGGCTGCTTTTCCCTTTAAGTGACTGAAATGGAGTGAAAAAACAGGTTGTGGGATTGAAATGGAGTGAAGAAACAGGTTGTGGGATTTGTGATTGACGAATTGAAAGGTCAGAGAGCTTAAGGGAAAATCAGCATGGATGTTGAATTCTCCTAGTATAGGAGCAGGAGAGAGCCAGTGAGCCAGGTGCCGAATTGAGAAAGGAGAAGGAATAGGGGAGGAAGGAGCAAATAGTAAAAATATCATGAAGCCAGTCAGGATAAACCAAAATTTAGCAGTTTCTACAGTAAAAGATTAGAGGGCTTAGAATATTCTATTCTAGAGGGCAACAACCAAGAATCTCCTACCCAACAAAACTGAGATACAAAATATAAAAAACGTGACTTTCAAATACCAGACTCAAGAGAAACATAGAAAGGTGAATAGGAAATAGGAATCATATCATTAAACTGTTTACATTCCTACATGGGAAGATGATACTTGTAACTCCTTAGAACTTTTTCATTATTAATGCAGTTAGGAGGAGTGTGCATAGACAGAGGACATGAGTATGAGTTGAATATGATGGAATATATTTCTAAAAATAAAATTAAGGGATGACAAAGTGAAATGCCCTGAGAGAAGGGGGAAGGGAAAGGCAGAATGGGGTAAATTATCTCCCATAAAAGAGATGCAGAAGAGCTTTTATAGTAAAGGAGACATAGAAGTAGGGGGAGTGCTTGAAATCTTACTCATTGGAATTTGCTTAAAGAGGGAATAACACACTCAGTTTGGTATAGAAATCTACATTACCCTACAGGAAAGGAAGAGGGGAAAAAGGATAAAGGGGGTCGGTGAAGAGTGCTGATAGAAGGGAGGGTGGATTGGGGAAGGGGTAGTCAGAGGCAAAACACTTTTGAGGATGGACAGGGTGAAAAGAGAGTAAGATAAATGGGTGAAATAGGATGGAGGAAAATATACTGTAATAATAACAGAAAAAAATTTGCAGCAAGTTTCTCCAGTAAAGGCCTCATTTCTCAGAATTATAGAGAACTGAATCAAATTTATAAAAATGCAAGTCATTCCCTAATTGATAAATGGTCAAAGAATATGAAAAGATAGTTTTCAGATGACATAATCAAAAGTTATCTACAGTCCTAGGAAACAATGCTCTGAATCACTGTTGATTTGAGAAAAGCAAATTAAAACAATTCTGAGGTAACTACCTCACATTTTTTGATTAAATAGGACAGAAAAAAGACAAATGTAAGAGGGGATGTGGGAAGATTGAGACACTAATGCATTATTGGTGGAGTTGTAAAGTGATTGATTGAGCCATTCTGGAGAATATGGAACTGCAATTTGACTCAGCAATACCATTACTAGATCTGTATCCCAAAAAGATTAAAAATGAAAAGGAAAAGGACCTAAATGTATAAAAATATTTTAGCAGTTCTTTTTGTGGTGGCAAAGAATTGGAAATTGAGGGGGATTGCCCATCGATTACGGAATGGCTGAACAAGCTGTGGTATGATTGTGATGGAATACTGTTGTGCTATAAGAAATGATGAGCAGAAAGAATGCTCTCAGAAAAACTTGGACTTAAATTGACTAAAGCTAAGTGAAATGAGTAGAACCAGAACATTGTACACAGTAACAGCAGTATCATACAGTGATAAACTGTAAATGACGTATGATGAAAAATGTCATATGCCTCTAAAGAAAGAACTGATGGAGTATGAATGCAGATCAAAGTATACTTCTTAAAACTATTTTTCTGTGGTGGTTTTTTTTTTTTGGAGTGGGAGAGCATTGTTTGGTCTGTTTTCTTTTACAGCATGACCAATATGGAAATGTTTTGCATGACTGCACATGTATATAAACTATATCAAATGGCTTGCCTTCTCAATGAGGGGGGAGAAAGGAGAGAATTTTGGAACTCAAAATGTTAAAAGATGAATGTTAGAAATTGTTTTTACATGTATTTGGGAAAAAATATTAACTAGGCAAAATAATGCTTTACATCTTAGTACTCTTACTAGCCTGAGTTTTATAAACTCTGAAAATGGCATTGTGGATTAAATTTAAGTTCTGACCACTCATAAAGTCACTATATACTTATTTCTCAAAAATCTGTAGTTAATACTTAAGTTGAGTGGAAATTACTATCATAAGAAATCATTTTGAGATTTGAACTTTTAGTGAAAATGAGTTACCCCAGTTTTCATTGAGCTCAAAACCCAAAACAGGGCTAAATAATCCAGTCATTGGCATGTTTTTGTTCTCTTAATATTCTAGTAAGAGCATAATTAATAGTTTTGGCAACATTAAAGAATTAATTTGGACTTCTTTTAAGAGATTCAAATAGTGAACCAAATTTGCACTATATACTGATCCTACAGCAACCTTAGTTCTCCAGTACAAGAATATAGAATGCATTCCACAGCAGTTGTCCCAGCATGTCCTTTAGGCTGATTATTTGCATTAAAGAATTACATTTCAGACTCCTACTCTCTTGGCATTTGAGTTATCAAAAAGGCCAAACTGTAAATCCTTACCTTCTCTAATGATTATGTTATCTGAAATGCTGTAAGTGTTACCAACCTGATTATGTAATATCAGAGAATGTGTTCACAAGGCATGAATATTCGTTATTAACTGGTAGTTCTTAAGCTGAAATATTCAGTTGATGTAATAAATGTTTATGAAGTTGACTGTATAACTGATAAAATTTTAATGCAGGTCTAAACTACAGAGAAACGAGAATCGAGATATCAGTGAAGTCATTGCTCTTGGTGTGCCCAATCCTCGGACTTCCAATGAAGTTCAATATGACCAGAGACTATTCAACCAGACTAAGGTACTTAAGTTTTGCAAGGGAAGGAAGGGGACAGGGAGAGAAGGTTTAGTACCTCTAGCAGAGCATCATGGGCTTCCATTCCATATATACATATATATACATATATATATATATATATATACATATGTAATATTTATCATGCCTGCTAGATTAGCCTAGGGGTTCTGTTGACATCACAAATTGGATTATGGCATGCAATGGTGGGGGAATCATTGCTTACTTCTCTTAGTAAGTGATTAGGTTGGATTCTAAGAAATTAGAACAAGAGAGCACAAAATGAAGTTCACTAGTTACTTTTGAAGCCCCAGCACCATTTTTGGTTTCTAAAATGAAGACACATCTAGAGGTGTATCTGGAATATTTTCTCCAAAATGCTACATTGGCTTGTTATCATATTTTAACATGCAAGGTTAGAATTAGGACTAAGCAAGCATAGGATTGAGAGGCAACCTTGTGCAATGGAGAGGATATGACTTCTGGAATTGGGGGAGAATCCATGTTCAACTACTGTCCCAAGCGCTTATTTGTGTGGCCATGAACTTACCACGATTTTTCCAAACTTTGTTTTCCTTGCTTTTTGAAATGAAGAGGTGGAACTAGGTAATAAAAGATCCCTTCTACATATAATTTATTTGGTGATAACTGTTCTAAGTAAGTTAATTTTCCAGATTAAAGCTTGCTTCCTAAATAATCACTGAAAGTTAAAAATACACAGCTCTTAAACAGATCTTGTTTCAAATGTATTCCATTCTTCCTTGCCTTATTACACCAACCATTTGTAGGTCAAAGGATTTAGAGCTAAAGGGACTTTAGAAATCACCTAGTATAACTGCTGCCTCATTTTACAGTTTAGAAACTATGGCCTAGAGCAGTGGTTCTCAACCTGTGGGTTATGTTCAATTTGTAACAGTGAAAATACATCCTGCAGCAGATATTTACATTACAATTCATAACAGTAGCAAAATTGAAGTTATGAAGTAGCAATGAAAATAATTTTATGGTTGGGGGTCACCACAACATGAGGAACTGTATTAAAGGGTCGTGGCATTAGAAAGGTTGAGAACCACTGGCCTAGAGCAAAGTAATAGTTTAGGGCCAGACCTTCCAAATCTATGTCCCTAAATCCAGTACTCTTTCCTTTACATCACATTATATCAGTTTAATCTTCTTTTAACTCCATGTTCACCATATGAACATTTATTACACTGTGTCATAATACATTAATAACCTTCAGGAGCAGTTGAGAAACGGTCATCTTCCTTGAGTTATGTAGTCTAGAATTACTGTACTTCATAATAGGCTCATCATATGTTGATCTAGAAGCAACCTCACTAATTATCTAATCTTATTTTACAAAAGAGGGACTAAGGCCTGAGGTTAAATGACTTGTACAGGATAACACAGCTAGTACCAGAGGCAGGATTTGAACCCAGGATTCCAGTCACTGTTACTTTGCTGCTTAATTCATCTCTTCCTTTTTTAGCTCTTCCCGGCAGTTATATCATACTGCTATCAAATGGTCTGCTTTCCAGGTTGTGATTTTGTTGCTTTTAAGTTACAATTGACTTGGAAACTTAAACTTGTTAAGTGAGTAACCTTATTTTACAAACTACCCTAAGTTTTAGGTAAGGACCTGAGAGAATTCACGAGTATCAATTTTCCTCAGAGCCTTTTTACTATGTATATGTGCAAGGAAAGCACCTATTTGAATTAAACTTTTCTAGATGCTACACATTTTTCTTTAGCCTTAGCATTCATTCTTTTACAGGGTATGGACAGTGGTTTTGCTGGTGGAGAAGATGAAATTTACAATGTTTATGATCAACCATGGAGAAGTGGCAAAGACATGGCCCAAAATATCTACAGACCCAGTAAAAATCTGGACAAAGACATGTATGGTGATGACCTAGAAGCCCGAATAAAGACCAACAGGTAACATAAAAGCACTATTCAGTTCTAGCATTTAATTTATTTAAAATAGTAAAAAAAAAA
>CM053582.1:434201387-434234120 GCA_028627135.1 Pseudochirops cupreus
ACCAAACTATTGTACAATGTGAAAGTATTTGCAGATCCTATACATGATTGCACGCCACCATGGAGGGGGGGGAGGGAGGGGAGAAAATCTGAAACTCAAGTGATTGTGGAACTAAATCTTGTAAATTAAAAGTAAATTAAAAAATTAAAAAAAAAAAGAATATTTCTTGCAACTGACTCCTTTTCTCTGTTCGCACAGTTACCATTGAGGCCCTTATTATATCTCATCTGGTCTGTTTTAGTTGTTGCCTAATTGTCTCCCTGCCTCAAGTCCTTCCCTGCTTCGATCTTTCACATACACAACTGCCAAAATGATTTCCCTTAAGTGTAAATCTGATCATGTCATTCCCTTATCCATTAAACTTTAGTGGCTTTCTTTTGCCCGTGGGATAAAATACAAACTCCTGATGGTATTCAGAGTTCTGAACAGTGTGGTCGTGTAGTCCCATCTTTCTTCTAGCTTCATCACACATCACTCCCTTTCCTGAACTGACTTTCTCTATATTCTCCTGTCACTCCATTTTCCATCTCTATGCCTTTATATTGACAGTGCCCCATGCCTGGAATGCTCTCCCTCATCTCAACTTCATACCTCGACCTGTTCTCTTTTTCTTCAAGACTCACCTCAAGTGCTACCTTCTACATGAAGCCTTTCCTGATCCAGGTTCCCCAAGTCCCAATTGCTGGTATCCTCCCTCCTTAATTGTATTTATTTATGCATATACTCATATGTAAAAGTGATTATCAGTGATGGAATATAAGCCCCTTGTATTTTTATCGCCAGTGCTACACACATAATAGGTAGTTAAAATTTGATTGGTTGTTGAACTGGTCACTGCCATTAAATAAGTTACATTAAAAGAGGATTGATGAGGATTTTGAGTCTTGGAGAGGTCAGTTTAGAATTATTTGCCCATGGCCATAAATCTAGTAAGTGTAGGAGCTGGTATTTGCATTTTGAATCAGAACTCCCCAAGTGTTCTTTCTACCACCCTGCCTCTCTGTGGTATGTTCTTGTCATGATTTCAGTCACTTTGGAAATAATTTGACTTGTTCACTTAATGGTAGATCCAGTTTTATCCAGTATAGCTGTTACAGTATTCAAAAATCTTATATTTCTTAATGTGTTTAATGAACTATATATGGAAGAGGTATCTGTGCAGAGATTATTTCATCAAGCAGTACAGTAATAACATGGCTTAGATAATTATAAATGAACAAAAACGTTCTTTTGCTTAAACCTTATTCAAAAGACAGCAAGTACTATGCGTATCACAGATCTCAGAAATCTGTGTTGGGACATTGTTTCAGTACAATTAGAGTATTCTCCCTTCATCTTTCTTTCTCTTCCCTGAAGCACATATATTTCTGAGAATTTTGTTGTCTGAGGATGAATTGTATTTACCATGTGAAATATAATGAGATTATTCTGTGAGTTATCATGCTCAGGAAATAAGGATGTGCAGTTATGTTATATGCCACCAAAGCATTATGGGAATCTAATAAGTGTCCCTAACCTAAGTATCCTGAGGTACTCCAGTTCAGTATCTTATTAATTGTTCTTTATACTTCAGTTAGATGGAAGAAATCACTGGGGGAAAGTGCCAGATAAAAACAATCCAAGAGCCCCAAATTATCTTTCTCCATAGAGTAATAGAAAATTTCTCCTAGCTACTTACTTTGTCTCATAACAGAAAAGTTTGGAATTTGAGTCAGAAAGTATGATCTAAATTTTCCCCAGCACTAAATGTGTGACCTCATAGAGGTCACTTACTATTTCAATCTTATGTTCCACACCATGAGGATAATAATATGCTGCCTGTCCTCCCCATCCCACCTCCAAAGGTTGTTGTATTACACAGAAGAGGTAACATGTATGAAAAGCGCTTTTTAGTCATAAAGCACTATTTACATGTAAGTTTTTCATAATTGTTATTTGTCTCAGAAGCATCTTCTTTGAGGCCATATGTTATTTTCCAGAATATCATTTTCAGCATTTTTTGGCAATCTGACTTCTGTTGCCTTCTTGCCAGGTATTCAGGTCTCCACTAAGTGTGTCCTCCGTCAGTGAGCAAGATGCGTATAGAGCAGGACTTCAGCCAGTCAACAAGTGGAAAGCCTATGGCTTAGAAGGCTATCCAGGTAAGCTTACCCTGCTCTAGATGAGGTGCAGTCAGTGAGAAATCAGTTAATGAGACAGACAGACTCAGCCTAAAATTCTACCTGATTTTTTTGATAGGTATGTACCTATAATTTCATTGGTATAGGGGTCTTCCAGAGGGACTCCTACTACTAATGCAGTTTGGCACCTTTTCTGAAACGAATTGTTTTAGAGATTTACCTAGAGTACTGAGATATTAAATGACTTACCCAGCAAACAGCCAGTATATGTCAGAAGCCAATGCAGACCTTCCTGACGCCACCACTCTATCCATTTTGTCACACTGCCTCTCTTGACTTAGAACAGAGTAGGAATTGTTTCATTCTTTTTGCCTAGATCCCCAGTGCCTAACATGGTGCCTCATATATAGGAGGCACTTAATAAGTACTTGTTGATTGATCAAAATATATATTAGAAAGTTAACAATCCCTGACTCATGCCAGAGAATATTTGCCAAAGGAAAGGCAAATATCCATAATAATTGCATTTACAATAGACACTTTGCCATCATTTCAAACTTCTGGCTTTTCTCCCTTAGTCAACTCTATCTCTCTGACAATAGAGTCGTTATGGAAGGTATAATGTTATTCTGTTCTTCCATCACAAATTCTGCATACACAAAAGATTGAACCACATTCCCCAGTTGGGGGGGATAGTCAAAGTATTTGAAATCCCAGTTTTCTAAGGAAGAAATCCAAGCTATCAATAACGTGAAAAAATGCTCTAAATCACTAATAACTGGAGAAATGCAAATTAAAGCAACTCTGAGGTTCCACCTTACACCTGTCAGATTGACCAAGTTGATAAAAAAGGAAAATGGTAGATATTAGAAGGACTAATTCGGAGAAATACAGTAATTCTTTTTTTGGTAGAGCTGTGAATTGGTACAGCAATTCTGGATAGCAATTTATAAATCAGTCCCAAAAGTTATTAAGCTATGCATTCTCTGTGACCCAGTAATGCCACTCTCTGGGTCTAGATTAAAGAAAGTAAAAGATCCCATGTGGACAAAAATACATATGGCTTTTCTTTTTATGGAGGTAAAGAACTGGGAACTAAAGGGGTACCTACCAACTGAGATATGGCTGAACTAATTATAGCATATGAATGTAATGGAATACTGTTATGCTGTAAAATATGACGCAAGGTACAATTTCAGTGAAACATGGCAAAACTTTATGAACTGATGCAGAATAAAGTGAGCAGAACCAGGAGAACAGTATAATAACAATACTGTTTAAGTAAACAACTTTGAAAGACCTGAGAACTTTGATTATTTCAATGACCAATTACAATATGAGAGTACCAGTGATAAAACATGTTACCCACTTTCTGCCAAAGAGGTGATGGACTCAGGAGTGTAAAATGAGACATTTTTTGGACATGGCCAATGCAGAAATTTGTTTTGCTTATCTAAACAAACACATTTGCTACAGGAATTTTTGTTTTCCTTTTTAAACTGGGAAAAAAGAGATAGGGAGATGGGAGGGAGAGAAAATAGATGTTTTTAAAAAATATAATATGATTAAAATAAAAAAGCAATACAGAAAACCTGATTAGATGAAAAATGGCTATTGCTTCTGTTATGATATGCAGTTGGAATAGTTTGTAAAGTTAGTCTTTCATTAATTCTTTTGGGGATAGACATTGTGCATGGAAATTAGTTGGTCCCAGAACTTTTTGAAAGTGGGGGTGGTAGAAAAGGGAACAAGTATTTATTAAATACTTATTATATGCCAGACACTGTGCTAAGCACTTTATAAATATTGTTTCATTTGGAGATTCCTTCACAGGAGGAAAAGAATGAGTTGGATTACATTTGGTAAATTACATAGTGCTTTCAATGATCCCAGCCTGCTTTCTGGCTCAAAGACTCATTTTTTTTTTCAACCTAAGAATTGTACCAAGGATGTTAGAATCTAAGACCAAAATACCCAAGGGACAATGCAGAGCTGTATCATGATCTTAGGTGGGCTGCAGCATATTTCCAATGATAACCTAAGCTTAAAAAGTAAGAGATATTGTGGAAGATATTACAATCAGGAATGGGCTGGTCCAATCAAAAGAACAAGGGATAACAGATGAGTAGCTTAAGTAACAGATTGCTGCCCACTAAATATTATAAGGCCTAGAAGAATTTGACTGTATCTTCTTTGAAGGCTCTATGGCAGAGTATGTATGAGAATTAGAGTGAAAAAGCCTGGTTGGATTATTTGTACCAATTCAAATAACCACATTGAAAAGCTCACAAAGAAAATATTTGCAGATCCTATACATGACTGCACGCCACCATGGGGGGGGTGGGGAGGGAAGGGAAGGGAGAAAATCTGAAACTCAAGTGAATGTGGAACTGAATCTTGTAAATTAAAAGTAAATAAACAAGTAAAAAAAAAAGAAAGAAAAGCTCACAAATCCGTTAATCTTTTTACCAAGGAGCTTATGTAAAGTATTCAGACTACAGATATGGAGGAAATACCTAAAATAGTAGCTCTTATGTATGTATTGTTTTTATTTTCCATTTCTGATGCTAGCAGTACCTTTGTTTTAGGTTAGCTGAAGAAAAAAATCTGTGAGCTGTCTTTTGTACACTTTATATTCACTCATACTTTAGAATTACCTTTTAGCTTTTACTCTAGCTCTTTATTTTAGGATTCTTGATGCTCTGCTTGTGTTTCTTTGCCGATTCTATAACCCTTTTGCTCAGTACTAATAGTTGGATTTTTATTCGCTGTGTACCAGATTGTTTTTTGTGCTATTGGTGTTTTCCGGCATTTGAAATTGTCTTTATAAAATTTCTTTTGATTCCCTTCCTGTAATAAACCCTTTTATGTTCGCCAGATAGTTGCTTATGACTTACATAATTAGCTCTTATATGTGCTTTTTACGTATTCCTCCAAACAACCTTCTTCATTTTATTCTTTATTTCTTTTACCAGTAGATCATTAAAGACTATGTTGCCTAGATAGTAGAATCCTGAAATTTCTATAGCCCTCGTGAAAATCTTTGGTTGCTTGTGCTTTTTCTTTGATACTAACTGATACCCAACTTTGTTGGATATTTGGCGTATAGTCAGAGTGCCATACAGATTGCAGAGTAATCTGTAATCTGTTACATGTCATTTTGTATGGATATTTTAAGATTAGTCATAAATATAAATAAACTCCTGAATGACTGTTGTGAAAATTGTTGCTGTTAAAAGATATTTTAAGAGATTTAGAAGCATAATGTTAAACTGTCTTCTAGTAATTTCCAGAGCTATTATAGTTTGGAGTCTAGTATTGGATGAGAGGTTGGGCTAGATGTCCCTCTATAAAAAACTTGTATTTGTATCTTTTTGGAGGGATGTTGTATTCTATTTTCAACAAATTCAGCTAACATTTATTACATCAACTATGTATGTGCAAGGCACTGTGCTAGGAGCAGAAATGAAACAGCCATTGCTTCAGAGAACTTAAAGTCTCCTTGGAGAAGAAGGGAAAAGGCAATAGGTTATATGTATGCAAAGATGTAAAGTAATTTCAAGAAGGAAAAATCACTACAATGGGAGGAGGGGGTTTGGTGGGACAGCACACAGAGCAAGAGGAAGAGAAGATTGTCCAAGAAGAGAGTACTTAGAGCTGATCCTTGAAGAAAGACAAAGGATTCTGAGTCAGTGAAAGGACAGTAATCTGTGTAAATGCACAAAGGCAAGAAAATAGCGAATCAAGGAAAAACTCCATTGGGACATGGAGTACATATAAAAAAAAGTCTGGAAAGGTCAGTTGGAATCATATTGTGAAGAGCCTTAAATGCAAAGTTGGGGAATTTATACTTCATCCTAAGGGCAGTAGGAAATTACTCTTGAAGTGTGAGCAAATTAGTGACTTAGGAAGATTATTTTGCAACTATATGGAAATTTTTGGAATAGAGATAAGAGAAACTAGAACTACATGGACTACTAAGAAGGCTATTAAAGTAGTTCATGTGAGAACAGGTAAAAGCTTGAACTTGGGTGATGCTTGTGTGGGTGAAGAAAAAGGAGATAAATGTGAAAAATGTAGGGTTGAAATTGACAAGAATTGACAACTAATTGGATATAGGAGGTGAAGGAGGAGAAAGGGTCAAGGATTTCCCCCAAAGTGCAAACCTGGGGTAACTGGGAGGATGGTGCCGTCAACAGAAATATGGCATTTTGATGGAGCTCAAATTTAGGGGTGAAGATACATTTTATTTTTAACATCTTGAGTTTGAAATTCCTATAGATTTATCAAACACTAGATTACTATAGTCATTGACTACTGTGTCTGACTATAGTAATCTACTGTTTGATAAATCCAAAGACCCCAGCTTCTGGGATAAGAACTTATTTGACAAAAACTGCTGGAACAACTGGAAAATAGTATGGCAGAAATTAGACATAGACCAACATCTCACACCATATACCAAGATATGGTCAAAATGGGTACATAATTTAGATAGAAAGGGTGATACCATAAGCAAATTAGGAGAGCAAGGAATAGCTTACCTGTCAGATCTATGAAGAAGGGAAGAATTTATGACCAAACAAGAGAGAGAGAACAGTATGAAGTGCAAAATGGATTATTTTGATTACATTAAAGTTTTTACACAAAACCAATGCAACCAAGGTTAAAAGGGAAGCAGAAAGCTTCCCAGAAACAAATTTTATATCCAGTGTCTCTGATAAAGGCCTTTTTTCTATAATATGTAGAGAAATGACTCAAATTTATAAGAGTCATTCCCCAATTGATAAATAATCAAAGGATATAAGTAGGTGCAACTTTCAGATAAAGAAATCAAAGCTGTCTATAGGCATATGAAGAAGTGCTCTAAATCACTATAAATAAATTAGAGAAATGCAAATTAAAACAGCTCTAAGATACCACCCCACACTTATCAGATTGTCTAATATGACAGAAAAGGAAAATGATAAATGTTGGAGAAGATGTGGTAAAATTGGAACACTAATATATTGTTGGTGGAGTTGTGAACTGATACAACTGTTCTGGAGAGCAGTTTGGAACTATGCCCAAAGGACTATAAAACTGCACATACCCTTTGATCCAGCAATACCATTACTAGGTCTGTATCCCAAAGAGATCATAGAAAAGGGAAAACAACCCACATGTACAAAAAATATTTATTGCAATTCCTTTTGTGGTCAACAACAATTGGAAATTGACAGATGCCCATCATTTGGGGAATGACTGAACAAGCTGTAGTATATGAACGTAATGGAATACTATGTTCTATAAAAAATAATGAGCAGGTGGATTTCAGAAAAATCTGGACTTAACATGAACTGATGCTGAGTGAAGTGATCAGAACCAAGAGAACATTGTAAACAGTAACAGCAACACTGAGCAATGACCAACTGTGATAGACTTAGCTCTTCTTAGCAATACTAAGACAATTCTCAAAGACTCATGATGAAAAATATAATCCATATCCAGAGAAAGAACTATAGAGTTTGAATGTAGATTGCAGTATACTATTTTTTTTTTCCTTTCTCGTGGTTTTCCCTTTTGTTCTGATTCTTCCTTCATAACATGACTAATGTGGAAATTTATCTAATAGGATTGTACATGTATAGCCTCTATCAGATTGTATGTCATCTTGGGGCGGGGAAAGAGGAAGGAGGGAAAAAAAAATTTGAAACTCAGAATTTTATAAAAGTGAATGTTGAAAACTATCTTTACATGCAATTGAAAAAAATAAAATACTATTAAGTGGGGGAGGTGTAATGTTAATGGGGTATAATGTTAAGGGAGCCCATTAAGGGAAGGTTATTTAGGGGACTCTTGCTTATAGGAAGACTTTCACACCTTTTGCTAATTTCTACTGAGTCATGAGGGTTGTGATGCCTTCTGGCTCTGAGATGTGTATATATACTCTGAGTTGGTATTTTGCTTTAGGGGCTTGCTTATGGGAAGGATCTTGTGATTCCCTGGTTAGATTCTGAATGACCATATATTCAGAGCTCCCCAACTGCTCAGATCTAAAGGCTCTCTTGATACAGGGACGTTTGTAAAGTGTATAGCAATATTACTTTGATTCAGGCAGTCAGAGCCTTGTCTATTGGTCATTATTTCTCTGCTTGTATTTTCTCTGAAGTTCAGGGTGCTGACTTTTCCTCTGAACTAGCGAATGTAATTAAAAACGATTGTTGACCCCTTAAATAGCTATCTTTCCTAGTAAAGCAGATCTATGCTATCAGCTAGCCTTGGGTATGCCAGTGTGGTTGCCACTACAGGGAGAGAAGGAAATTCCTGTAGAACATTGAAAAGAATGTATTTAGATTTTTATTTTGTATTTCCTTATTTTTGCCTTCTAAATGACAGGGAGGGTAAGTTAATAATTAAGCAAGAATGTGAAAAGCCCTTTATGCAATTAGGAAATTTTATGGATTATAGAACATACCAGGGAATCCAAATCATGCCCTAGTCATTGGTCAGGAAGCATAGGGAAAAGTAAGGGATGAGAGGTAGCCTGAATTAGGAGACTCCTTCCTCTTCTAGAATGAGGCACCTGTCATAGAGTCTTCAGTCAAGCTAGGTTTGGAGAACTTGACTTAGCAATTAGTTTAGGTTAGAAAGCTCAGTTATCCTTCTAGTCTAGAACTCTGTCATTTCTTTTATGCATATTTCTAATTACATTTCCTGACAGTATAATTTTAGAATTTGTATATTCATTTTTCTGTTGTTGTCACACTGTGAATCCCATTCTTATAATCTGGTATGGATAGCAAAGAAAGCAGATGCTAGAATTAGGCATCTAATTATACTGACCACAACAGAAGAAGGGTGGGAGATGTAGGGCTGCAAATGTCAGAATTCAAGGGGAGTAGGCAAACACAAGGGCCTAAGTAGGTATGCTGCTCAAACTGTAAATGTAGTAAAGAAGGGAGGCTTAGAAAGTGGTGAAAGATAGAAGCTCCCTTGGAATCAACTCCAGGCAGAAGCTGGGAAGCTTAATTAGATCAACATGGTCTAAGTCTTAAGGCTGAGGTCGAATGCTAAAATTCTGATACTTGTATCTCGAGTGTAAAATGAATAGATTAAAATTCAACCAATTTGTGAGGCCTGCTTCATTTCATTGGTAACATAGGATTGATGAAACAAAATCCCAACAGCTCCATTATGGGCACCTTAAGATCTTAGTAAACTTATCCAGGCAGCCAAACTGAGAGTTTCTATCTTCTTATAGTGTCATAGGATCATACGTTCATACATCTAAGGTTGGAAGGAACCTCAAAAATCATTTAGTCCAAATTTCTTAGTTTAGGAATGAGAAAATTCCTTATTTTAGGAATCGAATGGCAAAGTAGTTTTGCCTGAAATCATACAGGTGGCAGAACTGAGATTTGAATTGAGGTCCTTTGACCCCAAATTCAGTACTCCTTCCACTATACCAGGATACAAGTGTTCATGTTGTTCTCCATATTTCTGCTTTATCTGGGGTTTTTAACCTGGGTTCTGTCAGCTGGTTTTTTTTTTTAAGGTTTTTGATAGCTGTATTTCAGTATAATTGGTTTGTTTCATAATCCTTTGTATTGTATGCATTTTAAAACATTCTGGGAAGGTATCCCTAGGTTTCACCCATAGCCAGAAGAGTCCATAACACAGAAAAAAAGTTAAGAATTCTTGTGCTAAGTTTTCTGATAAAGGTCTCATCTCTCAAATATATAGAGAAATGAATCAGATTTATAAAAATAGTTGCCATTCCACAATTGACAAAGGATCAAAAAATATGAAGTCAGTTTTTGGGTGAAGTAAAGCTATCTATAGCCATATGAAAAAAATGCTCTAAATCACTATTTATTGGAGAAATGCAAATTAAAACAATACTGAGGTACTACTTCACACTTATTAGATTGGCTAACAGGACAGAAAAGGAGAATAATAAATCTTGAAGGAGATGTGGGAAAATTGAGACACTAATGCGCTAGTGATATAGTTGTGAACTGATTCAGCCATTATATAGAGCAATTTGGAACTATGCCCAAATACGTATAGCAGCTCTTTTCTGGTGGCAAAGAATTAGAAATTGAGGGGTTGCCCATCAATTGGGGAATGGCTGAACAATTTGTGGTATATGATTGTGATGGAATACTATTGTGATATAAGAAATGATGAGCTAGATGCTCTCAGAAAAACCTGGAAAGACTTACATGAACTGATGCAGAGTGAAATGAGCAGAACCAGGAGAACATTGTACATAGTAACAGCATTGTAAGATGATCAGCTGTGAATGACTTAGCTTGTCTCAAATACAGTGCTCTAAGCCACTTGTGAAGGACTTATCATGAAAAATGTTCTCCATCCCCAGATGGAATTCCATGGAATCTGAATACATATTGAAGCATACTTTTTTTTACTTTCTTTATTTTTGTTGGGGGTTTTTTATCTATGTTTTCTTTTGTATCATGACTAATATGGAAATGTGTTTTTCATGATCACACATGTATAACCATACCAGAATTGTTTGCCTTCTCAATGAGGGGGATGGGGAAAGAGGGAGAAAATTTGGAAATTCAGTTTTAAAAATGAATATTGAAAATTGTTTTTATATAAAATTGGGGGAAAAATATTAAATAAAAAAGGAATTCCTGAGAAATTTGAGTTGGGTGTGCCTAAAAATATAAAATTATCAACCTAAAAGAGGGTTATTGATAGTTTATTTTTAAAAATTTTCTGGGCAATACGTGGACAAACTGAAATAAAAATGAATATTTTAGTTGATTTTATATTTAATGTAATGAAACACTCACTGCCCTTAAGAATAACCTGAAAAGTGAAAGGTAAAGAATACATTGCCATCAGAGCTTAGTTTTCCACTCATATGAGACATGATGGCTGCAGCTGGTTTAAAGAGCTGTTAACAGAGTTGTTTATGGAGGCTGTCAAAAGAAGGAAGAAACTGTCAAGACAAGCAAGCAGGTAATAATGGGATTTTCTTTATTTTCTCTTCTGTTTGTACAGGATTTATTTTTATCCCAAACCCCTTCCTCCCAGGTTATCAGCGACACTGGGTGAAACAATGCCTTAAGCTTTACTCCCAGAAACCCAATGTCTGTAACCTGGACAAGCACATGGTTGCAGAAGAGACCCGGGATCTGTGGGGACAGAGCCAGGAGCTCCTGAGGTGAGGCTAATTTCACAGTAACTGGTAAATATACTCAGTTTAAGACCTTTAAAAGACTGCCACAAATAACACTGCAGCAAAGGGGATTGGTTGTTCTTTTTTTTTTTTGCTTTTTTTTGAAGGGGGGGAGGCTGGGCAATTAGGGTTAAGTGACTTGCCCAAGGTCACATGGCTAGTAAGTATTAAGTGTCTGAGGTCAGATTTGAACTCAGATCCTCCTGACTCCAGGGCCAGTGCTCTATTCCCTGTACCACCTAGCCACCCCTTTATTGTTTAATTTCTCATCTGACCCTTCCTGATCCTAAGCAAGTACTCCAGTATTTTTTTATTTCCTCAAAATACATATGGACAGTGGTGTTTGTTTTAGATTTCATTTTGGGGAGAACAACAGTCATCTAAAAGCAGCTCCTTTGTCCAGGTATAACTCTTGTAGCCTTCTACTCTCCCCTTCAGGGTACTGAGGCAGCAAGCTAACTAGGGTTTGGAACAGTATGTCAGATTTTGATGCCTCTTTGCTCTCTTGCTCGGGCAGCTTTTGACCAGTTTTGTGTCCTCTACTGAGAATATGAATTCTTTCAAGGCAGGAAGCTGAAGCTAGGTTTAGATGAAAGCTATCACCAAGCCATCTTGATAGAAGGCAGAAGTTTAGTGAAAGACAGCTTCTTACAGAAGAGATAAAGGTGGGTTTTGTTCTTGCTTTCTCAGTAGGTGGAGGAATGGATGGTGGAAGAAAGAATTCAGAACCAAAAATAAAATGAAATTGAATTTTTCAAAAAGGATGGAAAAAACCAAGAGTTAAAAAACCATTGCTGTATATGTTAAATATATTGTATTTTCAAAAACATGACAAGAGAGCAGAAATATAGGTTCTGCCACTGTTTATTCTGCACCTGTTTTGAAAATAAAGGGCTCATTTTATCGGCTGTGTTTACCAAAGCCTGGCAAATTTGGAAATTATTATAATGTGTACAAAATCACTTAGCTTGTGAAGATCCATAGATCTTTTTAAATTTTTTTTCCTGGGTTAAAGGAAGATTTCTGCCCTCGAGTTAAGCAGGGTGTTGACTTTGATACTCTTTTAATTGACAGGCTATGGATGATAAAGAATGTAGTTATAGAAGACAAGATTCAAAGTTCTTTTATGTTGACTGAAGTGGGATAGAAAGGCCCCCAGAATAAATAAATAAATAAATAAATAAATTCCATGTCCAAAATAAGTAAGGTAATTTGCTTTTTGTCTGACTCCTCAGTGTCCCTTTTAGACAAAGGTGGGGGTAACAGCCCCCAAACACTTTTATGAAGCACTTGGCCATGTTAGGAAATGATCAAAGGACTCGGGGCACATTTCCCAGGGAAGGAGAAGCAGTCTGGCCCATATATCCATCATCTTCAACTTAGTACCTAGAGGAGGGTGTCAAATGTTGAACAGAGAATAGACAGTTTTTCTGGATCACCTTGGCACCCATTCTTAGGGTTCTTATTGATTTGAAACCATTTTCTTTTGGATAATTGGATAGGGATATAAAGCTCTTAGATGCTAATGTATTTTCAGTGCATTTTTAATCCAATCTAACAAGAATATGCAAGGCATTTTGCTAGGCATTGAGAATACAAAGAGAGAACAACAAGCAGTAGGACCTTATAGCCTACAGAGTGGATGTAACATAGAGACAGATAAATATATATGTAATCATCTGAGGAGGGATAGAACAATTCACTACGGGGAATGAGGAGTGGTGACTGTCAGGAGTGATTTACCTAGGAGGGGACCCAAGAACTTTGGAGGAAGACGGGAATTCTAAGAGGTGAAGGTGAAAAAGGAATCCATCCGCAAACACTGGGCATAGCCTCTGGTCAGTCACAGAGCCAGGAATTGAAATGCCAGGTTTGAACAGCAGCAGGTGGTAAGCTAGTTTGGCTGAAATTTAAGAGAGGGTGAAGGGGAATAATGTGAAATAAGCCTGGGGATGTGTTAGATTGGAGCCAGATTATGAAGAGCTTTAAATCTCAAGGTAAGGAATTAGTATTTTATCCTGGAGGCAAGAAAGAGCCACCAAAGAGTAGAAATTTTGGGGAGAACAAAAGAAATAGATCTAGGGACTTGCACAAGCTGAGTCATTTTACATACATCATAATAATTCCCAAATTTGCCAGCTTTTGGTGGATGCAACTGACAAAATGAGCCTTTTACTCTCAAAATAGGTGCAGAACCAACAGTGGCAGAGCCTGTTTCCTCCCTCCTGTGATGTTTTTGACAATACATTTCATTTACCACATACAGCAATGGTTTTCTAACTCTTGCTTTTCTCTCTTGAAAAAAAAAAGATTTTTTTTTCTCCGTTTTTTAAAAAAGCAAAGTTTTATGGTTAAACATCAGAAAATTATTTTGGGACCTCTATGGGTTTGAGAGAGTAATATTAGAAACTGGTAGTTCAGTTTTGGAATACCCCTGGTCAGAAGTGATGAGGGCCATGTGAGTAGAGATAAGGAAGGGATAGAAAGAAAGGAAGGAAGAATATAGATACAAAGGCTCCCCATTGATAGAGAATCTTCTAGTACTTCTTCTGGTACTAGACTCAGATTCTAGAGACTAGAATGATCGATTCTTAGATTCAGAAGGGGACCTCAGATGTCAGCTACTCTAATCACTCTTTAAAATATGAATCTCATCTGCAGTATTTCTTCAAAATAGTCAGTCATCCAACCTCTCTTCAGATCATATAGCCTCTCTCAAGATTGGAGAGGCTCTCAGATGTTGAAAGCTCTTGTTTCTGGAAAAAAAGTGTTCTGCTACCTACCTTCCCTAGTCTACATTCCCCTCAGGGCTTATGTCCTGACTCTTACTGAAAACACCTGGAAACATGAAAATACAACAGCTTCGAAGTTGAAGGTACTTGTAGTTGCCTAGGAGCCTCAGTGCTCACGTGAGCTCCCCAGAGACCTTTAGGACCCTGGTACTTTCCTTGTACTCTCTAGAAAACTATGGAGTATTAGCCAGTCAGCAGTATCTTCTAGGAGCTTCCAGAAACGAATGTTTCCCCTTTACTTTCACAGCCGAGGGAACGATGATTGAAATAGTTGCTGTTTTTAATTCCAGAGAATGAGGAAACAGAAATTTAAAATGAAGTTCAGGAGATGACCTGAAGTTAAAAAGCAAATTCTTGTGCCTGCATGTGTCTAAAAAGCTGACAGTAAACTACTCATTTCTCCACACAGAGGGAAAAGTTTTCTCCCACAAAGCAATTTCCTCTTAAACCTCTTCCTGATGTTATTTTTTGTGACGACTTTTTAAAATTTTGATTCTTTAGTGTTTTTGAAAGCAAAGGGCTTTCCTTCACATATCCCTGATAATGGCCTGATATCTAAAATATATAGGGAATTAACTAAAAATATATATGTATAAGACCAAGAACCATGCCACAATGGATAAATGAACAAAAGATAAAAATAAGTGATTCTCAAAAGAAATACTAGAAAAAAAATACATTTAAAAATTCTGGGGCAGCTAGGTGGCACAGTGAATAGAGTCAGGAGTGAGCCCTGGAGTCAGGAGGACTTGCATTCAAATCCAGCCTCAGACACTTGACACACTTACTAGCTGTGTGACCTTGGGCAAGTCACTTAACCCCAATTGCCTTGCCTTCCCCATCCAAAAAAAATACACCAAAAGAACTACTAGAAACTGTTAATAACATTTCAACGGTTGTTCCAAATCACAGAGAGAGACAGAGAGAGACAGAGAAAGAAATACAGATTGGAACAGTGCTGCGGTTTCACCTTACTCAGAAAATTCAAAGATAAAAAATGGAAAGAAGCAATTTTGGAAGGGCTTCAGGAAGACAGACACACTGTTATGCACTTGCTGGAGTTATGAGTTGGTCCAACTGTTCTAGGAAGTCTGAAATTATGCTTTTAAAAAAGTTTCTTGAATGTCTTTAATGGTAATGGGAATTTGAAGATCTTTCCTGCCCCCTAATAGGATGAATGTAATCACATGGAGCTTGTGGTAGGAGGAGTTTGCTGAAGGGTGGAGCAGAGCCCACAGGAAGCTACCAGGGTGGTAGAGAGAGGATGCAGGCAAACAAACGGCTAGACTTTGTGAGTGTCTGTTTGTGGGAAGGCTAAAAGATGGTGTGGCTCCCTACTGTGTTATTATGTATTAATTTCTTTGTTGCTATGATGGATTCAGGTTTCTGGTGTTGGGACTTGGCTTTCTGGTTTGGGGATTTGGTTTTCTGGTGTCTGAATAAATACTTTGCTTCCGTCTTCTATATGGAGAGTCTTATGTTTTGAGATTCAGAACTGTGCCAGCATTTTCATAGTCCCTGTTGATGCTGTGAATATTGTATTGGTGCTACAATGTCCACACTCTTTGACTGAAGATCTCACTTTCAAGCATTTAACCTCAAGGAATTCAAAGACAGAAAGGAAGGTCCTATATACAACAAAATATTCATAGCAGCAGTTTTTGTGACAGCAAAGAATTAGAAACAAAGTCGGAGCCCAGTGACAGAGGAATGCTGATGAATGTAAATGGCTATAATGAAATATTATTCCACCATAAGAAACAATGACTCTGAAGAACTTAAAAGAAATGTGGGAAAACTTGTGGAACAGATGCAAAGTGAAATAAAGATATTCAAGAAAATAACATTTACATTTACAGCAGTATAAGTGAAAAGAACAATGAAATAAAGCTGAATGTGGACCAAGTTTGGCCCTGTAGAAGAGTTGAAAAAAATAACCTTCCTATCTCTCATTGAAGAAATGGGAGACTGAGTATGGAGTCTTAAATACATTCAAAGATATACTTGATGGTTGGTTTTGATGAACTGCCTTTTCCCCCCCTGTTTTCGTGACAAGGGATGGCTTAGTGGATGGAGAAATGGGAAACTTTTCTAGCAACAAAAAGCTATCAATAAAAATAAATTTTAAAAAATAAAGGGCATTTTTAGCACCCACACATTTTTACCAGTTCAACATCATCCAGATTATCAATACTTGTATATTCTATTCTTAAATTCCAGCATAATTTATTTTCATAATTTTTTCCCTTCCTTGAAATACTATAACTCGTTATATATAAAATCATCATCCTTTTATAAATAGCCTTATTTTCTGTCTTAGAAATATAAACCAGAAGTCTTGAAAGAGAAATAGACGAGATCTACTCTAGCACATTTTTGTCTCATTGGAGCCATATCTGTAATCATCATTAACAAAAAAACAAAAAGCCCTCATTACTCCAGTTTGCCTTATTGAGTCTGATGTTATTTTGCAACTTAATACAAACTTTAAACATCTTTGAAAAGCTGCATTCCTCTAGCTCGAGGTCTGAGTTGAAGGTATTCTGAAACAGTGTGTTCTTTAGCTCTCCAGAAGAGGGCACCAATAAATCTTTTTCTTTGCCTTCTCATACATTTTTAACCTACAGTAATCCTCATTTAACTTTAATTGCAGTAACTTAATAAACTGCAATTTGCACCACATTTTAAAAAGTTTAATCATTAAACGATAGTTGTTTTCTATAGTATAGTCTATAGTTGTTTATACCATAACCATCCTGTCAACTAGCTGCAGTTAGTTGGTATCTCAGAACCAGAAAACCTTTTTCTTGAATGTCAGATGTTGTTGGCTTTTCATATTGATAAAAATTATATTCGTCATCATGTGTTATATTCACCATATCCCTTTCAGCTTTTGCGTGTGTGCGCGTGCACGAGCACATACACATAAGCATCTATCCTGAAATATCTATTGTATGAGACAAGGGGCATCTCTTTGATTAATTCTTAAATTTAATCAAGTTCTAGTTATTTGAGTGTAAGCACTCAGGACTTACTTATGCTCTTTGCCTCTACTTTTTTTCCCTTCATCCTCACCATTTATCTAAATCCCATCTGTCCTAAGGTGAGTAGGTCTTCTATCATGAAGTTTTCTCAGACTACTCAAGCTGTCTCCTGGTAGAGCACAAGTTTTTTACCTCTGCCTTTCTTTGTCTCCTCTTTACACAGTCCCCTGCTGTGATCTTGACAGGTATAAATCAAGTGTCATAGATTGCACTGTTTCAGGCTTCTTGCAGGCCCTTAGTGCTAGGCCTTGCTAAGGGCTTCACTATCCCTGGCTCATGCTACAACTTCAGAGTAGACTGCTTGGGTCATACACTAGCTCTTTATCCTGGTATAACTAAAATGTAGGTCTCTAGGAAGGCTTTAAGAGTATATGTTATGTCAGATCCTATCTCCCTATGTACCTCCCTGTGGGGGCTGACTCTATTCCCTGCTGCTTTGACAGACCAGGGTTCAGATCCGGTTTTAGACCCTGATTCCAAACACTAGCTTCCTCTTCCCCTAATTTGTCTTCTCTTGTCTTAGACCTCACCACAGACATTTGTCTCTTTGTGAAGTACTGGACTAAATGAAGGACCTTATTGTTATTTCTCTTTGGTTTTCCTTATCATTGTTCTTTCTGTTGCATTTTTAGAACTTATACTATAATGTGGGAGAACTAGGTTCTTCCAGGACCTTTCACATCTCTATTTTAGCTGGAAATGGAGTTGGTCTTTCTCAAAACTATAATGCTCATAGTCAGTACTGCATAATTATACTTTTGTTCTTTTCTGTAAATGTTGTCTCCCATTTAGATTTTAAGCTTCTCAAGGACAGACTATATTTCATATTTCTTTTATATCCTATTATACTATTTTTGTCAAATATAACTGCTTAGATTTGGATTCTCATTGTGGCCAGAGTATGTAAGCATCAGTTTCAGTATTTGACCTTCAGTGAATAGTCTGAATTAATTTCTTTAACCTTTGACTGATTTGATCTTCTTGCTGTCCAAGGGACTCTCAGAAGTCTTCTCTAGTTCCATAATTTGAAAGCATCAACTCTGCTATGCTCAACTGCCCTTGTAGTCCAGTTCTCCCAGCCATACATTGCTACTAGGAAAAAAACCATAGTTTTAACTTATATGGACCTTTGTTGCTAAGGTGATGCTAAGATGCTTTAGTATGCTCTCTAGATTTGCCATAGCTTTCCTTCCAAGGAACAAGCATCTTTTAATTTTATGCCTGCAGTTACCATCTGCAGTGATCTTTGATCCCAAGAATATAAAATCCACTGCTTCTATTTTTTCTCCCTTTGTTTGCCAGGAAGTGATGTGACCAGTTGACATGATCTAAATTTTTTTGATGTTAAGCTTTAAGTCAACTTTTACACTCTGCTCTTCCACCCTCATTAAGAGTCTTCTTAATTCTTCATTTTCTGCTAGTGGTATCTTCTACATACCTGAAATTGTTGATATTTCTCCTAGCAACTTTAATTCTGGCTTTTGATTCATCCAGCCTGTCATTTTACATGATGTACTCTGAATATAAGTTAAACAAATAAACCTTAAACCAATCATTTATTCCATGTTCAGTTCTAACTGTTGCCTCTTGACCTGCATACAGGGTCCTCAGAAGACAAGTAAGAGGACCTGGTATTCACATCTCTTTGAGGACTTGACACATTTTGTTGTGATCCACACAGTCAGAGCCTTTAGTGTATTCAGTGGAGCAGAGATAGATGTTTTTTTTAGAACTCTTAAGCAAATGCTGGCAATTTGGTCTCTAGTTCCTCTGCCTCTTCAAAAATCAGCCTGCTTTTGTGGTAATTCTTGGTTCATATACAGCTGAAGCCTAGCTTGCAGAATCTTAAGCATAAACTTGCTGGTATGTGAAATGAGCATAATTGTTCAGTAATTTGAACATTCTTTGAAGTTGCCTTTCTTTAGCATTGGGACAGGAACTGATTTTTTCCAGTTCAGTTTTCCAAAATTTGCTGGTATATTGAGTGCAGCTCTTTAACAGCATCATCTTTTAAGATTTTAAATAACTTAGCTGGAATTCCAACACCTCCACTAGCCATATTATTAGCAATGCTTACTAAGGTCCACTTAATTTTGTTCACCAGGATGTCTGGCTCTAGATCAGTTAATACACCATTGTGGTTATGGATGTTAGATCTTTCTTTTCTATTTCTTCCATATATTCTTGCTGATTCTTCTTAATTGCTTCGAATTCTGTTAAGTTCCTACCATTTTTGGCTTTTTTTTTTGCGGGGGGGGGGAAGGCAGGGCAATTGGGGTAAGTGACTTGCCCAAGGTCACATGGCTAGTAAGGGTTAAGTGTCTGAGGCTGGATTTGAACTCAGGGGCTCCTAACTCCAGGGCCAGTGCTCTATTCATTGCACCACCTAGCTGCCACCCCCCCCATTTTTGTCTTTTATCATGCCTATTTTTATATGAAATGTTCCCTTGATATCTCTAATTTTCTTGAAGAGATCTTTTGTCTTTTTCATTCTGTTTTCTTCTTTCTTTGAATTGCTCATTTATCATTATATCGTTATATATTATATAGTTCATTTATCATTGTATTATTTCTTTGCTGTTCTCTGGAATTCTGCGTTCAGTCGGGTATATTTTTTCCCTTTCTTCTTTACCTTTCACTTCTTTCCTCAGCTATTTGTAAAGCCTCATCAGACAGCCCTTTTGCTTTGTTGCTCTTCTTTTTCTTTGGAATGTATTTTGTTGCTGTCTTCTGTATGATATTGTGAACTTCTTTCCATAGCTCTTCAGGCACTCTTTCTGCCCGATCCAATCTTGTAAATCTATTCATTACTTCCACTTCATATTCATAGGGAATGTTATTTAGATTATACCTTTATGATCTGATGTTTTCCCCACTTCAATTTAAGTGTGAATTTTGCAATAAGAAACTAATCATCAGAGCCATAGTCAGCTCTAACTAACTGTATAGATCTTCACCTGATTTCGATATTGACCATCTGGCAATGTCTGTGTGTAGAGTTGTCTGTTGGTTTATTGAAAATGAGCAGTGAATTATCTAAACAAAACTCTATCAGTCTGTGCCCTTCTTCATTTTGTACTCCAAGGCCAAGCTTGCCTGTTATTCTAATCATCTTTTGATTTCCTGCCTTAACATTTCAATCCCCTATGATCAGTGTGACATCTGTGTGTGTGTGTGTGTGTGTGTGTGTGTGTGTGTGTTATTTCTAGAAGATGTTGTGTCTTTGTAAAACTGATCCATTTTGGCTTCTTCAGCATCAGTGGTTAGAGCATAGTCTTGGATTACTGTGATAATTGAATAGTTTGCCTTGGATTTGAACAGATATCATTCTGTCATCTTTGAGATGACAGTACTGCTTTTGTCATCCTTTTACTATCAGAACTACTCCATTTCTTATAAGGGATTCTTACCCACAGTAATATATGTAGTGATTAACTGAATTAAATTCACCTATTCCCATCCATCTAAGTTCATTGACACCCAAAATGTTGATATTTAATCTATCTATCTCCTGTTTGACCACAACCAGCTTACCTTGATTCATAGATCCTACATACTTGACACACGGCAGGCACTTAATAAATGTATATTGATTGATTTATGTATTTAGAGATTTGCCGTACCAGACGAGCCTCCTCCCCCTGATGATGGTATAGCTTTATGCTTAGATTTGGCCAGAAAAGATACAATTGTAGAAAAAAGTACCTTTCTGTTTCACAGAAACCTCCTGTGGTTTGAAAGAGGGGATGTCAGAAACCAAATCAATTAGTGTAAAGCGTTAATTATTGTCCAAGTCTCAATTATCCAAGCTACATTAGTCAGGGCAAAAAAACCCAAAACATGGTAAGCCGGTGTTTTTTTTTTTTAATTGCTAACTCTAGTTTGCCAAAGTTATTTGTTTGTGTTAGCTATGATTAATTCATACCTTCCTTTTAGCAAAGCTGAAATGGAAATACTGTATTAACCAAGTTTTCATTTACTCACAGTGCTTTTAGTTCCATTTGGATAATTAACTATACTCAGCTTTGGTTTAGGCTTATTGAGGTGTTTTAGAGAGTTACCCTTTCTTCTTTAAGGTTGAGATCTTTTAACAAATGAATTTAAAGCAAAAACTCGTCATCAGAAATGGCAAGAGCCAGTTTCAGCTATTCCATTGGCTGTCATTGTCATATTATATTTTTATCTCTGCATGTTTCCCCCTCTGCTACTATGGGTAACAGTACTCAGCACTAAACAATATCTGTGGGCACTGAGAGCAAAGGAACTACACAACATTACTATTGTTGCAACTTGAATTTAATAATTGAATTTAATTTTTTTTGTCACGAATCTTTTTAGAAATAAAGACATGAACAAAAAGAGACCTCGAAGTTTGCTAGAAAAACTACGTTGGGTGACTCTGGGCTACCATTACAACTGGGACAATAAGGTATTAAATTTTTTTTTTCCAATTCTGATCTTGTCTAGTTTCATGCTTCTCTGGCTTAAGTGATTGAATCTCCTTAGTAGACCTGAGTTATCAGATTTTTATGGTGAATCTTTTTCATTTATTTTCTCTTGATATCTCTCTTCAAGTTCTTTGAGGAAAAGTGAATAATATATCAGGAAAAAGTAGTTATCTTTCACTTATATCTTGTCTTTTTTAGACGTTTCAGAGCTTTCTTTGTTATGAGTCTGTATCATGAATTTTACTTCTCTACTTTTTCAAGAGCAGTGTTTTATCAAATAATTATTAAGTGCTTACTATATGCAATGCAATTTTTAAAAACCACTTCTTATCTTCAGAGAGTTTATAATCTAATAGGAAAAATAAACCATGTACACAGATAATTGTGCTATTAGGTAGAATGTGATGAAGATTAAAAATGTTCTAGAAATATAAGAAATTTGAAGTAGGAAAGACCATTTTTGGCTGTGAAGATCAGAGACGACTTCATGAAGGGGTTAGCATTTGAGCCTGGTCTTGGAAGAAGAGGACTCTCAACAGACAGATCTGGAGAAAGTGCATTTCTTGCATGGGGGGATAGCTGCATAAATTTGTGCATGGAGGAGAGGGTAAGATTAAGAGTTGGAAATAGCTGCTAGTCCAATTCAACAAGAATGTAGGGTACATGGAAAGGATTAAAATTTATTATAGCTGGGGAGCATGTCCTTTCCTCCGGCACATGCTCGGTGTTGTTACCCAGTGTCATTAGGAGCCAGTTTCCCAAGTAACTCAGAGGGAAGGTCACGGGACAGCGGCCAGAAACCGGGTTCCGCCAGGATGGGAAGGAGGAGGCGTTGGCTGTAGAACAGACCTTTGAGAAAGAGAAGGGAGAAGCACCATGGAAAAACGAACCCTCTCTTCTTCCTCCACTGCCCCTATGACTGCTGGCCGAGGCATGAAGGCCCCGGCAATGCCGACACAGGCGCCGGTGCCCGGCATCCCTGGGGCGCAGGCCAAGAGATAGCGGAGGCCCAGCATGTTTGAGAAGGAGTCATATGCACAAATCTTATGGGAAAGACTCAGAGAATCGATACATGATGTTCTATATGTTGAACCTCTGTTTGATGAATCAATTGCTGATATAGGTAAAGATCAGTGGAAGACAATGAGAAAAGTAAAATATGCTAACACATATAGAATGGAGCCATACAGGAAATTCCAAGCTCAGACAGTACAAAGAAGAGTTCAACAGATACTACTGGACAAACTTGAGAATCTCAAGTATGATGAAGACACATTTTCTTCCTTGTCACTTGAACTGGCAGATCATATATTAGCAGCTGTCAAAGAATTTGCTTTCTCTCGATATAAGTACATTATAAAAATAATACTTATTCAAAAAACTGGTCAGTCAATAAATATTTCTAGCAGATGGATCTGGGATGTTGCTTGGGACACTGGCTAGAAGCTAAACATGAAGCTGAATCTTATGTTGCATTGGCCCTAGTATATGCACTTTATTCTGAATAGCTTGTCATATCTACTATTTTATCACATTTATTGATAAATAAATATGTGAGTTACAAAAAAAAATTTATTATAGCTAAAAAGTTGAATTGGAATTGGATTGTGGAGGTCCTTAAATGCCATGCTAAGAAGTTTGTACTTGATTTTGTAGTGGGGAATCACTGAAAATTGTTGAGCAGGGGACTGATGTGGGCAGATCTGTGGACCTTTTGGCAACTAAATGAAGGATGGGTTGGAGAAAAAGAGACTAAAAGAGAAACCAGTGATGAATCTACAGCAATGGTACTGTTGAGAGGTGATAAGAATTTGAGCAAAGATGGTGTCAATGTGTTTGAAGAGGAGGAAATACATATAACAGATGTTATGGATTTAGAATTGATAGGACTTGGCAATTGATGTGTGGAATCAAGGGAGAAGGGACAGTCAAAGGCAACTGAGATATCAAGCTTAAGTGTTCAGAGAAATGATGGTATCACCAACAGAAATACGAAATTTGGGAGTCAGGGTGGGCTTAGGTGGGAAATTATGAATTTAGTTTTAAATATGTTGAGTTTGAAGTACCAGTAGAATATCCAAAAAGAAGGTCTAGCATGTAATTGGAAATATGACAGAAGGGAGAAATCTGAGCTGTATGTGTAGATTTGGGGGTCATCTGGATAGAAATGATAGTTGAACCCACACAAGTGAATAAGATTGCAAGGGATAAGGATATAGAAAGAGAAGAATAATGACAGAACCTTTGGCGACACTTTTACTTAAGAGTTTGGAAAAGGAAGAGACACTGCTAAAAGGAATGATCAGAAATGGAAAAAAGCAGGAGGGAAGAAGAGAGAGGTGACTAAAGACAGACTTACTCTTAGTGAAATAGGAGATAAAATCATCTGTGAGGGATGTGAAGTGTTTCACTTCATGTTAAGAACTCTGAAATTCTTTTATCCAGTCATAATCTTTCCATCTCTCCCTATGCCTTACTCCTCCTAAATCTGTTCTTTCTCACCATAACTTTCAGTTCATCCTTTCCCTATTACTTTTCCAGGCCTTTACTTCTGCTTTGGCTATTTTTGACCCCTCCGTGAACACTATTGTCTGCTCTTGAATCATTTATTACCTTTTCCTTTCATCAGTCACACCTTGCCAAACCCCAACCATCTTCCTCTTTTGATTCTACTCTTGCCGCTAAATAGACCTGAAAGAAGTCATAAACCCATTATAACTGAGACCACTTATAAATTCATGTTATTTAACCTCAGTTGGGCAAGGCATTCTTTCTACTTCTCCCTAAGAAATTTTCTATTCTACTGACCATATCAGCTGTTCCAAACCTTTCCTTTTCTCTTCAAGCCTCCCATCCACACCACTATAACCCAATCTCTCAACTTAGGATCTCATTCCATATGTCACCAAAAACAGAATATTTGACTTTTGCCCTTGTCATATCAAATTCCTTCAAAATCATCCTCTACTGTTTCCTTCACACCAGTCTCTGATGAAGAAGCAGCTTTTCTCCTTGCTAAGACCAAAACATCTCAACATAACCTTGATTTTATCCCTTCCCATCTTCTTCAGCAGATTGTTTCCACTATCGTTCCCATCTTTCTAATTTTCAGTCTCTCCCTATATATTGCCATCAAATTTGTCCAATTCTGCCCATCTTTAAAAAAAAAACAACACACTCATAAGCTCCTCTTCTGACACTGCTGCCACCCTGGTACATGCCCTCATAACTTCACACTTGAACTGTTGCAAGAACCTGCTGGTGGATCTGCTTGCCTCACGTCTCTCCCCACTCTACCATCCTGTATTCAGCTACGAAAATAATTTTCTTGAAGTGCAAGTCCGAGGGCGTCTAGGTGGCACAGTGAATAGAGCACTGGCCCTGGAGTCAGGAGGACCTGAGTTCAAATGTGGCCTCAGACACTTGACACTTTTACTAGCCATGTGACTTTGGGCAAGTCACTTAACCCCAGTTGCCCTCCAAAAAGCAAAAAAAAAAAACAAAAACAAAACAACAACAAAAAAGTGCAAGTCCGACCATGTCACCTCTACTCAGTAAACTCCATTGACTCCCTATTGTGTCCAGAGCAAGTACAAAATACTTTTGTTTGGCATTCAAAGTCCTTCATAACCTCACATCCTCTTACCTTTCCAGTATTTTTATACTTTACTCCACCTTATTCTTTGATACAGGAACACTTTCCTCTTGGCAATTCCATGAACAAGATACTCCATCTTTCAGCTTTAGGTATTTCCTTTGGCTTCCCCATGCCTGGAATACTCTCCCTCCTCAGTTCCAACTACCTGGCTTCCTTTAAGTTCCAGCTAAAGTCCAGTCTTTTACAGGAAGCCTTCCCCAACATCTCTTAATTCTAGTGCCTTCTCTTTATTGTTTCTTGTTTATCCTGAATAGAACTTGCTTTGTATATATTTGTTTGCTTGTTTTCTCTCCATTGGATTGTAAGCTCCTTGAGGCAAGGACTGTCTTTTGGGTGATTGTTTTTTTTTTTAATATCCTCAGTACAGTTCCTGACACATAGTAGGCACTTAATAAATGTTATTGATTAATAGTTTCTTCTTTTCCCACTATCTTATACTTCTCTTTTCAGCTAAGCATAAGAAAGTTTAGTATCTATACTAATAATAACTGGCATTTAATGTAGTAAAGTGCTTTATAAACATTCTGTTAATTTTTCGTCAACAATCAATCAATCAATCAACATTTATTAAGCTCCTGGGAGGTAGGTGCTATTTTATCCCCATTTTACAAATGAAGAAACTGGACAGACAAAGGTCAAGTCACTTGCCTAGGATCATACAAGTAGTATAAGGCTAGATTTGAACTCAGGACTTACTCTATCCACTGTGCCACTCAGCTGCCCTTACACTAACTGCTTCTGCTTCTTCTCCTCTCACTCTTTTTCAGCCCTCTGCATTCTGGATTCCAATTTCATCATTCCCCTGAAACTGTAATCTCTACCCTTAACAATTATCTCTTAATTGTTCAATCTAATGGCCTATTTGCAGTCCTAATCCTTCTCATCCTCATTGCCTTATTTGATATAGTTGATCACCTTCTTATCCTAGATACTCTTTCATCTTGTTTTTGGTGACACTGCTTTCTCTTGCTTCCCCTTCTGCCTGTCTACTCCTCAGTGCCCTTTAGTGGTTCTTCATCCATATTACATATACTGACTGTGGGCATCTCCCAAGGTGAGGTTCTGTCCTCTTCCCTCTTCTTTCTTGCTTTCTCACTTGGGCATCTTCTCAACTTCCATAGACTCAATCATTCTCTGTATGCACATGATTCCCAGATCTGTATGTTCAGCCCTCGTCTCTCTCTTGAGCTGTAGCCCAACTGCATGTCCTTTAGGCAACTCAAACTCAACATGTCCAAAAAAGAATTATCTTTCCCTTTTTTTCATGCAAAACATATTTCCATATTAGCCATGTTGCAAAAGAACAGACAAACAAAATAAAACAATAAAAAAATTTTTTAAAGTATACTTAAGTCTGCATTTAGAGTGTATTTGTTCTCTCTCAGGAGATAGCATTGTCATTATAGGTCCTTTGGAATTGTTTTGGGTCATCGTCTTTATCTGTGTAGCCAAGTCTTTCATAATTGATCATCCTTGCATTGTTGCTGTTATAGTGCACAGCAGTCTTCTGTTTATGCCCACTTCACTCTGCATAAGTTCCTATCAATTTTCTCAGGTTTTTCTGAAGTCATCCTATTTAGCCCAATAGTATTCAGTCATGATCATATACAACTTGTTCAGACATTTCCCAATTAATGGGAATCCCCTCAATTTCCTTTTCTTTTTGCCATCTTGGAAAGAGTTGCTATAAATATTTTTTTATGTATAGGTCCTTTTCCCTTGTCTTTGATCTCTTTGGAATACAGACCTCGTAGTACTATTGCTAGGTCAAAGGGTATGCACAGCTTTATAACCCTTTGGGCATAGTTCTTAATGGTTGTCCAGAAGGTTGGACTAGTTTACAACTCTATCAACAGTGTATTGGTTTCTGGATTTTTCCATATTCCCTCCAGCAGAACCAGGAGAACATTGTACACAATAACAGCCACTCTCTGTGATGACTGATTTTGATAGACTTAGCTCTTCTCAGCAATGCAAGGATCAAAAATAACTCCAAAGGACTCATGATGGAAAATGCCATCCACATCCAGAGAAAGAACTGTAGAGTCTGAATGCAGAACAAGGCAGACTATTTTCTTTTTTGCTTTGTTTTTTCTTTCTCAAGGTTTCTCCCATTTGTTATCTTTCTTCTATACGACATGACTAATGTAATTATATGTTTAATAGAAATATATATGTAGAGCCTATATCAGATTGCAGGCTGTCCTGGGGAACTAGTGGGAGGGAATTTTAAACTTATGGATGTGGATGTTGAAAACTAAAAATAAATAAATTAACTAAAAATTTCAAAAAGGGTTAAGCTCTACAACTACCTTCTGTAGGAGGCCTTTTCTGCTCCCCATAGCTATTAGTGTCTTTTGTCTACTCTTGTCTTATATGTACTTGTTTGTATACATATTGTGTTCCCCATTAGAAGGTAATCTTTTTGAGGAAGGGACTTTTTTACTTTTTCCTTTAATTCCCAGCACATAGCTCAATAAATATTTGTTGACTTACTGATTGACCCTTATCCTGTCCATAAGGAATTCCTTTTCTATAGTTTTCTTCTGTTTGATTACCAGAACAAGTGGCATTTAAAAATATCCCTTATGCCAGTTACACTTAACATGGACAAGGTGATAAGAAAGGATGTACCATTCCTGGTAAGTTCCAGGTTAGCAAACAAAAATTTTTTTCCAGATACTGGTTTTTTCTTAGATGTAGGCTTATGTTTGAGAAAACTATGTCCTCTATATCCACCAGCACAGTGCCACTCTGTGTTTGCTGCCAAATAGGAGGTATTCTAAGAACAGATCAAAGGAAGAAGGTTGTAGAGTATAGCTGTGGGCTCTCCTCTTTCTCCACCAGCCAGTGTTTCTGTGAAGCTCTTTAATCTTGGATTCTTTTAATTAATCCAGATTCCTTTTCCACATTTATCAAATGCTCTGTAGTTTGCTAGGTGCCATTTAGAAGATACCATACAGCCCTTGTTCCCAGGGATTTTAACTACTTAGAAGATATCACATATTTCATGTTTGGAAGAGGAATCTGATAATTTCTTTTTAGCTGAAAGTCACACTAATCTCTTCCTCAATATTCTGGAAATTTGCATTCATTAGGAAATAAGAGGAATTGCCAAGAGATTGTAAAGGAGTGGGCAGAGAGGAATGAAAAGAATAAGCCAGCACAGTGGTAGAAGTTGAGGTTGGGTGAGGAAAGGGACCAAGTTGATAAGAGTTACACTAGCAGAGTAAATAGCAAAATCTGTACTATTGAGGAGCTTATTAAGGGGTAGATAACCTTCTAAATCCCCTTGTGGCCTCACCTAATCCAAGATCTTTTTAAAAGGATTGAAGAGAAAAAGCTGATTTTCCTTAGGCAAGAATCTTTCTTCAATACTATTGTGAGTAAGGAGATAAAGGCATGGCTGAAAGGTCTCCCTGTTCTGGAATATCTGTAGATCAGAGACTTAAGAAAAGAACTTCAGTCCCATTCGTTGACTCTGCTGGATTAAAGGTCAGAGTCTGGTTTAATGGAGAGAGTGCTAGGTGTGGAGTCAAGTACTGGATTCAAGTCATATCTCTGCTACTTATTAGCAAGGTAATCTTGGACTAATCATCTCACTTACCCAAACCTCAGCTTATTCTTCTGTTAAAAAGAATAATAATAAAGTAATAATTAAAAGGATAATGATACTTGTATTTTCTGTCTCAGATGATGGTAAGGATCAAAAGAGAATGCCTTCTGGTGCTATGTAAATGACAGTCATTATTAGACCAGGTTAGACAAATGGTAGAACATTTTAGAAAAGCATCTTCTTGAGCAACTAGCAAGGTTAAAAGAAAAGATACAAAAGTATGTTGAAATAATTTTACCTGCTTTGAGAAACATGTTCCATCAGCTTGCTGTTGGCCTAAATAAATATATTCAGTCCAAAGCTATTACTCTGCCTAAATTGCCAGCAGCCTGGTAACAGACACTTGGGGACTAGTAAAGATCTGAGCTAAAAATGGGCTTCCTGATCATTTGGAGTTAGCTAGGTAAGAAGAGTGCAAGGGAAGGAGTATCTGAACAAGATAGCAATCTCTCAGGAGGCACTAAGCCTTATCTCTGTAGAGCAAACTATTATGGTGAGGTTTTCATTAAAACTACAATGTTGTCAGATTCCCAGATTGTCAGGTCACAAAGATCTTATGATGAAAGAGGACATGATGGGGATTTAAATTTTTAAGGAAAAAGGATATGAGGGATCATTGGTGCTAGAAGTGGCAGCTTGCCTAGTGGTATCAATTCAGAGTCAGCTTAGGGGAAAAAAATACTTAAAGTTATCTCGCCCTATAATAATAATCCAGTAGTCGAGTTGAGAGGTAGACTTTGAGCTATTGCTTGTAATCTTGCTGCCTAGCCAAATATATTAATGCAGTTACACAGCTTTTTTCATAGACTGAGAAACCAAAAACTAACAAACTCTGGTGTTGGAACTGCCTTTATACCCCTAAGAGCCAGCCACATCAGAGCATAAATACATTAATCAGGGAGTGACATGCAAGAATATTAATACTGGTATAGATTGTTTTACAGTTAGTAACTGATCAAATGCAAAAATTTTCTTTTTTTCTAAGTATTTTGGTCTTTTTTCCCCCCTTCCTTCTATTTCTGTCAAAGACATATTCAGCTGATCACTACACGCCTTTCCCCCCAGACCTGGCTTACCTCTCAAAACAAGTGGCTGCTGCATGTGGATTTCAGGACTTCCAGGCTGAGGCTGGAATACTCAATTACTATCGATTAGACTCCACACTGGGGATCCATGTCGACAGATCAGAATTAGATCACACCAAGCCTCTTCTGTCCTTTAGGTAATCAATTTGAAGAATGAGGTTTGTGATTATGCTTTCTGTTTAAAGCTTGTTTAAGCTAAGCATCAAGGTTATTAAATGGTGTTTAATGTTTAACTCCATAATGATCTTTCCTCTCAAGACCTCTGGAGTTCCAGGCATAAGTGAAATGAGTTTCTCTCAGACTTTGTTGGAGTAAGCTCTCTTTAAGCTGCATTAGGACTGGTTCTTGTGCCTGAGATATAGTGCCAGGGCTCTGGCAGTAATGTGGCATAAAACAGAGTTTTCCACCCTCTTAGTGTAAGCTGATTGAAAAGTAACAGGCCACTATCCTAGTGTTCCTAAAAATTAGGTTTCAGTTTGTGTAAAGGGGTTATTTTTCACTTATTGTAGTAAGTCAAGAATATGTGATTTTATTGGTGTGGTTGTTATTTCAGCTGGTAGAGACTGTACCCTCTCTGTGAAGATAGTCATCACCACTAGCCAGCCTTTCTGAACTTAAATAGGCCAGTCCTCAGACAACAGAGATTTATGCAGATTTTTCATTATGTATTAGTGCTGGAACAGAACTTAAAATATAATAAGCCTCACTAATTATGCTTTAAATGAACAAAAAAGATGAAAATACTAAAATATTTGAATTGTCTTTATTAAAATACTTAGCAATAAAAATATACCAGCAAATAATATAATAATTCAGTCATTTTAAAATTAAAAATTTAGCAGTTTATCAGTGTATTAATTTTTATTGAGGTGTTGATAAGTTTTGGTACATCCCAGAGGTTATCAAAGATTCTAGTATAGACCAGTTTATGGCCTATACTGTGTATACCAAGTTTCGGCCAATCCTAATAAGAGACTAAACCAATAGGGCAGGATCTTGGCACAGTTTGTGGAGCAGTTGGAGTAGAAGAGTGCAGAATTTAAATTAGGGAATGATCCAAATTAAGGTAAATTGCAATAGCGTAGCTAATTAGGAATAGCTTTGCCACCAGTAGCCATAATTCATTATTGCTTTTCCTGTACTTTTTTATAGCTTTGGACAGTCTGCCATCTTTCTTCTGGGTGGCCTCAAAAGAGATGAAGCCCCCACAGCCATGTTTATGCATAGTGGCGACATCATGGTGATGTCAGGATTCAGCCGTCTGTTGAACCACGCTGTCCCAAGAGTCCTCCCAAATTTTGGTGGGACAAGCCTGCCTCGTTGCCTGGAGGTACCACTCCTGGATGCCTTACCTGCAGGTTCAGTTGCAGAGCCCTGTTCTGTGGAGGACTGGCAGGTGTGTGCCAACTATCTGCAAACAGCTCGGGTTAACATTACTGTGCGGCAGGTGCTGGCCACTGGCCAAGACTGGGAGGACAAAGACACTGGGACCACAAGTGAAAGTTCTTGCCATCTTGATGATAAAAATGATGAAGCAAAGCGGCCCAGGATGAACCCTGATAGTTGAGATTTGGGCAACCCACTTAGGCAGGTCCTATAATCAACAGTCATAATTTGTATTGCCATGAGCTTCATTCTGGAAGAACTGTGTGAAGCTTTGATTAGAAAAAACAAGAAACAGAGACCAGCACGTCACTGATTGCACAAGGCCTGTGAAAACTTTTGGGCAAAAAATCTTGGTTTATAACACTTTTATGAAGACCTCACTTGTTCTTATCCCATAAGACTTGACACATGATACATATTTCTTACAAGCTCATAATCTTGAACTCAGCCTAACTTACCCCAGTTCTCCATGGACATAGAAGATATTCCAAAAACAGGCTTCCCTTCATGACTGCTCCTCTGCCATTATTTCTGATGATGATGGCACAGATGAATTTTCGTATCTGTGGGACTTCTAAATGCTTCAGGCTTAGATGAACATTAATTGTTGGAGAAAGATTCACCCACTCTATCCAGAAACCACTGAGAAAAATATGACCCTGTGCCATCCTTCATCCCATTTTCTTACCTCTTTAGATTATGCTTTGATTTCTCCTTCCATTTCTGCACTCCTGTTCTGGTTTTTGCAAAGTAGTACACACACAAAACAGTAAAGCTGCAAATCTTATCCTCCAAAAAAAGAAATTAATCAGTAGCTATCTTTCTTACCCAAGAAGTAAATATATTTAATCCAAGTAAAGGAAACAGCAGGTTTTTTAAAAACACATTTTCTTTAGGACTCCAGACTCTTTTCTATCAGCCTTTTAAATGCAATTTTAATTGTTGAGTGAAATTCCAAGTCCCAGGGGTGTTCTGTCACTGTTTTCTCCATGAATAAACTGACTCTGTTTTAAATTAAAGATCACTATCTGTTTTGAAGAGTATGTATGTCTGGGAATTTTTTTTTCTATATAGCTATTTTCTGTGTTCATGCTGCTATAGCCCTCTGGCTGCTTCCTGCAACACCTCCCTGCCTTGTTGCCAGTACATTGAGTTCTCTTTGTGACACTCTCACATGGGCAGGAATATCACTTGATATCCTGCAGTCTGTTAGGAGATAGCTTGGGAAATGCTTGAGGCATTGGGCTTTAATTTTTTTTTAATTTTTTTTAAATTTTATTTTAGTTTGCATCATTCATTTCCACAAGATTTTGAGTTACATATTTTCTCCCCATCTTTCCCCTACCCACTGCCCCAAAACAGCCATCCCAATGTATCCCCCCTCCCCC
>CM053582.1:434234620-434267304 GCA_028627135.1 Pseudochirops cupreus
GCAGAGGCGGGTGCAAAACCTCTGCCTTTCGCTTTCCAGCCCTGGAGGCCTTTCAGCCGGACTGCTTTTCTCCCCCGATTTTGCAAGTCCCATTGACCTAGTTCTGAACGCCGCTCGCAGCTGCCGCTAATCCGAGGCTCTGAGGCTCCTCCCATCCATCCATCCCCGGGGCTCAGCCAGGGCTTCAGGCCAGGCTGGTTTCGGTTCGCAGTGCTGATATGGTCCCTCGTAGCCAAGCTGACTTTAGTGGAAAGTATATTTGTGTGCGTTTTGGGGTTCTAGGATTAGTTTAGAGTCATATTTTATGGGTATTTGGGGGTGGCTATGTGAGAGCTGCAGTATGTTGCTGCTCCTATGCCGCTATCTTGGCTCCACCCCCCCGGCTTTAATTTTTTACACCCACTGATGCATCTCACTATAACCTCCATCAAATCACTTCATCTTTGTGCCTGCATTTTTTCATTTGTAAAAAGGAAATATTTGCTAGCATCCCTGTAAGGGTGTGATGATAGTTACAAAAATTTTGTTGACTTTTTGCTTTTGTGTTAATGGGTTTTGGTGCATTCCAGGTGTTATTAAAAATGTTTGTCATAGTTTATGGACTATATGCTAAGTTTTGGCCACATCTCATAAAAGGCTTTAAGTCAAAAGGGCAGTATGTAGACATATTTTGTGGAATGGTTGGAGTAGAAATGTACAGAATTTAAATTAGGAAATTATTCAAATGAAGGGAAATTACAATAGCAGAGTTATTGCTACTCCTTAATAGAAATGTGGCATTCCAATATGGTTTTATTGCTATTTCAGCAAGGGGCATATCCCAACCTAACCTGTTTGTGAAAGATCCATCAAACACCTGATGCTTGAAGTGTATTATCTGTATTTAGGGTTCACTTAAGTTTACATTCTCTGTATGCCCTATATTCAGATTTCTTATCTACACTTAATATCAGATGATCCTCTTGATTTCTTAGAAATAATTACACCTATTTTTGTAGGTATAAATAAGAAAGTTGTGATATAAGCAGAGAAAAAAATATAGTGGATAATTTTTGACCATTGACAACAAAGTGTGACTTTTTCCCCCATTTGAATGTGTATAGCTATATACATGAGAGTTAGCCCTAATATGGAATAAGTTATCTATAAGCCATTTCCTGGAACCTAGACCTAAACCTTAAAATAAAGAGAATGTTTAGTTTTCCTTTTCATGTTGAGTCCTATATTGGACCTGGTTGCATCATAGGAAAGAGTGATAATGCTACTAGAGAGGAAGGTCCTAAAACATGTCAACTCATCCAGTATGTGTGTGGCCTCTGGAGGGACATTGTCCCTGTGCTATCAGAGGCATGTATGAAATAGCCCATTCACCTCAGAAAAGTTACCTACCTCTTGAGTTTCCCTGGATTGATCTCTTGCCAAAAGGGTTCCTTGTCAAGAGGAATTCAACCTCTTGTTAAATTCTGTACTAATAACCTCAACAGATTGTCCTGCTTGTCCTACACTTCCGGCCTCTCATCCACACAGCAAGCTGACTTTCTTTAGAAGGATTCTGAAAACTGGACTAAAAGATGGATTGCTAAATTGTATAGAGGCTCAGCAAAATGACTCACCAGCACTCCTAGGAATTTCTCATTTTCTCTATTCTTTTTGCAGTGAGATAAGAGCAGTTCTTATCCTCTTTCTTCTTCCACTTAATCTAAAAAAATAAAAATAAAAAAGCTTATTTATTAGAGTAAGAAAAAATAAGAGTCTAAAACCTAGGATGAATCTAGCTGAGACAAATTAGAATGGTAATGAGGCAGAAAGGAGCTCTAGAGATGGCTATTGATTTCAGTACGATGGAGTTGGTAGAGCAGGGCCTGAAAGAGGATGTGACACTGCATATGCTTTCTTTTGCAAAGGTTATAATGAAAAGAGTAAATGAAATCATAGAGTTGAGATCCTGACTTTAGGTTGGAATTATATCCCTTTTGGTTCAGTTAACTCAATCCAACAAACATTTGTTGCACATTCTATATGCTAGGCCCTACAAAGACAAAAATGTTTTTAAAAATTTTTTAAACTATGTTTTCTATTACAACAGATATTTATTAAGCATTATGTTCTAGGCACTTCCACTTAACAAGTAAAAGGTATAGACAAAGACAAACAGGTTTAAGGTGGGAGAGATCCTTTAACAAGGGGAAAAAGGAAAGGTTTTGAAGGAAGCTAAGAATTCAAAAGGGAAGCAGAAGAAGTACATTTCAGTCATGAGGGTGGCCTGCGCAAAGGCTCACAGAGAGAAGATAGAATGCCAAGCGTGGGCTTAATATATAAGAGATAGATATGATATATTATATAATATATAATAACTTGTTCAATAGTTTGGCTAGAACTTAAAGTAAGTAAGGAGAATTATGTGAAATAAGTCTGGTAGATTTCAGACAGCCTGAAGATATTTAGAGACTATGGTGAGAAGTTTGTGTTTTATCCTAGAGGCATTGAAGAGCCCCTGAAGATATTTGAGCAGGCAAATTATGTGTTCTGTCCTATTTGTGTCTTAGGAAGATAACTTTGGCAACTACAGGGGGAGTAAGAGAGGGAAGAGCTGGATATAGGGAGACCTATAGGAGGCTATTGTAATTATTTAGACACGAAAATTGATACACAACACCAAGAGCCATTCATCAACAGTAAGTGGTTAAAGCACATAAGCAATATTCAAAATAATTGCAAACCATCAACCATATGAAAAAATTATCCAAATTGATAATAATAAAAGAAATGCTAATTAAAACAATTCTAGGATTTGACACTTTACATCAAACAAATTGGTAAAGATAACAAAAGATGAGGTGTCCGTATTAAAGGGACTGTGAGAAGATAGGCATGCTGATGCAGGAACTGTTGAAGAGGTCCCACCATTCTGGATTTCAATAAGAAAAATAACTACATTACTTGATACAGTGTTTCCACAAGGAAGTAAAAAAAAAAACAAACCAAAGATCTAATACATGCAAAAACTATGATCTTTCTGGTTACAAATAACCAGAGACAAAATGGATGTCTTATCAATTGGTAAATGAAAAAAAAAACCCAACAATTATGATATGTGTATTAATGAAATATTGTATAGTAAGAAATTATTAATATGAGGGATTCAGAGAAACCTGGAAAGATTTGTATGAATGGTCAGTGAAATAGTTAAAACCAGGAAAACTGATTATGACTATAATAATGTAAAATATTTATAATGCATTATAAATAAAGCAAGTCACTTAACCCCAATTGTCCTGCCTTCCCCCCTCCAAAAAGCAAAAAAAAAAAAAAAAAGGAAGTCAAACATTTGGTAACAAAACTATCTATGATAGCCTTGAAAAAAAGGTCATGAAACATGATAATCTTTATATATGTTCATAAAATTTCTCAGTTTTCTCCCCAGTTTTTTGAAACCACAGCTGTTTTAGGTGAGACTGAATAAGAATGAAGTTCTAGGAATGTGGGAGGGTTAAAGGAAGGAGGAAGAAAGCATTTATTAAGCACCTACTACTTTGAGGCACTGTGCTAATCACTTCACAAATATTATCTCATTTGATTCTCACAACAACCCTGGGAGATGTGTGCTGTGAGAGGAATTGAATGTATTAAGTATCTTTATAAGGCATTGTCTTACTCCTCAAATAAATAATTATATTTAAGTTAGGTAATTGAATATACAAATTTAAGTATTATTTTCTGAATGTTTCATAAGTGTTTAGCCTGACCCAATTTAGTGTAAATAGTTTAATATTTAATAAGACCTCATCAATTCAGAATAAATGGGGCTTATCTAGGTTAGTGAAGTGTGATAAGATGCCAAATGTGCAGTTTTATTACTTGTAGGAAGATCATTTTATTATTTTCAAATTGTTAGACAGTGAATAGAATGCAATTCCATTCCAGTATGTACAAATAGAGATAAGAATTTCGCGTAATAGGAAACATCTTTTGGGATGGTGTAGTAGAAAGAGTTTTTAACTAGGAGCCAGAAGGTCCAGGTTGTATGTAGTTCCATCCTGTTACTAACTTGGTGTATGACCATGAACAAACCAGTTAACTTTTCTGGGTTCCAGTTTCCTCATCAATAAAGGAACGGGACTGGATGATATTTAAGATTCCTTCCAGCTCATACTGTATCTGTTTTGTGTCTGCCCATATGTGTGTGTATGTATGTGTGTATGTACTGTCTTCTCAAGCTCAGTTGTAAGGTACTTCACTGTTGGCTTGGCATAGTGCCTGGGACATATCAGATACTTAATGAAGATTTGTTAATTGATTGATTAAATCACATTGTATACCTAGTAAAATAGTAAACATGATTTTAGATGGTCCATCCAATATCCCGAATTATTTATTTTTAGCACATTATGGTATTTGCTGTTATTTCAGATGATGTATAAAATTGCCCCAAAGAAACAAGTAAATTGCACCAATATTTTTTTGTTTTTTAGTTCTAGAGTTGAAGCATAATGTGGTAGAAAATACTCTAAACCAGGATGGAGAAGACCTGGATTTTCTATTGACTGAAGGAGAAACCTTGGGCTAGTCACACTACCTGTCAGAGCCTCAATTTTCTTTAACTGTAAAATGGGAATGTAATAATAATTGCCCTAACAACCTCAGACTCTTACTGCAAGAATCAGATGGCAATCAGCACCGGCCCTAAACCTCCCTTCCAGTTTGAAACTGAAGACCTTTAAAGTCAACTTGAATGGTCTAGTGGAGCAAGCATTGAATCTGGAATTTCATATCCAAACCTGTGTTTCAAACCCAGCTTTATCCCTTACAACTTCCCTGTCTGACCTTGGGGCCCTCATTTAACCTCTCAGGGCCTCAGGGTCCTCAGCTGTAAATTGATGGAGTTGGATTATATGACTTCACAGGTTCCTTCCAGCTTCAAAGCTACCTTCTAGGGGCAGCTAGGTGGTGCAGTGAATAGAGCACCAGCCCTGGAGTCAGGAGGACCCGAGTTCAAATCCAGCCTCAGACACTTTACCCTTACTAGCCATGTGACCTTGGACAAGTCACTTTAACCCCAATTGCCCTGCCTTCCCCCCTCAAAAAAAAAAAGCTACTATCTAGCTAAGACCTCCTCCTTCATGGCAGAGAAATAGGGAATTACTAGAACAGAAGTTTGTATGCATTTTTGCCTGTTTTTGCTTAATTTTTCATTATAATCAATCAATAAATGCTTATTAAGGGCCTATGATGTGCTAAAAACCATCCTAAGCACCGCGGAGACAAAAAGAGGCAAAGACAGTCCCTGAGAAGGGGTTTATAGTCTTACGGGGGAGACATGCAAACAAATACATACAAAGCAAGTTCTATTCAGTGTAAATAGGAAATGATTAATCAAAGGAAGGCACTAGAATTAAGAGGGGTTGGGACAGGCTTCCTGTAAAAGGTGAGCTCTTGGAACTTCAAGGAAGTGAAGGGAGGTCAGTACTCAGAAAGGAGGAAGGAGAGTGTTCTAGTTATGCAGGGGCAGCATTGGAAAATACCTGAAGTTGAGAGACAAAATGTTCATGGAATAGTCGGGAGGCCAGTTTGGCTTAGTTTGGCAGGAGGAAATTAAAATGTAGAAACAAAGATAATTTTTTTTAATAATCTAGGTAAGAGGTGATGAGGACAGATAGGGTAGAGCTAAGGTGACAGATTAGAGACAACCCAGCTGGACTCTCAATATTCTCCAAACAACTTTAAAACAATGCCTCAAATAAAATTTTGGAGTAACAGAGTCAGCAAAGGGTCAAAGATAAGACATTTTTCTAGCCTAAAAAAACTCAGGAGGCAGAAGTTTGTGATGCTGGGGTGGGAGCTTATCCAGAACCCAGACACCTGATGACAGCAACAGCTTTGAGGGCTCTCAGCCCAGAGATAGTAAGGGGGTCAGACAACTGGTCATAAAAAGATTACAGGAGACCCTTTTGGAGGCACTGAGTACAGCTGGCACTGACTGGCAACTATTTTTGCCCATATGTAGTTCTGGATCACAGTTCCAGGGTAGAGAGGAGCACTGAGGGGTCAAAAAAAGTAAGGACTCTGATTGAAGTTCCAAGGTAAAGAAAGCCCTAGTGCTTGTAGCTACATGGGTACAGGGGCCTTTCCTGGGTAAAGACCAGAACACAGACCAGAAAATCAATGACCACACCCTATTGGAAGCACCAAAAATGTGCAGACCCCCAGAACTTGCTCTGGAAACAGCAGCATGAAAAACCTTAAAACTTGGGACAGGTGTCCTCACCCCAAGGTGACTGGAGCCCAATTTTAACATAAAGTTCAAAGCCAAGAAATAGACTGGAAAAACAAGCAAATAATAACAAAAAGAGAATATGACCATAAAAAAGCTACTACAGTGGCAGGGAAGACCAAGACATAAACTCCAAAGAAGACAAAAATGTGAAAACAGCTACAAACAAAGAAAAATGCTAACTGGACTCAAGCCCAACAAGAATTCCTAGAAGAGTTAAAGGGGGAAAAAAAAGTGGTAGAGGAAAAAATTGGGAAAAGAAATGAGAGTAAAGCAAGGAAATAATAAAAAGAGAATTAACAGCTTAGCAAAAAAGAAACCAAAAATACTGAAGAAAATAACACCTTACAAAACAGAATTGCCTGAGTTAAAATCTGATCTCAGAAATTTAACACTGACCAGCTGAGTGACCTTAGGCAAGTCACTTAACCCCAATTGCCCTGTCTTCCTCCCTCCAAAAAAAAGCAAAAAAAAAATTTAAAACCAAAACAAAACAGAATTGATTTAATGGTAAGAGAGGCACAAAAATTCCACGAAGGAAAAAAAAATTCCTTTAAAAGCAAAATGGGCTAAATTGGAAAATATGTACAAAAATTCATGGAAGAAGAGAATTCCTTAAAAAACAAAATTGGCCAAATGGAAAAAGAGGTACAAAATCTCACTGAAGAAAATAATTCCTGAAAAATTAGAACTGGGCAAGAAGAAGCTAATGACTCCATGAGACATCAAAAAACAATAAAACGAAGTCAAGAGAAAGAAAAATAGAAGAAAATATGAAAAATCTCATCAGAAAAACGACTGACCTGGAATATAGATCAAGGAGAGATCATCTAAGAATTATTGGACTACCTGAAAGCCATGATCAAAGAAAAGAGACTAGTCATCATATTTCATGAAATTATCAAGCAAAACTGCCATGATGTCTTAGATACGGAGGATAAAATGGAAATTGAATTTATTTGAAGGCTTCATTTCTAAAATATAGAGAGAATTGAGTCAAATTTATAAGAGTAGAAGTCATTCCTCAATTGATAAATGGTCAAAGGATATGAACAGGCAATTTTCAGAAGAAATCAAAGCTATCTATAGTCATATATTTTTTTAAAAGCTCTATATCACTTTCATTAGAGAAATGCAAACTAAAACAACTCTGAGGTCCCACTTCACACCTATCAAATTGGCTAATATGACAGGAAAAGAAAATGACAAATATTGGAGGAGATATGGGAAAATTAGGATATGTGCTTTGTTAGTGGAGTTGTGGACTGAGCCAACCATTCTGGAGAACAATTTGGAACTGTGCCCAAAAGGCTATAAAATTGTGTGTACCATTTGACCCAGCAATAGCACTACTAAGTCTGTATCCCAAAGAGATTAAAAAATAAACTTTAAAAGGGGAGAAGGACCTATATGTACAAAAATATTTATAACAGCTCTTTTTGTGGTGGCAAACAATTGGAAATCGAGGGGATGTCCATCAACTGGAGACAGGCTGATTTTATGTAATATGTAATACAATACTATATGATTGTAATGTAATACTATTGTTTTATAAGAAATGACAAGTAAGATGCTTTCAGAAAAACCTGGACTTACACGAACTGATGCAAAGTGAAGTGAGAAGAACCAGAACATTGTACATAGTAACACCAATATTGTATGATAATCAGCTGTGAACAACTTAGCTATTCTGATCAATAGTGTTCCAAGATAATTCTGAAGGATTTATGATAAAAAATGTTCAAGAGAAAAAACTAATGGAGTCTGTGGGCATATCAAAGCAAACTTTTTAAACTTCATTTTTATTTGTTTGTGTGTGTGTGTGTGTTTAGCAACATGGCTAGTATGGAAATATGTTTTGTATAACTTCTCATGTATGTAATTGATATCACATTGCTCATCTTCTCAATGGATGGGATAGGGATGGGAAGGAGGCAGAGAATTTTAGAACTTAAAAAAGGATGTCAAAATTATTCACATGTGGTTGAGAAATAGTTGATGAAATGAATAAAAAATATATTGGGGGGGATGGAAGGAGGTGATGAGAACAGAACCAGGGCAATAACTATGTGAACAGAAAGAAGGGGATGGATGTAAGGTATGTTGTGGAGGTAAAATCAACAAGATCTAGTAACTAATTGAATGTAGGCAATCAACAATCATTTATTAAGTATCAGTGGTGATTTGGGGGACAAGGGAGAGAAGAGTCCAGAAAGATGCCCAGGTTGTAAAACTAGGTGACTGAAAGGCTGGTGATGCCCTCAACAGAACTTGGAAGATGTGGGGAAAGGGTGGCTTTGTATGGAAAGATAACGATTGTTCTTGACATGAGACATGCAGGAGGAAGTGTCCACCAGGCAAGTGAAGATGTGAGGTAGAGAAATATGTATAAATTTGGGAGTCCTCTGTATAGAAATCGTTGAATCCATGGGAGCTGATGAGGTCCCTAAGGAAGAGAAGAGAATATACAAGAAGGGAAGGGGCCAAAACAAAATGGGAGGGGTGGAGAGGCAGGCCATCCCCCCCCCACCCCCCAAAGCTTGTGGTGCGGGAGGCAGATGATGATCCAGCAAAAGGAGGCTGAGAAAGGGGAATCTGGAGGAAAATCCGGAGAGAGCGGGGCTCTGGGAAGCAGGTGATCAGCAGTGTCAGGGGCCGCCAGCCGTGGGCAGGAAGGGACTCTCGATAACCCCGGGGCACTGTCACGTGACATGGGTCAGGTGGCCTCGAGGAGAAATGAGACGAAGGAGGTGCCGGCATCGAGGGCGAGCCTGGCAGATAAAGGGTCACTCTCCTCAAAAGGCCCCGGCAGCCCCCACCAGTGTCTCCGCCGTGCAGACAGGCTGTGATGGTCGCCCGTGGCCCCCCGAGGACACAGCATGAGAGGTACTTCACTCCTCCCTCTTCCCTCGCCCAGCGCTACCAGATTCTCCGGCCTTGCTTGGTTTGGGGTTTGTTTTTTTAAACAAAGAAAAAGGTGTGTGGGGGCGGGGGCGGGGGCGATCTGGAAATGCCTGTGATTTAAAAACGAAAAAGTATCAATAATATGCTGAGGGGAGAGCAGAGAGGAGAAAATGTCTACTGGCTCTCCCTCCAGCCTCTTCCCTCCCAGATCCGTCTCCCACTTAAGTCACATAATTTGTTGTGGTTCAGTCATTGAAGTCCGTTCATGACCCTGTCTGGGGTTTTCTTGGTTTGCCATTTCCTTCTCTGGCTCCTTTTACAGAAGAGGAAACTGAGGCAGAGGGTGACGTGACTTGCCCGGGGTCACACGCCTAGGAAGTGTCTGAGGCCGGCTTTGAGAGGAGTCTCCCAGACTCCAGGCCCAGCTGCCTTTGAGGCGCACAATGACATTCTTAGGCCACAGGTGTGAGCAAGTCACTGCAGCGATGTTTCCTTCAGCACTCCCTACTGCTTCCAGGATGAAGCACCAGCGCGCCTGTTCTGCACGTGTAGCCTTCGCCATTCTGGCTCCTACCTATATTTCCAACTCACTTCATGTATTACTCCTTCCCCCTGCACTCCTGCTATTAGCCAGGCAGACCTACTTGTTACTGCCTCCGAGCCTCGCCTCAGAGAGGCTCTCTTCCGGGCCGGACGCCTGACGTGCCGTCCCTCCTCACCTCTGCCCTGTTGAATCCCCAGCCATACTCCGGCCTTCTGTCCGGCGCTGTCTCTTTGAAAAGGCCTTTCCTGTAAGTCTCCCCCAGTTAGAGGGTCCACCTCGCCTCCCGCCTCCGGCTGGGAGACCGAGCAAATCCCTTACCCTTCTAATGCTCCAGGCCAGAGGTAGTTCTCAGGTTTTTCCAGTTTCAGGACCCTGTTATGCCCTTGAAAATCATTGAGGACCCCCAAGAGCTTTTGTTCTTGTGTGCGATGTCTAGTGCAATTTACTGTATCAGAAATTAAAATATCTTAGTGTTATTAGGAAAATAGTTTTGAGCTCAAGGGTCCCCCTCCCCAGACACATTTTCAGAAAAATTGTTGTAGGTGAGACTGAGTTGCAGAGAAGGTGATGGCCTGCACTAAGAGGGAATTTCCTCACCTGGATGTTTCCTATAATAGCACATTTTATATAGCATTTTAGTCTTTGCAAAATGCTTTACAAATAATTTCTCATTCCATCCTCACAACTGCCCTGGAAGGTATTATTATCCCAATATTAAAGATGAGGAAACTGAGGCAAACAGAAGTTAAGTGACCTATCCAGGGTCATATAGCTACTAAGGTCTGAGGTCAGATGTGAATTTAGTTCTTTCTGACCCAAGATCCATCACTGTATCCATTCTGTCACTTTCTACTAATGCATTTCATAGATCCAGGTACTGTCCCTTATTTTTGTATGTATCACTTATCCTCTGTTTGCCTCAGTTTATTCTTCTGTGAAATGGGATAATAATAGCACCTGCCTCCCAGGCTTTTTGTGAGGATAAAATGATAGCTAGCTAGATAGCTAATATTTACTTTTCTGTGTACCTATTTTTTCCCCCAGTAGAATGTAAGCTCCTTGAAGGCTGGGTCTGTTTTCATTTCTGTTTTTGCATCCTTAGCACCTAGCATGATGTCTAATAGATACATAATAGGCACTCTAATAAAAGTTTATCAACTAGCACACAGTAGGCACTTAAGAAATGCTTTTTTCTTTAACGAGGTAAGTTCAGGTGTCTCATTTTGACAAGAAAGTTTCATTTGCTTCTATGTCCCTTATGAAAATGTTGTATCTTGGCCTTGGCTACTGAGTTAACCTTAATGCCAAGTATAACTGAAAGGAAAACACTGCTCCTTCCCCCGAGACCTATTTCTGTGGTTCCCTAGTGACTTCCTGGGCAGATTTCAACAAAGTCAATAGGGCCTTAAAAGTTAATGTTGTTTCTCTTAGCCCTATGGGGACGCTTAAAAGATGCTTGCACATTTGATGCGTGTGTAGATGATTTTGTGTGCAAGTATTTCCCTAAGGATTTCCTAGACTGATAGTCTCCTTGCCAGTTCAGTGTGGTTGGATTTATTTTGGCCTCAGCTTTGTATCCCCCAAAAGCTCGGACCCCCCAAATGTTAGTGGCAAAGGTAGGGGATTCATTTGCTTTCACCGAGAGATATACTTTCGCCTATGGTTTATCTCTTTCTGTTTAACGTCAGCTTATGGTTAGTAAGTGAACATTTATTGGAAGTCATTGGATGCAAGGAACATACTAAATGAGACTTTCAGATATTTTGATTCTAAAGACTGGGGAACTGTATGGTATAGTAGAGTGAGCCGTGGATTTGGAGCAAGAGCATTTAGGATTAGGTCTTAGCTCCACCTCTCGCTTGCTATGGGACCGTAGACAAGTTACTTTACTTTTCTGAGCTTTATTAGTTTTTTCATCTATAAAATCAATCAGTCAACATTTATTAAATACCTAATATATTCTAGGCACTGTATTGGAGAGCTGGAGATAAAAAGACAAAAAATGTGGATGAGGATATTGTATTATCTACTTCAAAGGGCCATGGTGAGAATTAAATGAAATATTTTATACAAAATGGTTTGGAAACCTTATCAGATATTATCATTATTATATTATGTCAAAACTAAAATGAATCTTGATTCCAGCTGGTTACTCTGTCCAGTGATGTAATCCCACCCACATCTTTTTATCCCGTTCAACTCTTGACTATATCCTCTCAGAAATTCTCTATAGTTAGTCCAAGGATAATGATAAATATTAGAGAAGATGTGGTAAAATTAGAACAATAATGCATTATTTGTGGAGTTGTGAACTGCTCCAACTGCTCTGGAGAGCAATTTGGAACTGTGCCCAAAGGACTATAAAAATGTACATACATCCAACAATGCCACTTCTAGGGCTGTATCCCAAAGATCATTCAAAAGGGAAAAGGACCCACATGTACAAAAATATTTATAGCAGCTCTTTTTGTGGTGGCAAAGAATTGGAAGTTGAGAGGATACCCATCAATTGGTGAGTGGCTGAACAAGTTGTGGTGTATGAATGTAATGGAATACTATTGTGCCATAAGAAATGGTGAGCAGGCAGATTTCAGAAAAACCTCAACTTACATGAACTGATGCTGACTGAAGTGAGCAGAACCAGGAGAACATTGTACACAGTAACAGCCACAGTGTACAATGATTAACTATGATAGATTTAGCTCTTCTCAGCAATACAGTGATCCAAGACAATTCCAAAAGACTCATGATGGAAAATACTATCCACATCCAGAGAAAGAACTATGGAATCTAAATGCAGATTGAAGCATACTATTTTCACTTTTGTATTTTTGTTTCTTGTGTTTGTCCCTTTTGTTCTGATTCTTCTTTCACAAAAGGACTAATGTGGAAATGGGTTTAACATGATTATATATGTATAACCTATATCAGATTGCTTGCTGTCTTGGGGAGGGAAGGGAGAAAGAGGGAAAAATTTGGAACTCAAAATTTCACAAAAATGAATGTTGAAAACTATCTTTACATGTAATTGGGAAAAAAATAAAATACTACTAAGTGCAAAAAAAATGTTAGCTATTATTATTATGCTGTAACCTATCACTCACTATGCATCTCTCCATTGCCCTACAGGCAACCCATGATTTAAAGCCTTCAAAAATTGTATTATTCTATATAGAGCATTACTGGAACAATACCTAGTGGTATTCTTCTCATTCAAATGAGTATCAAATGTAAAAAACACTTAATACAGTGCCTGGTACATATAGTAGGTGCTATGTAAATGCCTGTCCCCTGTTCTTTGCTGGCATACAACTGATTATTTTGGTTGATGGGGAGGTAAATTGATATTTTGGTTGATGGGGAGGTAAATTGAAAGAGAAACAAAAATTTGATAAACTCATGGTTGCAATAGTATCCCTTTCTATTTGCTTTCCACATCTTGAACTTATTAAGATATGTCATTTCTTGGAAAAATAAAAAAGTATTCTGAATTATAAATAAATGCTTATTCCCTTCCCCTTCCTCCATCATTCAGAAGCCTCTGCAGTGTTCCCTGGACTCAATGCAATCAGTACAATGTCAACCATAAACAGGAACATTGGAAGAAGCTGGCCACCAAGGGAATCTCTGATTTGAACCTGGTGCTGGACATTCTCCATGACAGAGGTAAACACTTCTGGTAAGCACTTAGCTCCCTGCTGTATGCCTCTTTTGATTGTAGTAATCAGATATGTTCTCAAAAGGTCATTGCAAAGTTTCAAGAGATCTTTTGAGACTTTAGCATAAGTATGAGAGAGACTTGGTTGAAAGAGAGACTTCAGGGTTGCATTTTGTTCTACTTAACTGATTTTTCAAATTCAACAAATAATAAGCATAATAATATCTAGTATTCTCTGTGCCTTTCAGTCCATTGTATATCAAAGATGTGGTCTGCTGCAGAGTAAACATTTGTGAAAACCTGCCGGCTCTCTTCCCAGAGTTTCATTAAAGATTTGCTCCCTATGTATACAGATGATTCTCATAACAATTTTGTAAAATGGGAAAGCAGACATATTGGTCAAGAGTTATTGATATTTTATTGATTATCATTTTTTACATGTGATAGCATTGGATTTCCTCCCCTTTAATGTTTTAAGAATTAGTTTCTCAAAGCCTTCACAATCACCTCACCTCTGGTCCAGACTGCCACGGTGGGTGTTTGCCTTATTCTAGCTTTTCTTTACTGTTATTTTTGCTTCTTTACATAGTACACTGGGGATTGTGACACAAGAGTGCAAAACAGTCCAAATGTGATGGATCTATTGAGAAAGAAAAGATTATGCTGTGGGAATGGTGACAGATACTTTTTTTAAAAAAATTAATTTCCAAATTAGCTATGGTGTGAAAAAAGAAGCAAAAAATAATATGCTTCTTCAGTCTGCACTGAGTCTATCAATTCTTTCTTTAGAGTTAGTTAACATTTTTCATCATGAGCATTTGTAATTGTTGTGAATCATTGTACTGATCAGAGTTGATAAGTCTTTCACAGTTGATTATTGTTACAATATTGCTTTTACTGTGTAATTTGTTTTCCTGGTTCTACTCACTGCACTTTGCATCAGTTCATATGTCTTCCCAGGTTCTTCTAAAACCGTTCCCTTCATCATTACAGCACAATAGTTCCATCACCATTACATACTACAACTTGTTCAGCCATTCCTCAATTGAAAGATATCACCTCAGTTTTCAATTCTTTGCCTCCACAAAAAGAACAGATATTTCTGTATATATTATAGCAGCTCTTCTTGACATATACTATTAATCTTTTTTTGTCTGTCTTACCTTGGTCTCTCACCAAGCTTTCTTGCTAAATATGTTCCCTCCACAACTTTTTGCTATTTTATGAGGTAGTTTTGCTTATAAGCTACCATAATGTTCTTTTTTTTTTACCATAATGTTCTAAGAATTTTTGAAATTTTCTTTTTATTATTATTATGAATTTGACAAACATAAGCAAATGTGATTTCTCCATATACAAAGAAGAATAGGGGGAAAAAAGTGCATATGAAACTGCAGATCTCTATTCTGGACAGGTTTTTTTAAAAGTATGTATTAAATTTAATTTTTAACACTGAACCACTTGTCTGTTTCTTTTCTGCATTTCCTTCTGATGTCTTTCATATATATGAAATATATGAAAAAAAAAATATATATATATATATATATATATATATATATACATATTTGCTTTTTGGAGGGGGGAAGGCAGGGCAGTTGGGGTTAAGACTTGCCCAAGGTCACACGGCTAGTAAGTGTTAAGTGTCTGAGGTCGGATTTGAATTCAGGTCCTCCTGGCTCCAGGACCGGTGCTCTGTTCACTGCGCCACCTAGCCGCCCCCTTTTATATATTTTTTAAAGGTTTGATGCTCTTTTCTTACTTATTTTGGCATTTCTATCACCGTCACCTTTTTCTCTAAAACTCCTCCTCTTCCTTCCTCCCCCCATTATAAAGGCTCTCCTTTATAACAAATATATATGTAGTCAAGCAAAATAAATCCATATATTGCCCATGTGTGAAAATGTATCTCATTCTGCACCTCTAGTCCATCTTTCTGTCAAGAGAAGTGAAACATAATCCACTATAAGTCTTTTGAAGCCATAGTTTATTCATTTCATTGATCAGAATTCAAAATCCTTTTCCTTTACAATGTACTAGTTATATAAATCATTCTCTTCTGCTCACTTCACCTGGAATTACTTTATATAAGTCTTCACATGTTTTTCTTACTCCATCCTTTTTTGTAATTTTTTTTTTTTGGAGGGGGGAAGGCAGGGCAATTGGAGTTGTGACTTGCCAAAGGTCATGCAGCTAGTAAGTGTGTCAAGTATCTGAGGCTGGATTGCAACTCAGGTCCTCCTGACTCTAGGGTCAGTGATCTATTCACTGTGCCACCTAACTGCTCCCCTTTTGTCATTTCTTAAAGCACAATAATCCATTACATTATTGTTATATAATTTTTTTTCAACTTTTCCCCATTGATGGACATCTTTATTTCTAATTCTTTGCTTCAACAAGTACTGCTGCAAATATTGTCATACAGATGGATCCATTCCCTCGTTTTTTGATCTATTTGGGGATATATGCCTAATAGTTTTAGCTTTCAATCTAAAGGTATGCACAGTTTAATGATTTGGGAGGTATAGTTCTAAATTATGATACAGAACAGCTGGACCAATTCAGAGCTCCACGAACAGTGTATTAGTGTGTCCGCCCTCCTATAACCCCTCCAACAATTGTCATTTTCTCTTTTTGTTTTCTTTTCTAAACTGCTAGCTATAGGGTAGAGTTTTAATTACTGCTTTGGAGCAGTGGGGTCAAACTCAAATAGAAATGGGGGCCACTAAACTGTACATAAGTATCCCTGTGGGTGCACATTGACTTGAAAAAACAAGAAAACCAAAACTACATTTTATCACATTTAAATTTATTTTATTAAATATTTTCCCATTACATTTTAATCTGGTTCAGGTCTGCTGGGAAATATTGCAGGTCCACATACAGCTGAAAACTCTGATTTGGAACATTTTTTATGAGAATTGTTTATTCTTATCATTTGTTGGAGAATGACATCCTCATATTTTTTAATCACTTCCATATGTGTCTTAAATGTCTCTTTGCTGGAGAAACTTGCTATAAATATTTTTCCACTGTTTCCCTTCTGTTTTAACTATTTCCCTTCTACTTTTAACTACATTGATTTTTGTTTATGTGAACACTTTTCACTTATATTTAATCAAAACTGTGTTTTATTTCCAGTGATCCTTTCTATCCATTGTGTGTCCCTCTCTGATTCTCTAATTTGTTTATATTCCAACCTTTTGTATATAGGACATGTGTCCATTTGAGCTTATTATGGTATATGCTGTGAGGTTTTGTTTTAAAACTAATTTTTACCAGACTGTTTTTCTTTTTCATTGGAAGTTCATTCATGACTTAATCAATTTCTTTTTCTGAGACCAGTTTATTTAAATTTTCTATTGCATGTTCTATTCACCTGTATTTTTTATATTTCTATAAATATTCATCCATTTCACTGAAGTTATTTATTTTGTCATATAATTGAACAAAATAATTTGTAATGATTTTCCTTTATTTCCTCTTAATTTTTGTGAATTCTGCTATTTCATCTTTGATATTGTCATTTTGGTTTTCCTTTCTTTTTAAAAATAAGATTAGCTAGTGGTTTATCTATCTCTATTAGTTTTTAAAACTAGCTTCATTTGTCTGTTCAGTGGACTTTCCTGTTTTCCCCTATATCTTTTCTTTGATTTACAGAATTTATATTTTTGTGTTTAGTTGGTTTTTTTTACTTGTAGCTTTTCTATTTCTTTTAGTAACATACCCATTTCATTGATCTATTCTTTCTCTCTCTTTTGTTGAAGTGTTTAGATATATAAATTTTCCCCTAAGAATTTCTTTGGATGCATCCCAGAAGTTATCTTGTGTTGTTCTTTCATTGTCATTTTCACTAATAAAATTATAATTTCTATAATTTGCTTTTTGACCCACCAGTTCTTTAGGATTATTTAGTTTTCCATTTATGTTCAAATCCTTTCTTCAAAGACTCTTTATCGTTATTTTTATTATATTGTGATCAGTAAAGGATTGTTGAATATTTATGCTTTTCTGCATTTGTTAATGAAGTTTTTATGCCTTAGGACATAGTTTTTATAGGGTTGCCATATATATCTAAGAAATACATACATATACATATGTATTTATATACATATACACATATATACATTTAAATACATATATATTCATTTCATTCATTCCATTCTGATAACATTCAGAGATTTATCATAGCTAATTTTTTTAAAATTATATTTACATCCTTTCTTGTCTTTTTGATAAACTTGTCTTTGAAAGAAGTATGAAAGGAGAACATTGAGGTTTCCCACTTTTATAGTTTTGCTATTTCTCCCAATAATATAATTAGCTTTTCTTAGGTGCTATGTGATTTAGTGCATATATGTTAAGTACTGATATTATTTCATTATTTGTGTTCCCTTAAACATAGTCTCATTTCCCTGCTTATTTCTTTAAACCAGGTCTGTTTTTACTGTTGCTTTGTTTTATTGCTACCTCTGTTTTCAGAATTCTCCTGAAATGTAATTAATTCTTCTCCATTCCCTCATTTTAACTGTGTTTCACGTGTGCTTCTGATAAACGACATTGTTTCAACTATGTTTTTTGTAAACAAAATTTTGTTAAATTCTTCTCTCTAATTCCTTTTATAATCCTATGTTTTATGAGATAATTCATTCCATTCATATTCATGTTTATGATTGTTAACTGTTTACTTTCCTCTATTATTTTTTCCTCTTTCCTAACCTTTGCCAAAAAGAGGGAGGTGGAAAAAGAGAAATAGTTTGACTAGGTGGCACAGTGGATAGAATTCTGGGCCTGAAATCAGGAAGACTCATCTTCCTGTGTTCAAATCTGACCTCAGATACTTACTAGCTATGTAACCCTGGGCAAGTTATTTAACCGTATTTGCCTTAGTTTCTTCATCTGTAAAATGAGCTGGAGAAGGAAATGGCAAACCACTCCAGTATCTTTGCCAAGAAAACCCCAAATGGGGTCACAAAGATTTGACATGACTGAAATGACTGAACAACAGCAATAAGCTATAATTGAAGTGATCTCTTCCAACTCCTCTGTTCCTTCTTTCTTCACCAAGGTCCCAGTTTCTGGTTCTTGCATTTTCTTTTTCTCTTCCTACTCCTTCATTTATGATCCATCCTTCAGAGCTGATGTTTGTTTTTCTGGTGACTTTCCCTATTCTGCTCTCCCTCCTAACTACCATCCTTTTCCTTCTTGTCCCTGACTGTTTCTTTGTATCTCTACGCCACATTCTGTGTGTGTGTGTTTTATCCTTTGGTTCAGGTAAGAGTAAGGTTTGTAAGATGCTCACTACCCTCATCCCTTCCTCCATGTTTGTATACTCCTCTCTTGTACCTCAAATATGAGAAATATTCATTCCCTCCACATTCTTCCTTATCCTTTTATAAGTTATTCCATTTTGCTTTCTTTTGTCTTTCAAAATAATACAGAACCACTTATAGATCCTCTTTTTGTCTTTCTTAACTACTTGTGACTCACGAATGCAGGGCTCTGAAAGAATACTTGCCTCTTCTCTCCTTATTAGAATATAAGCAGTTCATCATCATTTAGTTTCTTTCAAATGCTCAAATATATTTCCTTTTTTAGGTTTCTCTTGACTCCTTTGTTTGTGTTTCAAAGTTTTGGCTGAACTCTAGCATTTTCATCTGGAATGCTTCGAAGTTCTTTATTCTGTTAAATATCAATTTTTCCCCTTGGAAGATGATTCTCAGTCTTTTAGAGTAAGCTATTCTTTGTTGGAGGTCATTTATCTTTTGCCTTTTGAAATATTACAATATTTTCTCTCATTTAATAAAGTTCCAGTATAGTCTTGTGTGATCCTGCTTGTTGTCCTTTGGTTGAGCTCTTTCTTTCTGGCTATTTGCACTTTTTTTTTCTTTGACCTGGAAGCCCTAGATTTTTACTATAATATTCCTGGGTATATCGGTTTGGGAAATTATACTTTCAAGAACTGATGAGTAGATTCTTTCTATTTTTACTTTGCCCTTTTGTTCTGATGCGTCAGAACAGTTCTAAATATGGTCTATTGGAATATAGTATCCAACTTTAAGGGTTTGGGTTGAGGGGTTTTTGGTCATGGTTTTCAAGGAGTCTGGTAATTTTTTGTTTGTTTGTTTTTGCTTTTTTTTTCTGGGCAATTGGGGTTAAGTGACTTGCTCAAGGTCGCATGGTCAATAAGTGTTACGTGTCTGAGGTCACATTTGAACTCAGGTCCTCCTGACTCCACGGCCAGTGCTCTATTCACTGCGCCACCTAGCTACCCCCCCCCATCCCCGCCGAGTCTGATCATTTTAAAATCATCTCTCATCCTGTTTTCCAGGTCAGTTGTTGTTGTTGTTGTTGATAGCAGATACCTTACATTTTCTTCTGGTTTTTTCCAATCATTTGGCTTCCTTTGACTAGTTCCTATTGCACTTGGTGTACAGGTTTTCAGGGAAGTCTAGTACCTCCTGTTTGAGGACTGCTGAGCCCTTTTGAGGGCTGCTTTCCACCTTTGGTGTCCATTTGCCACCCAACTCTCATCTGTGGCACCAAGAAGCCATAGGCCATCTTTTCACTGGACTGAAGCAGCAGTGGCATTTGGTAGCCCCCTTAGTGTCTGAGTAGTCTTTTTAAGGACTGCTCACTTCCTGGTGGGAGGAAGGAACTAGAAAAGGCCTCCCCAAAATTGTCTGTTTCACCCAACCCTGGCCTTTTTACTGGGGATCCCACCCTGAAGTTGAAACACACAAAAAAAATGTACAAAAAGTTTTGCAAAGATGATTCCACTCACCATTGGTACATGGAATGTGTACACAGTTATGGACAATAAGAAATCCAGTAGACCTGAAAGATGAACATCTCTTGTTGTGAGAGAACTCAGCAGGTACCACATGCAAATAGCAGCCTTGAGTGAAAATGAAGGCCAACTTAGCGAAGTTGGAGCTGGATACACATTTTTCTGGAGTGGCCACAGTGATGGGGAGTGCCATGAAGTTGGCATAGGTTTTGCAATCAGAACTAATCTAATCAACAAGGCTATATGCCTCCCAAAAGGAGTGAATGACAGGCTCATGACAAAGCAATTGCCACTCTCAGGAAAGTATCATGTCACCATTATCAGTTTACATGATCCCACCATGATGAATTTTGATGAGGTCAAAGAAAATTTTTATGGAGACCTGGAGATCCTCATCATCATTGTGCTGAAAGATGGCAAGCTTATAATTCTGTGTCACATTAACACTAGAGTAGGCACAGACTATCAGACACAAGAGGAATGGAGTTGGAAACAGCAACAGTTATTTACTCCTGAAGACTTGTGTGTCTCATGACTTTCTCACCAACACTGTCTTCCATTTACCTAAATGCAATAAAACTTCATGGATGTAGCCTCACAGCAAACATGGCATTTAATAAACTATGTCATTGTAAAGAGAAGAGAATTAAGATGCGAGAGTAAGGAAGGCAATGTATGGCACAGAATGCTGGACCAGTCAAATTTATCCCCTTCAAGCTAAACATCTGCATTCAACAAAAGCAGTGTCCCAAGGCAAGACAATTACCAAAAGACTTAATGTAAACAGATTGAAGTGCTTCTCTGACCATACATTGCTAACTTGGAGGAAAACTGAGCCAACACACATTGGCAACAGTGGAGCAGAAAAGGAGTGGGTAGCTTTCAGAGATTTAATGTACAGCACTGCATTTACTCATCTGGACCAGAAAACTTTCAGACATCAAAACTGGTTTAACGAAAATGATGAGGAAATTTTGAAGCTGCTAAGTGAAGAATGAGAACTCCATAAGGTTTACTATAGGATAGTTCATCTGTCTTTAAGAAGGCAGAGTTTAATCAATTAAAAATAAAGTGCAGGGGCAGCTAGGTGGCACAGTGAATAGAGCATCGGCCCTGGAGTCAGGAGGACCTGAATTCAAATACAGCCTCAGACACTTGATATACTTACTAGCTGTGTGACCTTGGGTAAGTCACTTAACCCCAATTGCCTTGCCTTCCCCTCTCCCCCCCCACCAAAAAAAAAGTAAAGTGCAAATGAAACTTCCAGAGATGCAGAATGCTTGGCTCAGTAAGAAGGCAGATGAAATTTATGCTCATAGTAACCATCCAAAGCCATTTCAGTGATGCCCTGAAGGCTATTCATGGGCCAAAGACTTGTGGCACATCTCAGCTACTTGACACTGATAGAGCCATATTGATTAGTGATAAGGGCATGATCCTGAGGAGGTGGACTAAACACTTACCTAGTATTCTCAACAGATTGTCATTAATCAATGCTGAAACCATTGACCATATACCTCAGGTTGAAGTCAATCTTTCTCTAGCCAAATTTCCAAATGAAAAAGAGGATTTGAATGCCACTGGACTCTTCTCATGTGAAAAAGCACCTGGTGCTGATTCTATTCCAGCAGTGATTTACAATGCAGGGGGTCCACTGCTTATGCAGAAGCTGACTGAAATCTTTTGGGTTTTATGGCAAGAGGTGGTCATCCCCCGAGAGTTCAAGGATGCCTCCTTCATCTACCTCTATAAAGGAAAAGGAAATAAATTGTCCTGTGTCCTTCCTTCATCTGGAAGATGGTCATTTTCCCAAGAGACAGTGTGGCGTCACAAAGGGCTGAAAAATAGCTGATAAGTTCTTTTTGTTTGCTGCCCAACAACTCCAGGAAAAATGCAAGGAGCAGAAGAGAGGTCTGTTACACAACATTTGTTGATCTAATCAAGGCCTTTGATACTGTAAGTCATGAGGGCTTGTGGAAGATCATGGCAAAATTTGGTTGCCTGGAGAAGTTCATCAGTATTGTATGCCAGTTCCACAAAGGCGTTTTCAGGGTCTTTGAAAGGTTCTGGATAATGCATGATGCTCTCATGCTTTCCCAGTCTCCTAGGGGGTGAAGCAGGGCTGTATGCTTGCTCCAGTTCTTTTTAGCATGATGCTTTCTGTGATGTCAGATACCTTCAAGGTGCAGAAAGCTGGCACAGTGGATAGAGCATGGCCCCTGGAGTCAGGATGGCCCTGCATTCATATCTAACCTCAGATAATTACTAGCTATGTGACTTGTTTGCCTCAGTTCCTTATCTGCAAAATGAGCTGGAGAAGGAAATGGTAAACCACTGTAGTATCTTTGCCAAGAAAATCCCAAATGGGGTCATGTAGAGTCTGAAACAAGTTAACAACAACAACAATGACAAAAAAACATGTGGAGGCTTCCAACAAGGATGAAAACAGCACCAAGGACACTTTACCACACTGATGGTAAATTATTTAACTTGAGAAGGCAACAAGCCAAGACTAAAGTGGAAGGAGAGTTGATATATGACTTTTTGTTTGCAGATGATTGTGTACCCAATATAGCCTCTGAAACAGAGTATGGATTGTTCTCTGCCACTTGTGCTAATTCTGGCCTGACAGTTAACACCAAGAAAATAGAGGTTCTTCACCAGTCAGCACCCATCATCCATCCATGAAACCATCGATTACAGCATATGGAGGAATTTCGAATGCTCTGGACACATTCACTTACTGTGATAGTATATCTTCCAGGGGATGTATGCATAAATGATGAAGTTGATTGCACACGTTGCCATAGCTACCTTAGTGTTTGGGAGGCTCTGAAAGAAAATGTAGGGGAGAAGAGGTGTTAGACTGACTACCAAACTGAAGGTCCACAGAGATGGTGTATTGTTATATGCCTGTGAAACCTGGACAGTATAACAACTCCATACCAGAAAACTGGTATTTTATTGGTTTTTTTTACTTCCATTTGAATTGTCTTAGGAAGATTCTGCAGATCACCTGACAAGATAAGGTGTCAGATGCTGAGAGCCCTTCTTGAGCTGAACTGCCAAGCATTCAAACTCTGCTGCAGAGAGCACAATTATTTTTTAAAATCCATTTACTTACTTTTAGTTTACAACATTCAGTTCCACAATCCCTTGAGTTCCAAATTTTTTCCCCCTCACTCCCTCCATGGCAGCATGCAATTCAATAAAGGTTCTACAAATATCTTTACATTAAACATTAGTCAAGTTGTAAAGAAGAATAATAACCAACGAAGTGAACAATGAGAAAGAAGGAATGAAACAAGACACAAAAGAGAGAGCAGGTAGTTTGCTCCAATCTGCATTCAGACTCTGTAGTTCTTTCGCCATAAATCTGACAGGTAAACTCAGAGAGCAAAATTCCGATGGGCTGACCATGTTGTTCTAATGCCAAACATACGTTTGCTTACAAGACTGTTTTTCAGGGAATTCATGCAAGGCAAGTGTTCACATAGTGGTCAGAAGAAGCAATACAAGGACACTCTCAAGGCCTCTCTGAAGAATCTTGGAATCAGTTGTGAGACATGGGAGATACTGGCACAGGGCCACCCAGCACAGGGCAACTGCATCAAAGAAGGTTCTGTGCTCTATGAGCGTTTTTCAGTGTTAAAAGCTTGTTTGAACAGGTCAGGCTAGAGGTGATTTAATTGTACATATCCTTTTCTCATTACTTTTAGTTTGATATTGCTTTTGATCTTTTCAATAACAAGTCATAGCTGATTGAAAAATGACTACCAGATTGTTAGCCAGTCATTTCCTAACAACACAGAATCAATTTCAGTTTTTTTGTGTAATTTGATACTTGCCATGTCTAGCACCTCCTGAAATTTATTTGATAAAGGAAGTATTCCTGATATTTTTGGCTTCTGTAGATTATACAAGCCTTTGGCCTCTTTCATATCCTGATTCTGAACAATATTTTTCTTTTTTTTCACTATTCCCTCATTTTCCCTTTGTATGAAAGGGTCAAACTAGCATTAAACTATATATTGACTTAATTAGAAGTATTTTATTGACTTCTTTATAGTATTTCTCTACTTTTCATCCTCTGCAATAAATGGTGATGAAGAAGCTGCAGCGGTCTTTTTGAAAATGTTTATTATGAGCACAGTAATTCTAGATGATCACATGCCTCTTAAAATAACATTTTTTGTTTCTTTTGGACCTACAATAAAATAAACCCTCCCACCTTGTTTATCTTCTTCTCTTAGGATAAGTTGTAAGCCAGGATTTTCTAATTTCATTTATAGAAATAATGTCAATATTGACATTCAGTATTGGCTTCCTTCAGTAGTGTGTCAGTTGCTGGCCATTAGGGCTTTTACATTTAGATCATTGCATTTAAATTAATATTTGTAGTTGGACTAAAAACTGTGGTTCTCAACACTTTCAAGCCCCCTTTTCTACCACTCTGCTATCATCACTGTCAAAGTGGGAGGGGAATCACTGAAGACTGAAGCCTGTTTTATACTTTTCTTCATTTCATGGTTTGCCTTAGCCATATGCCACCCTTTAGCCAGTTCATCACATCATGGTCAGAGTACTAATTACAAGGCTTTCCATACTTGGGCTGGTACTTAAAAAGCATATAATCTGTTGCTGGGACCATATGTAATGGTAATAGGATTTTGAAGATCTTCCCTGACCCTTAATAAGCCTAAGTAAATTTGAGGACTTTCCCTGATTTGAAAATATACTCTGCCTCCTAATAGGCTGAATGTAGTCACATGGAGCCTGTGGTAGGAAGAGTTTGCTAAAGGGAACAGAGCCCATAGGAGAAGCTTGCTTGAGGGAGGCTTGTTTTTCAGGAAGGCAAAACTTTTGTTACTTTGTAGTCAAATGGGTCAAAGGGTTGTGATGTTCTCTGACCCTGGAGAAGGCTATATATACCTCTGAGGTGAGGTTTTGCTTTGAAGCTGGCTTATGGTAAGTGTTGTATGATTTGGCCAGGTGAGACTCTGGGCAGCCGTTGAGCCCCCCAGCTTTGAAAACCCAAATGTTGGTGCTTCTTTCTCTGGTGACTAACGCTGTATGTAGGTGATGGTCAGACAGCTGGAAGCCCTGTCTATTGGTCTGCTGAATTGTGTTATTCTCTCTGTTTGTATTTTTTGTTTGCTTATAATTTCTGTTTGTATTCTCTGAAGTTCAGGGTGCTGACTTTTTCCCCGGAACTAAGTGAATTATATCTATGTTTGATTACAGTAAGACTGTTAACCCTTTTTGAGTTTCTTTCCTTTAGAAAAGCAGATCCAAGAGCCTGTGCTAGCAGCCACCCTGGGTATGCTGGGGTGCTTGCTGCTACACCATATTAGATAATAATACAATAACAAATCAGTAACAATAATAATCAGAGCCATAACTAGCAGCCTTTGTACTTGGGGAAGTACACGCTGTTCCCAGGGCATGTAGTATGAAGTGCTCCTTCACATAAGCATTCTAGCCTTTGGAACACCAAGAAGCCTGTCTAAGGAGTCTGAAGGGAGCGGGTAGGGAGCAAGGCCAAAGGAGAACTCACCTTGTGTTTGGCAGGCCTTCTGGTAACTTCCTATTTTTAATTAATTCTTCTTGGTAGCTAGGTGCTTTCTTCTATTGTGTCTTCTGCTGATGAGCTGTAGCTGTAACATCCTCTAAATCCAGTACCCTATAGCAAATCCCCAATCACCTTGACCTAGTTTTGGTTCTGATAATAATGGTGACCAAAGGCTCTCCAGCCTTCTACAGGGAAGGGGTGGGAAAAGTATGCTGTCTCTGTTGAGCTTTGCTATCTTTGAAGACAAGGACTCTGTCTGTACTATGAGCTGTTTGTGCCTTAGAAAACTCTAAATATATAATTAAAGAGTTGACTGAAAGGGTAAATTTAAATCATATATCTCAAAGCTCACAATCTCTTGGATCAGGCATCAGAGCCACAGTTGTTACACCAGCTTTATTTGTTGTTTTCTTGTTTGGCTAAATGCTTCTTGTTCTCTCAATGTCTGTCTCAGGCTGTCCATGATGAGAGTGCCAGTGTGCATGCCATACCAATAGTGGGACAGAAACATTTCAATATAGCTTTGCAACTAATTAGGTTAAGATATTGTTCTCTGAAAGTGACCCACATTTTGCATGCTCTGGGATTCTAAGTAGCACCATTTAGAAATGCACTGTTTGCCACAATAAAAAAATGGCTAACAAAGATATCCTTGATGCTGCCTGCTCAGCCCAAACCAGGCCTACCTTGTGCTATGTTGTACAAAGATCCCACTCAATTATAAGGGGATCCTTATTAATCCCAAATCATTGGGAAGGAAATGGAGCCAGAGACCAGGACATGGCAAACATGTGACTAAGGGAAGATTAATGACATATCAGTGGATCAGTGGAGACTCCAAGTCTCTCTGAAAAAAACAAAACCAAAAAGCTTCTGACTCCCCCAACTCACACCACTGTTTCTCCCATTTGACACTCTCTTGGGGTTTGATGAAGGGTTATGGATGGGGTTAGGCATCTGGTGCCCAACAGTCCCATTGCTTTGGAGACTAAAAGCAATTGAGGTGCTTTCAGCCAGAAAAATATAATTTAAGGGCTTGGCATCTGGCTGGGAGCAGAGAGCTCTGTTGCCATGGCAATGACTCGCTTCATTTAACAGTAGCATATCCCTGAGTTTGGTCACATCCACATACAGATGCACACAACACCCTGTCATACACCCTTTCCACATCTGTGCATAGCCCCTGGCAGAAACCAGCCTGCAGAGGATAGATGAGACACAGCCCCACTCCCTACCTCTTCTCTCTTTAACCCAGGCATCCACATGTTCTGATAACCCCACAACTCTCACAACACACATTTCACAACATCTCAGTATGCTCAAATATACAGATAATACACTCTCCCCAGGGACACATACCATCCCTCCAAAATTTCACAATAGGTCCATATGGATGTCTGCTGATGCCATGGGTTTACAGAATTCAGAGTTGAGAGAGACCCCAGAAAATCATCTAGCACAGCCTTCTCATTCTACATATAAAGAAACAGATGCCCAAAGAGCAGAACGTTTCAAATGCAAGACCTCTGATTCTAAGTCTTGTATTCTCTGACCCATACCACACTGCCTAGCCATACACTATTTCCATATCCCTATCACTGACAGCCACTTCCCTATACCTCTCAGTTTCCATATTTCTCCCTAGTAAGGGGTATTGAACTACCGCAGAAGTCATTCTAGAATTCATCCAGTGGTATATGGGGGCAGTCATGGGGTTGGAGGAAAAAAAAGAAATGGTAGCTATTCAGAATTCTCTTATTCTGTTCCACCCCTAATTCTGTCAGTAAGACAGATAAATTAGAGGAGGGGGAGAGCAGCTAAGAGATTCCAGGCCTGGTGTGAGGTGATGAGGTCACAGACTGGGTTGGGGTGAAAGGATGAAGAAAGGGATGTTTTAAAAAAAGAAGAATCAACAGGTACGACATAGGAAATGAAGAAGGAAGAGTCAAAGATGATTCTGGGTTTCTAGTGTGAGACTGGACAAGAAGAATGATGTAATTGTAAGCTCTCTGAGAGTTGAGATTGTTTCATTCTTTGTGTTTGTATCTTCAGTATCTAACATAGTGCCTAGCACATGGTTGGTATTTAAATGATTACTGAGTGATTAATCAACGGATTGGTTGGTAGAAGCTCTGGATTTGAGCTTGCTGGGAAAGAGCATCATCTGGGATATGTTAAGATGGAGTTGACGTTAGACTGTCTAAATGGAGATGTTCTTTCAGCAGCTGGAAATAGGGTACTGAAGTGCAAGTTGAGAAGTCAGAACTGAAAATGGAGACTAGGAAGTAATCTCCACAGAGTTGATAGTTGAAGGTCAAGATTATAGAGGAAAGGGCAAAGGACTGAAGACTGATGACAGTACCTCTGAAGATCCCCATCCAATCCTTTGGGGAGAGGTAGTACAACTGAACACTTAACACACACTCAGACAAATACTCCCAAACAATCAAACTCTGACATACTTACGCACATTCACATGTCCCCACGTACCACCACCCCCAGTCACAGAGCCAGATAAGTGGACATGTGTGAGCATGGGGACAGGCCACCATATACCCATATACTGTCACCATTTTCCTGCTGCAAGGAAACACCTATCACTACAATACTTCTCTTGCCTGAGAATACTTGCATTCTTCCGACCACAGCTTTGTCCCTAATTCCACCTATTTATTGGAAGATTAGTTTGAATTGATTTCTCTGCCTCAATCTTATTAATGCCATCATCTCCACCATATGATATGTTCCCCAAAACCGCTCTACCAGAAAGAATGAGAGACAGCCACTTCCTTTATTCTTCCCTGACCTTTGGGGTTCCCTTCCTTCTTCTCTAGGTTTCTTCACTGGAGGAAGGGGAAAATGGCAGACTTGCAGAAATGGAGAAAAACATTTTGTAGCCAAATGAAGTTCTGTGATGGGATTAGAAAGTGAAACAGTAGACAGGGAACTACAGGAAGTGTTTCTCTTTTTTATGCGGAGGGTGAATTGTAGGAGGCCAAAGAAGGATGGAGGAAGCCAATTTTTGAGAAAACCTGAGGCAGAATCTAATGCAAATTGTAAACTGGGGTCTCTGAAATTCCTGAGGCTCTTCCAGCACTCAAGAAAGGCCCTACATGCCTAGTTCATAATTCTTCCATGCACAGTGAGCAGGGAAGCCAAAGTGCATCCAGGAGACAGGCAAAGGCAAAGGATGGAGAGGGAGAAGGTGGCAGAGATGAGAAGCAATTCAAGGGGAAACAGAGCAGATGGAGTTAAGAAATTTGGAAGAAGGCGGAAAGAGGTGAGGCTATCATTGCACTAATTCTGGTAGCAATTTTTCTCAATGAGTGAGAAGGAGAAGAAAAGAGAACAGAAAAGAGATTGGAGTATTCAAGACAAGACAGGATGACACCAATGACTAGTGATTTAGCGCTAGTTGTTTTTTTAATTGTAGAGGAAGAAACAACAGGCTTTTCACTTGATTCATTTATAAGAAAAAAATGTGAGCAGCTCCTGAAGAAAGATGTGGATATATTCATTATTCTTGATTTACTAGAACAAGTACCAGGGGACTTGACTTGATTCTATTCCATTCCAGGCTCCCTAACACTATATCCTGCAACCTTTAGCAAACTACTAAACATTTTCTGCCTTAATATCCCCTTCCATAAATAGGGATTTATACATTATTTGTACCTCATTAAGATTTTTGTGATTAAAAAGTAATCAAAGACAACACTACTATATACTTCAGGAAAAGGGCTGATCAGTTAGCATAGATAATCTTTTTTTAAAAACTCCATCTTGATCCAGTTAACATGAAACATCATCATTGTCGTCATGATCAGCAAGCATTTACTGACCTAAAATATGTAGGTTACTCTGTGAGGAAACAGAGACCCAAAAAGCACTTGGGCAGGACAGATCAGAAAGAGGCAGGAACATAAGACCAGTCAGAGAAAACCAGTAATAATAATAATAATAATAATAATGATAGTATTCAGTTTTTTGTTTTTGTCTCTTGCAGGGGGTGGGAAGAAAGTCTGGACTTGTGATTTCATCAGTGTGAGAAACTTCTACCACTATTGCAGAACAACAATTCATCTATAGCTTAGAATCTTAGATTCAGCTCAATACAATTCATTAAACATTTATACCTACTATGTGCAGATACTGTGCTAAGTGCTGAGAGTACAAATTAGAAAAAGGAAGGCAGTCCCTGCCCTTAAGGAGTATATAATCTAGTGGGGGAAGACCACACACAAAAGAAAGTTGAAAAGGAGGTTGCTAGGGGAGCACTCGGGGCAGGGGCATGGTGTTCTATGGAGTTGAAACCAAGCAGAGCTGAGGATGAAAAATGGAGAGAATCAGAGAATTCTTGGAGAATTGTCTGTGAGTGCTGTGAATGAAGACTTGTCGGGCTATGTTACTCCCCTGTGGTTGCCCAGCTGGTTTGTGTCATCAGTAGCACAATTGGAATCCAGGTCTTTCATTCCAAGGCTGGCACTCCTTTGACCATGCCAGTGGGAATCAAGGCACTTTATATTTGCATAGTGCACTGTATTTTGCAGAGTTGTCATTCACAATGTCTCATTTGATCCTCATAATGACTGTGAAGTAGGTAAGGGAAACAATTTCCTCGTTTTACAAATGAGAGACCTGGAGTGGCCAAAGTCACACAGCACAAAGCTGGGGAGAGGGAACAAGTCTTTTAACTTCAAACCTAGTGACCTCTCCACTCTCTGTGAACCATTTGAATGGGCTGGAACAACCCAAGGCAAGAGGGAAGAGAGAAAAGGCACTGCTCTTCCATGTGAGATGGGAGAAGAGTTATTGATGAAGGGCAAAGCAAAGATGCTGAGACCTGCCTGGGTAGTTCTTTATCTTCTCATCTGTTCCATCTCTTCTCCTGCTGCAGTCTGTAATCCACAACTGTCACTCTATTCTTGGCCCAGTCTTGAACCATATGTTTTAGTGGTGGCTAAAGAGCTGAGTGAGGTATAAGGGCTGGAGAAAATGAAATACAGTATAAGAGATACTTATAACAAGAGATGGAGAGAATGAGATACTCAGCTCCACTTCCCATGACCTAACGGGCTATGCAAGTCTACATTTAGAATGTTCCATTTTGTACACCTTTACACTGTCTTAGCCATACTGCTGCTAGTAGTGCTCTCCCCACACAGTAGGTATACTTTCTAAAAGTCTGTTGCAAGAATGAATGAGTATTGAGAGGACTGTAACACTCTAATGTACTTATCATTTAAGATGGAACTTAAATCATCTATGGGTCTTGTCCCCCTACTAGAGTGCTGGTTCCGTGAGGGCAAGGACCTAGTTGTGTCTTATCTGATCTAAGTTTTCAAATGTTGCTCCTTTGGAACCAGGTCCCACCAAGACCAAAGGGTGGTATTTTTTAGACCACGCCTCCCTCTAGTGCCCAATCCTGGGACAACAGCAAAATGTTCATTATTCCAGGAAACAAAAATCTGGAAATTAGGAATCAGTTTTGGTTTGCTGTCATTTTCTTAGTAATTTTAGGTCCTCTGCTTCTGAGAGGTTGGGGTTTGACTGATCAAGGCTAAAACACAATTATGTAATAGAATCTCTGTAGCTGGTGGGAGTGGGGGTGGTATAGTGAGATTAGAAGTCAGAGAGAAAAGTTCACTTTAATTCAGCAAACATTTATTAAGTACTTACCAGGGCACCTAGTAAGGATTAAAAGATAAATAACAAAACATTTATTACCCTCAAAGAACTTATCATTTAATGGGCATAATTTAAGCAGGCACAGATAAAAATGATACAAAACCAAATGTGATAAAGAAGGGGGAAAGAGGTGTGTGGGATTCAAAGATCCCTAAAACAATAACTCGGAGATGTCTCAAGGTGAAAATAGGTAAAGATTTCTTTATTAGAATCTCGAGAGAAGCGGGCAGTCCAACCCCTGAAAATGTCCGGGGCTGGAGGGCCGTCAGACTAGGGCAGAAGGACTAATTCATGCTAGCCAGGTGAGTGGGGGTAGAGTTTGGAAGGGGTTTCACGATGAGTCTTTACACAAAGCAAAGGGTTTAATAGCTAAACCTCACAAACTAATGAATCTGCTATTTTTGAGGAGTTATATTGCTGATATTGATAGTTTAAAGCTGGCCACTAAAACAAAGAAAGTAAACATTTCTCTACCTAAGGAATGCTTTTAAAAGGATTAACCATAGAATCAATACTTTTAGGCTGGGGAGAAATATAGCTTTTACAACTTATTTGTACAGGCTGACAAACTGATATTACATACATAGGTACCCGAAAACAAGTGAGATTTTACAGACAAAGTCACTCCAAAAATATTACAAAGGCCCCTCAGCACCTGCCCTTAACAGATAAGACACAAATTCTTTTGGGGATCGAGGACAAAGGTCTCAGCTCTCAGGCTGCTTCATTGCTGAGAATGGACGTGGAGCTGTACCTGTCTCAAATCAGTCGGGGGGTGGGGTGCTGCAGCCAATGTCCAGAACTTGGCAGATGCCAGATCCAACTGTGTGGGGTGGCACTTCGGGCAGTGGCTCACCCTGAGCCATCATGGAATGCACCCAGCCTAGAAGACACAAATCTAGCAGAAAGATTAAACAAACAAGAGCAAAAATCAAGTAGGAGAAAAACGACCTAGTGAGCATGGGCTAGTATAATCCATTATTCAGACTGTCCTTTACATTTCTACCTATTACATATACTAGGTACCTCATAAGATATTATTCACTAACATAACTGTAAACCTTAAACAAAAGAGGTTTCTAACTTAAAACTCACAACTGAATAGTAGACATATATCCTTGTTCTATAAAGCTTATCTGTCCTCTAACTATACTCACTTTAGAAGAAAGAGATACTTCAGAAATTGAATCTTTCACATACACCCTCAGCCACAGATGTTAACTTTTGCTTAGTTCATGGAATAACTATAAGTTCATATTG
>CM053582.1:434267804-434321431 GCA_028627135.1 Pseudochirops cupreus
TTCCAGTTTTTTGCAACCACAAAGAGAGATGCAATAAATATTTTTGTATATATGGGTCCCTTTCCCACTTCTGTGATCTCTTTGGGATATAATCCCAACAGTGGTATTGCTGGGTCAAAGCGTATGCAATTATTTATAGCCCTTTGGGCATTTCATCCCTCCTTTTGAGCCTCAACTAGGAAGCTGCTTCCTCCAAAAAACCTTTCCTGACCATCCTTAATGACAGTGGTCTCTCCTTCCTCAAATTTTCCACACAACTTTTCCTACATCTTACATTTGTACTTATTCCACTAGCTTTCATATCATCATCATCTTTTTGTCTCTTGCCTCCCTTCTCCACAATTCAATTTAAACTCCTTGAGAGGAAAGTCCCTATTTGTGGCTTACCTCCTAGGACACAACCTTCACCTGTAGACTCCTTCCTAGGAAATGTTTAGTAGAAGATACTCCTTTTTGATGCTATTTTTTCCCCTTAAGTCCCATGACGGGGCTTCCTTAACCACTAGACTGTTTTATCCCTCTCAGTATTTCATGTTTGTATGGCCCATGTACCTAACCTTATATATTTTTGATAATAAATAGTACACAAGGGACTATTGTGTATGTTGGGGGTTGGGGGTTGGGAGGGAGACAGAGGGAGAGAGGAAAATAACCAAAGTTGAGTTTAAAAAGTTGCAAATTAAATAAAGCTACAATAATAATAATAACATTCACATAGTGCCTACTATGTGCTAGGCATTATGCTAAGCACTTTACAATTATTATATCATTTGATCCTCTCAACAACCCTGTGAAGTAGGTGCTGTTATTATCCTCATTATACAGATGAGGAAACAAAGGCAGAAATGCATTAAGTGACTTGTCCAGGATCACCCAGCTACTAACTGTCTAAGGCCCCATTTAAATTCAGGTCTTTCTGACTCCAGTCCCAGCGCTCTATGCCCTGTGCCACCTCGCTGCCCAGATTAGAACTGTTCCTAACCTCTCTGTTTCCAGAACTCCCAAACAGCTACTTAACTTCAGAAACCCCTCTCAGCTCCCTCTTCCCCTTTTTCTACTTCCTGGCTCGACAATCATATAAAGAACCTTTGTTTTCCCTATCTCTGCCAGGGAGTCTTCTTTCCTGACTTTTCTGCCAACTTTATAGAGAAAGACAAAATAGATTAGAAATTATAATAACCCTTCCCTGTGTTTTTTTCTCCCCACCACTGACTGTGTTCCCTGCCCTAGCTCTCAGCATTGCCCTCAACTTCCTCCTCATCCCCAAGGAAGTTCTGATCAACTTCAAGGCACCTTATCAGAGCCAGCCTTGTAGGAAGTAACAATGAACATTGTGATCCAGAGTTTACATCTAGGCTTCTAATCTCCTTACCCCTATGATCCCAAGGTGGATGCCAAGATCCCCTTGTAGCCACAGGAGCATAAAGAAGACCAGAGAAATGCCAAATGGCTTCTGTGCATGGTCATACACACACACACACACACACACACACACACACACACACACACACACACACACACACACACACACACACACACACACCCTTTTCCTTCTGATAGGGATCAGGCTCTGGGATTTTCATTTCAGCCTTTGACTTCCTGTCCCTGTGGGTCTTGACCCTTTCCTTCCTTCCTTCTCTTTTTCTTATAGTTCAATGAGAGTTCTGTTTATTTATAAAATCAGTCCTTATATTTTTGTATTTTTCCTTTCCACACCCTTGTTGCACCCCCTCCTCCTGTCATTTAGCTGCCCATTCAAGAGACTGCAAGGGAAATTTTATAGTTCTGGGTTCTAGAAATTAAACACAAAGGAGAGAAAAGAGGTGGGGGGTGGGGGGGAAGGAGAGAAATATATATTAAGTGCCTGCTGTGTGCCAGGCAATATGTTGAGGGTTTTACATTTGATAATTTACTTTCCCATTTGATCTTCACAACAGCCCAGGGAGAGAGGTACTATTATTCTCCCTACTTTACAGATGAGAAAACTGAGGCTGAGGTTTATATCACTTGCTCAGGGTCACACAGCTAGTAAGTATTTGAGACTGGATTGGACGGCCCTGATGCCAGGCCCAGCACTTTATCCATGTGCCACCTCTATCAGCCTCACCTCTATCACCTGTGTTGTTACTAAATCCAAAGTTGTTCTCCTGCCTTCAAGTCATAATCCTTAAAAACAAGAAGCACATCCGTATTTATCTTTGTGCTGAACATCTAAATTCATCAGTTTATTTTTCATTTCATTTCTTTATACTGGCAATCCAACTTTTCTGGTCATTAACACGAACCACAGAATATTAGCCTTTATGACACCTTTTATCTCCCTGTCAACCTCCTTAGCATTCATCAGGCTAATTCCATGGGGTCAGTAGGGGTCCCTTCTTGTCAACAAGAGGATTTACCATATGCAGCCAGAAGCACAGTAATCACAGATCATCCAGTCATGTTTCTTCTGGACCTCCCTTTCCTCCCTCTCCCTCCTATACCATGAAGCCAATCACAAACTCAGTCTTGCTAACTAATACCAGTGTTCTGGGCCAGCCTTAACCTAGGCCAACCCATCAGATGCAGGGTTGAAATTGAATGAAACGCTCATAAAATTCAATAGAGATAAATTTACTTAATAAGAGGTTTTGAAAGAATGTAATCACTGATTCAGGCAGATGATGATGCCCCTTTCCTTTGAATACATCTTGCCAACATTATGCAGTCAGAAAGACAAATAGACTCACATAGAAAAGAGAATTCCATCGAGTCTAATGATCACTGATGCCTCAGATATTGGGCTTTTTATACCTCAGGCAACCAGGTAGCCACGCATCAACCCTAATCCCCCAGACCAATGAAATCCCAAAGACAGCCTCTTTGCCCTTTTAAAGAGAAATCAACTTAGCCAACATAAAACAAATTCCTCTGATAAGTTCCTTCCCGCCCCAACTTTCAATTGCCAATCATCTTTGATGTAGCCCCAGTTCCTGAAGATCAAACAGATATTCACTCTCCAATAAAGAAAGTACTTGGAAAGTACACACCTTTGTGTGGATAAAGTTCTATACTCTATAATCTCATCAGGTAGACTGAAGTGCTCATTAAATTGAATAAGGATTTTTTTGTTTTGTTTTTGTTTTTTTTGCTAACCCTGCTATATCAAGATAATCGAGGCAGTGGGGTTCTATGGGGCTTTGAGGTGACACATAGGAGTGGAGGGGCAGTTGAAGAGAACAGAAACTATTTTCTTAGGAACTTAAGGATGCTAGGTAATAGGAAGGCTGCTAGTGTTCAAATGGCTTGGGGGCAAGTGGAGACCGCCCCTGGTGGGAAGAGTTTGGTGATGAAGTGCTTATTGAGGCAGTATTGTGAGTACAGGAGACAGAGAACTGGTTAAAGCTAAAATATGATACTAGTATTTTTGATTTTAGGTTCCTCTGTTGTGTCATCAGTCACCATGATGTATAGGGAGATCATAGTTCATAGATATGCTGGTCCATGTGAAGACTTCGTGGAAAAGTTGGAACTAAAACTGGCATTCCTACTTTTTAAAAAAGTTACATAGAACAGGTGTGTGAAGGACAGAGATCTTTGCCAAGGTGGCAGGAAAGCAGGGCAAAGCCCACCTGCTCAATTTTGTGCCTTCAAGGGTTGCTGAATGCCCTTTTGAGACTTAGCAAAGCTTCTTTGAATAGAACTGGTGCCAGCTGTTAAGAATGTGATGTAATTGAAAGAAATTCATTCCCTCTACTCTTTTTTTTTTAATTTTGGTTTATTTACTTTTAGTTTACAACATTCAGTTCCACAGTCCCTTGAGTTTCAGATTTTCTCCCCTTCCTTCTCCCCCCTCATCATGGCAGCATGCATGCAGATATAGGATCTACAAATATCTTCCCATTAATCATTAGTCTGGTTGTAAAGAAGGATTGTAACTGATGAAATAATCATAGGGAAAGAGGAAACAAAACAAAACAAGGAAAAGAAACAGAGCTAAGTAGTTTTTTTCAATCTGCACTCAGACTCTACATCTTCTTCTCTGGATGTGGATATCTCCTTTAATCTTGAGTCTTTTGGAGTTGTCCTATAACCTTGTATTGCCATCTGTTGAGGTTAGTTGTCACACGTGTGTTGTGTCTGTGATTGTGTACAAATTTTTCCTGGTTCCGCTCTTCTCGCTCAGCATCAGTTTATATGTCTCTCCAGGTTATTATGAAGTCCATCTGCTCCTCATTTCTTATAGCACAGTAGTATTCCATTACATTCATGTACCACAACTTGTTCAGCCATTCCCCAGTTGATGGGTATCCCCTTGTTTTCCAGTTTTTTGCCACCACAAAAAGAGCTGCTATAAATATTTTTGTATATATGGGTCCTCTTCCCACTTCTCTGACCTCTTTGGGATATTGCTGGGTCAAAGGGTTTGCGTTTATTTATAGCCCTTTGGGCATAGCTCCAGATTGCTCTCCAGAATGGCTGGATCAGTTTGCAGCTCCACCAGCAATTCATTAGTGTTCCAATTTTTCCACATCCTCTCCAGCATTTATCATTTTGCTGTTTTGTCATCTTAGCGAGTCTGGCCGGTGAGATGTGGCACCTCAGAGTTGCTTTGATTTGCATTTCTCTAATCACTAGTGATTTGGAACATTTTTTCATATGCTTATAGATGTCTTTGATTTCATCTTCTGAGAACTGCCTGTTCATATCTTTTGACCATGTATCAATTCATTCCCCCTAATCTAAGCAGAATCATAAAGTCCTAGGGTATTTGACTCTCAGTGAGAATGGGTAAGGTTGAATTAAAAAAAAAATGTTGAAATCCCTTTTGGCTGTGTGTGGTGGTGGACCTAACATTAGGGTTGAAAATGTGATGGTTAAGTCCCCTGGTGGTAGGCTGGGGGAGGTTTCACCAATGAAAGATGACACTTTCTTTGAGGAAGAAGCCACAAAAGTAAGTGTAACTAAAGTTTCAGAAGATAGCCATGCTAAAAGATGGTGTCTACAGCTTGGTGACAAAAAAGCAAAATGCAGATGTGGAGGTGGACTTGAGCTGCAATGAGAGCCAGTTGTGGAAGAGGATATCAGGAGAAGTGTTCAAGCCATAGCCCCACCGTAAAAGCATGGGTCATCTGGGGGGTGTAAATTGTCTGAGACATTCCTCTCTGTCGTCAGTCCTCTTTAGATTCACTCCTGATTCTCCAGATTCTCTCTACCATGCCAGAGGAACCTCTTCACCATGGAAGCTCACTCCACCCCCGGACTTCACATATTGGATATGTCTTCTGGCCTCTCCCTCTGATTGGCTAGTTTCTTCCCAGAACCTCCATTTTAAAGAGGAGACCCAGGGCAGCCCCATCATTCTTTCCAGCCTGCATTCTAGATTCTCCAGACTTTCTCAACCCTGCCCCAGCAGGTACCTTCCTCTCTTATCCCCCTCCTCACCCTTTTTAGCCTCCCTCTATATGGGGTCTTCTCCCATTAGAATATAAATTCCTTGAAGGCAGAGATTGTCTTTCCTTTTGTTTGTATTTGTATTCCCAATGCTTAGCACAAATGTCTAAGCTTTTAATAAATTCTTCCTGACTTGACTATAGAATGTAATTCCACTATTTGATTTCCCCTTGCTGGTTTCTTTGGTTATTTGTCTTGATTAAGTCTTGTTACTTGTGCAAGTTGGCTTTTGAGCATGCACAGTTTGCTTCATATGGAGCTGCTACATTTCCCTACCATGTGGGTGGGGAAACCTCCTTGATTAGCTATCTGTTTTACCAAGACTGGGAAGGGATTTGCCTTCCCTTGCTTGCTTCTCTAAATGGACCTGGGGTGTTTCTTTCTGTTCTTTCTGCCAGTCAGGGTGGCATAAAAACCCTGAGAAGCCAGGGTGCCATAGACTCAAGGAGCCCAAGGAGGATTTTGGGCTCAAAATGGGGATTGTGCTGTAAGTGAACTGAACTAAACTATGAACCTAATTCCCTTCCTTTTCCCAGTAACTGAGGTGGTACAGAGGCAGAGTAGGATTATGCTTCTTATTTGTTGGGGGAGAGTATGTTTGTATATTTGTTAGGATATGTCTGGAAGTAAATATTTTGTAAAACCTCTGTCATGTTACTCTTTTCTGGTCTGTTGAAATGAATACACTGGATGAAAGAAACTCAGGGTAGCAAAGGGTTCTAGAGTCATGTAGGACCCATGTTATAGGTATTTTTTAAAATTCTATTTTTAAAGGTAAGAATTCCATTGTCATATGGGAGTTGGCTATGAGAGGAATTGATGTATGAGAACAAGTGATGTAAGAACAATTGGTGAGAAAGAACATAGAGCCTGGAATCAATAGACTTGGGTTTGAGTCTTGGCTCTACTAACTATAGCTGACCTAGGAAAAGTCCCTTAACATTTCTGAGCTTTGGTCTCCTGTCCTCTAACATAGGTAATAATACTTGTACCAACTCTCTCACAGGGTTGTTGTAAGTGAAACAGGATATATGCAGACTTGTTGGTTATCCCAGATGACACCTGAAGTGCTGTATTAGCAATAGCAGTTCATACTGGCTCATGTTCTTTCTTCCTTAAATCCACAAGAAGACAGATAATGACTTTACAGTTAAGCAGAAAACCAGTGTAGTTTTTAAAAAATTTTTAGTTTCAAATTCTCTCCCTTCATCCCTCTTTGAGGGAAGACAAGCAATATGATATCAGCTGTGCATGTGAAATCATGCTAAACATTTCCATATTCACCATATTGAAAAAACATGATAAAAAGCAAGAAGCATAAAAATGTGAAGAAAATTATGCTTCAATCTGAACTTAGAGTTCATCAGTTCTCTCTGGAGGTAGATAGCATTTTTTATCATGACTCTTTTGGAACTGGCTTAGATCATTGCTTTGATCAGAGTAGCAAAGTCTTTCACAGTTGGACATTCTTCAAATCTTGCTGTTAGTGTGCACAATGCTCTCCTGGTTCTGTTCACTTCACTTTGCATTACATATAAGTCTTCTAAGGTTTTTCTGAAACCATCCCTCTCATCTTTTTTTATAGCACAATAGTATTCCATCACCATCACATGCACAAAAGAACTACTATAAATATTTTTGTATATGTAAGTCTTTTCCCTCTTTTCTCTTATCTCTTTGGGATATAGACCTAGTTAGAGGTATTGCTGGGTCAAAGGATAAACCCCATTTAATTTCCCTTTGGGCATAGTTCCAAATTATTCTGCAGAATGGTTGGACCATTTCATGATTCCAACAATGCATTAGCATACCTATTATTCCACATCCCCTCCAGCATTTATCATTTTCCTTTTCTGTCATGTTAGTCAATGTAATAGGTGGGTAGGGTGTGGGGAACCTGTGTCTAGAGGCCACACGTGGTCTTCTAGCTTCTTGGGTACAATCTTTTGACTGAGTCCAAATTTTACAGAACAAATCCTTTTGTTAAGGGGATTGGTACTGTGAAGTTTGGATTCAGTCAAAGGGCTGCACTTGAAGACCTAGAGGGCCACATGTGGCCTTGAGGCCACAGGTTCCCCACACCTGGATAAGGTGATATTTCAGAGTTGTTTTAAATTTGTGTTTCTCTAATCAATAGTGATTTAGAGCATTTTTTCATACAACTATTGATAGCTTTGAATTCTTCTTCTGAAAAATGCCTATTGATATCCTTTTCATCATTTATCATTGGGAAATGGCTCTTATTTGTATAAATTTGGCTCTGTTCCCTATATAGTTGAAAATGGAGGGACTGTACTTCTCAGTATGACCACCAGGTGGCAATATATTAAAGCCACCAATCCAAAGGTCTCCTTAGGTCTCCCTGACAAATGTGCAGAATGGTCCCTCTATACACATGTGGCAGCTACCTATTCTAGAAAGCTATATGTTTCAAGAGATTTGGCAATAAGGAAACACATACTAGTAAGCTCTGAGTCTAAACTAGGGGATGATGAAATATATCTCTAAATTATTGGAAAAATATAGTTTAATCCATGGCTTCTTCCCTCCTGCTCCCTCCTACCACCCCCAAACTGCATCTGAGATATTTCCTAGTAGGTCTTGAACCTCTGTATTTGTTTTCTACAGTGTCATATGGCCTAAATTTCAAAGAAGATAGTTAAGCACTTTCCCCTTCAAGTAGCTCACCCAATTGAAGAGATAGATAGAATAAGCATTTATTAAATACCAACTATGTACAAGGGAATGTGCCAAGGACTTTATAAATATTATCTCATTTGATCAATTGTTTCAAATCCCTCCTTCCATGTACCAGGTTACAGAGAGGGAGTGATGGAGGGTGGAGCACCAACTCTGGGTCCTGAAATAAAACAGTACAAATAATGAGACAGAATAAAATGCCAGGGGTAGGTTTGGTCACTGGCATTCTTAGCAATAAGTAAGGTTTTGTGGCAGCCGTCAGTCCAGTCCCACTCTATCTGAACTCCTACAGATAGTCTATCATACTTTCTGTTTCATCTCTTCCCCCAGGTTCAGCAGTCCTGACTTCCAAGGTCTGTCTCAGATTTTTCACTCTTGACTTAAGCCACAGGGACAGCCTGTGACAGCAGTAGCAACCAGATGCCAAGGGTGACTAGCAGTGGCTACATGATCTCCTGGAAATTCTCTTTTATTTCCTCTCTGAAACTGGCACTGGCATGGCGGGCCTGAAGTCCTGCCCACAAGTAAAATTTCGTCCTTCTCTTCTCTCTTTCTCCCTTTCTTTCCCCTCACCAATTTCATCCCTCATTCACTGGGGCAGTCCCACTTCCAACGTCTTGTTCACTTAGTTTCTCTTTTGGGAACCCTCAGCTCACACAGAGATGACACTCGTTACATGTTTCCCCTACTATACAAGGGCTGGATGGATGTGGAAGTATTTTATGACCACAAAATGCTATATAAATATTAATGAAGAAGAAGAAAAACAGGGCAGGTATATAACCTGTGCTGGTTTTTTCTCATTTCCTCTTTAGGGAGGCCACCTGACAGAAGCTGTCTTAGGGTCTTGAATCATCCAGAGATTTCACATTAGCCAGTAACTTAAAAATTTTTTTAAATCTTCCAAGCAGGGACAAGAACAGTGCTTTGGAGCGCCAGTCACCGGGAAGTGTGCCCACATGGCTGTAGGATGAGGAAGAGGGAGATTATAGAGAGGAGCTGTCAAAAAAAAAGCCTATGGAGGAAGAAGGGAAGAAACCAAAGGGGAAAAAATGTCTTTAAAGATATACAAACTGTTATGTCTGAATGCAAAAGAAAGTGCGTGTCGATCCAGGACTGATGTGCGTCAATACAAACACAATTTAAAGGAGCTTTTGGAGAGATCAGTGACATCACATTACTTCCTTGAAGTCTTCTATGGTCATAGAACAGCACTGGCTGTCTTTCTTTAACACCACTGCATTTCCGGAGGTAGCTCCCGGGACTCTGCTCAGCAGTCCCCCTCACTGCCCATTGGTGATAGGCTTACATTCCTAGTTATGCAGAGTGTTTATCGGGTTCAATTTTATTCTGGTTGTCTCTCTGCCCTTATGTGTCATTGTTGTCATCTGTGCCCAGAGGGCAGAGACTGCCCATTACATCTGTTGAAACTGCTTATTAAGGCTGAGTGGTAAATGGTTTCATAAACTCATAGAATGTTACAGTTGGACCTCAGAGGTCATCTAGTCCACCCCCCTATTTAATAGGTGAGACAACTGAGTCCCAGAGAGAGGAATGACTAGCCCAAGGTCACACAGCTAGTTAGTTCAAGCTGTGACGGTAACTATAATTTCTTTTCCTTCCAATTTAAAATATAGCACCTCCTCTAAGGCTGCTTCCCCAACTCCCAGTTGTAGGATGGGCCAGGTTCCTAACATGAGGCTATTTATTTTCACCGTTCCAGGGAGTAACTCTGAATGGCTGGAATTTCTGGTATTGTTGATCATAAGTCCCCAGTAGTTTACTTCCCATTAACAATTAGCCAGCCCAACAATTTTCAATCCTGAAATATTTTAGCAGGAACAGTTGCTACAAAATACCGATCCTTCCAGATCAGGACACTGCACACACATGGCCCTAAGGAGCCTGGATTCAGATTTAAAGTACAAAGTTAACAAATGAAACAATACTTCTGGCATTGGGAGACCTTTTCTCCTTATATCATGCCCTCCCCAGGTTTCCCTAGGTGTAGCTCCCTGCTAGGTGAGCAGTCCATCTGGAGTCCAGAGATCCTTGCCTTTCTTGAATCCATAGCCAGCATTATCCTCATGTCTTCTCAAGGCTCTCTTCAAGGGTCCCTTGCCTCGAAGCCACCACCATCCTTTCCACATCTTTCCACATCTGCTGCTGCTGCTCCCATTGCGGTCAGCCACCACCAATCCAATGACTACTGCTTCCATTTCTGGTTGCCAGTAGAATCTCTGGATCTTAAACTCACAAGGTTTCTTGGACACTTCAATTTCTACTTCGATTTCTAACACTCATTTATTAAGATCAGAAAAGAATAAGCACCAAGAGATAGAGTTGGCCATATGTTCACAGCCAGGTTCTATAAGTAGATGGGAAATAAAACCATAACCCCTTTTCCAGAAGACTCTTGGGACCAGTTCTAAATAGTCTTGCCTTCTCAAAACCTCAAAGAAGGAAAAAAGAGATGTACAGGCAGGCTTCCTCTTTTGTTCACTTATTCAATTATAACTCAGAAACCTCTGAGTCAACAATTCTTCTGGCTCTTCAGCCAATTAGGAAATCATTACTACACAATACAAACCCTTGATTCACCGCTATTATGGTCTTGAATCATCCAGAGATTTCATGTTGATCACTTGGGACATGCTTCAGGGATCTGCCTTCATAGGCCAATCCATTCAGACTATAAATTTTATTGATGCCCTTTACTTTTTATAACATAGTCATCTTCTGATATATCTCCCCTACCCAATACCATAGGACCCTCCCTTGCTATAAATATCACACTCTTATATAAAGAAAACCAGTTAAGCAATACCAACTGACACTGATACCTCATCACTTAGTTTATGCAACATCTGGCATCCAGTGTCCCAGCCTTCACCTCCACCTCTTCTAAGGTTCCTTCCAGCCCTGACATTCTTTGAAATTTATGTATATACATATATATGTATATACACATATACACATATACATATGTTATACACACAGTACACACATGTATACTCATACACATATATACATAAAAATTTAATGTAGGTTGTGTGTATATGCATATACTTATGTATACATACTCTTTGTGTGTGTATGTAGAAATAAAATTTCTTTCTTATTTTTAAGTTTAGTTGGCAGAGTAGATGTAATTCCTCATGGAAGTGAAATACATTCCCATGGATGGCATGTGGTGGCTCCTGTTTATCTGGATTGTTACACTTTAGAATGAGACAGCTCTCTTTTTTCCCAATAGAACTTGAAGGACCACTTGGTCCTCTCATACCAGGATAGAATGATGCCTTCCTGACTCAGCATAGGGTCAGAATGACTCCACCCCTCCCATCACCGCCAACATACACACAACCTCTCCTCTCTCTTTTCAGTCAACCACAAGCTAAATATCTTTAGATGACAGCTATCTATTTCCCTTGGCACCTTCTCTAAAGAATTCCCTTTCTTGATTTCTAGCTGCTCTCCTCTGGACTTTTCCATCATGACTCTGGAATCTCTTCATCTCACAAGTGCATTGAAATTCACACTTCATCCAAACCCTCTGCTCCTGGGGCCTCTCCCCCGACTGGAGGATGGTAAACTCCTCCCAGATCCTCCATTTAAGGAAGAGGTCCAGGTCAGCCATCTCTTCTGAACTTCTCTATCCTTCCCTGATATCAGATATCTTCTCTATGCCCCATTTTTCAGCTTCCTTTTTGTCTTCCCCCTTCAGATGGTAAGTTTCGTGAGGGAAAGGACCTTTATGTTTGTATTCCCAGCACTTAGCACAATGCCTGACTTTGTGGTAGGTGCTTAATAAATTTTTATTAACTGACTAGTAAGGTCTAGACTCTGGGGGTTGGTTGAGTTCCCTTTGGCCGTCTACTCTTTAGAATCTAAAGTTTAGATGATATAGGTAAATGAAATCACTCAATCATTTTGGCATAATTTTACAAGTCCCACTAATTCTATCACCATAACATTGTCTTATCCTTCCTTCCCTTCCCCTCTATTCCTACTGCCATCACCCAGGGTAAAGTGTGGACTAAATAAGCATAGACTTTGTTGTTGTCCAGTGATCCCATTTGGGGTTTCCTTGGCAAAGATACTAGAGTGGTCTGCCATTTTCTTCTCCAGCTCATTTTATAGGTGAGGAAACAGACATACAGGGTTAAGTGACTTGCCCAGGGTCACACAGCTAGTAAGTATCTGAGACCAGATTTGAACTCAAGAAGATGAGTCTTCCTGACTTCGGGCCTGGCATTCTGTCCACTCTATCCACTGTACAACCTAGCTGCTCAGACAGTATATAGATGGATGAACATGAAATTTGTTGAATGGTCAGTTTCAGAGAGTTGTCACTAATGTGTGATTAAATAAGTGGTTGCAGAGCTGCCATGGAGGAGGGGAGGGAAGAAAATTTGAAACTCAAGGGATTGTGGAACTGAATCTTGTAAACTAAAAGTAAATAAACAAATCAATAAAAAAAAAGTGGTTGCAGGGCGGCTAGGTGGCGCTGTGAATAGAGCACTGGCCCTGAAATCAGGAGGACCTGGGTTCAAGGCCCCAGGCATTTAACACTTACTAGCCATGTGACCTTGGGCAAGTCACTTAACCCCAATTGCCCTGCTCTCCCCCCTCCAAAAAGCAAAAAAAAAAATGTGGTTGTATATTTAATAGCGTAGTGGTCCATTGCAATTTGGGTTACAAATGCCTAGAAGGAAGGAGGTTTCTAGTGGAGGGATCTGGGAATGTATACTGTTATGTCTATTCAATATTTTTTATCAGTGACTTGAAAGATCTGTGGGTGGCATTCATATCAGCTAGCTAACGTGGGGCAAGAGAATCAACATCCAGTACTATCACAGGATTAGAGATTGAGAGCAGGAAAGAACCTTAGAGATTTTACGCCACTCTCTCATTTTTCAAAAGAGAGTTTGGCAGAACAGAATAATGAGTCAAGTCCAAGAAAATGAACCGTGATAATGATAAAATTCTACATTTCTAGTTAAAAAAAAAACCACCACCAGTTTTACAAGTTCAGGTTAGAAGAGGTGCTGCTAGACAACATTTGCTATGGGAAAAGATCTGAGGTCTTTAAAGGACAGGGAGCTCAGTATGAGTCTACCAAATACCAAATAAAGCAGCCAGAAAAGCTAATGTGATCTCCAGCTGCTGCATTAAGAGAGGCACAGTCCTTCCGGGGTACAGGAGTGGTAATAGTTCCACTATATCAGGATCTATCATGCCACGTCCTAGAGTATGATGTTCAGTTTCAGTAAGTGTATTGGTTACATGTTTCAGTGAACTAGAATACTTTCAGAGGATAACAGTGCAGTGAAGAGCCTCAAGTTCATGCCACAGCATATCAGGATGGGTTGAAGGAACATGGGCTGGCTGACTGGCATAGTAACAGTCTTTAAATACTTCAAATTCTTAAAGTTGCAGAGAGGCAGATTTAAGCTCTACACAAGGAAAAACTTCCTAATGAAAAGTCTGGATGACAATTCATCATGTACATGGGAGAGGAGGAATTCTTGTTCAGGTATGAGTTGGACTAGCTGGTCCTTGAGATGTCTCCAACTCAGAGATTCTTGGAGCCCTCCTCAGGAGCCAGGCTTGGTCATCACACTTAATCTGAGTTCAGTGCTCTTTCAGCAGTTTCATTTATGTCATTATAGTCATTATGTATATTATTCTCCTGATTCTGTTTTATTGCTCTACATAAAATGATGCACGTTCTCCCACATTTCTCTGAATTACTCTTATTCATTTCTTATGATGTGATGATTCATGTACCATAATTTGATCAGCCATTTCCCAACTAGTGAGCACCCATTTTTCCCTGGTGTTTTGCTACCACAGTAAGTGCTGCTATGAATATTTTGGAATGCAGGGGGCCTTTGCCCCTATGAGGAGGATGTACTATCCATTCTTATTGCTAGCCAAGTAAGTGTTCATCAACACAATCACTGAGTTGTAAGGATCAAGTGAGGCACTTAACAAATACTTGTTCCTATGCCCAAAGGGCTATAAAATCATGCATGCCCTTTGACCAAGCAATACCACTACTAGGTTTGTATCTCAAGGAGATAAAAAAACAAAAAGAAAAAGAACCTATGTGTACAAAAATATTTGTAGCAGCTCTTTTAGTGGTGGCAAAGAATTGAGGGAATGCCCATCAACTGGGGAATGGCTGAACAAGTTGTTGTATATGATTGTTATGGAATAATATTACGCTACAAGAAATAATGAGCAGGACACTTTCAGAAAAATCTGGAAAGACTTACATGAACTGGTGCAAAGTGAAATGAACAGAATCAGACACTGTACACAGCAACAGCAACAGTGTACTATGATCAGCTGTGAATGACTTCACTATTCTCAGCAATCCAGTCATCCAGGACAAATTCTGAAGGACCTATCCACCTCCAGAGAAAGAACTGGCGGGATCAGTGTAGACAGATGGAAACACACTTTTTCTTTACTTTCTTTATTTTTCTTGGCGGGAGGGGGGGAGGTTGTTGGTCTGTTTTCTTTCACAATATGATTAACACGGGAACATGTTCTGCCTGACTACACATGTATAACCTTTATCAAATTACTTGCCTTTCTCAGTGGTTGGGGGGGGAGGGGAAAGCTGGACGTAGAGAATTTGGCTTTTTTTTTTTTGAGGGGGGAAGGCAGGACAATTGGGATTAAGTGACTTGCCCAAAGTCACACACTAGTGGCTAGTAAGTGTGTCAGGTGTCTGAGGTCATTATTTGAACTCAGGTCCTCCTGACTGCAGGGCTGGTGCTCTACTCACTGTACCACCTAGCTGTCCCCTGAAGTAGAGGATTTGGAATTCAAAATTTTAGAAAACAAATGCAAAAAAATTATTTTTACATGTAATTGGGGAAAATAAAATATTAAACTATAAAAAACAAAAACATACTTGTTCCTTTTCCTCTGGAGGTCTTTTTGGGGGTAGTCAGGTGGTGCAGTAGACAGAGCCCTGAGCTCTGTCTATCCTGAGTCAGGAAGACCTGATTTCAAATCCAGCCTCGGACGTTGACTAGCTGTGTGACTTTGGACAAATAGCTTCAGTGAAGATGACAGCACCCACCTCCTAGGATTTGAGGATCAAAGAAGATGACATGTATAAAGTGCTTAGCATGGGACCTGGCACTATAAAAATGTTAGCTATCATCATCATCATCCTCTGCCTGGAAAAAAGGCAGCCTGTCATCATTTCCATCATCCTCCTCTTCTTTTTCTTCTTCTGTGTAGTTTCTCCCCTCACTCTCTTCCTGGAGGAAGAAACAAAAGTTCTTTTTCTAAAGCTGTGCCTTAGCTGATTGCAGCAAGCACTCTTTTACTTTTTACTTTGACTTTTAGCCCATAGTGACAGGAGGGGTATGGTAGGTGGGGAGGCTTCTGAGAGATTCCTGTAAAGAGGAATGACCAGAGCAGTCTTTACTACCATCATATTTACCTTTTCTTAGAGAGCCTGTTTTCTCTTAGGGCTCCTATTGCCAATGCCTGTCTGACAGATTGCAATCACTATACTTGATACTGTAATTGGACCAGGCATGTAATAGGTGTGCAATCAGTAATCATAATAAATTATTTATATTTGCATAGCATTTTTCCTCTGAAGAACTCAGTGCTCCTTGATGAGGATTCTCTCTTATCCTTCCTCCCATTGGTAAAGGCAGGCATTATTAGCTCCATTTTGTGAATGGGGACACTGAAGTATCAAATGGTGTAGGAACTTCTCCCAGGTTTCCCAGCAAAAGTAGTGATAGAGAGCCAAGAATAGAATCAAATTCTATCACCAACTCTACTACTTCAGTATTTCTAGGATCTGTGATTTCAAGGTGTACAAATACCCTCCACTGGTACAGATTGCAACCTATCTATGCTTTAGTAGACATATGGACTTTGAGGATTGCAGTGGATTACGTGGTGAGCAAACTTTCCAACATTGGCTAGGCAAATGACAATCAGCCCCATCACCGGACCTGTACTCAAGGTCTTTCTAGTTTGATAGAACCTACTAGAACTTGGGTTCTGTCAAAGCATGGGCTTTGACAATGCAGGGTCAACCTACATGCCGCATAGAGGAAACGATAGGACTTTGTGGTGGAGTACTAGATGATTGGATTTCGTGTGGTCCAAACACCTCTCTTGACCTTGGTTTCCTCATCTGTAAAATGAAGGGGTTGGACTAGATGTCTCCAAGCTCCCTTTGTTGCTCTAGATCTAAAAGTGTATGATTTAGTAGAGGCATCCATATTTTGCTTAACTTACTTTTAACTTACCTTTCCTCGAATGCCTCTTTCTCGCTTTCCCTCCTATTCCCATATTGAGTGAAATGTTTTTTTGTATTCATTTATGTGTGTATTCTTCCCTCCTTTGTCCCCTTCAGGAGAATGAAGTTCTCGTTCAGCAGACCCCGTTCTCCTAGTTTGTGTTGGTGTCTACTTGTAGACTCTGATAATGTGAGATCATTGTCCTTAACCTTTCTCCCCCACCCCATGAATTCTTCCTCCTTTTCCTTTCCATTGTTCTTTTAAGATCATCAAGATATAAAAGAACTACTTCCAGGCCTTTTGCCTGGTAAGACTCCTATGACCTCAGATGATTCATGAATTATCTCGTATTACAATGTAAGCAGTTTATCCTTGTTTGTTGTTGACGACCATTTTACCTTTAGTTCGTTGTTCACTCATGTTTACCTTCTTATATTTCTTTTAATTTATGGTTTCTACACAATTTCTACACAGCTCTGCTCTTTTCAGGAATGCTTTATTTCATTAAAGATCTATTTCATCCTGTAGGATTATACTCAGTTTTGCTAGTAAACCATTTTTGCCTGTAATCTTTTGCTTTCTGGAATACAATGTTCCAAGTATTCCTGTCCCTTATAAGTGGTGACAAAATCATGTATGATCCTGACTGTGGCTCCTCAGTACTTTTATGTTTGAAGTGTTTTGGTTTTTTTTTCCCTTCACTTGGAAGCTTTGAATTTTGGCTATAAACTTCCTGTGACTTTTCATTTTGGGGTTTCTTTTGAGAAGTGGTTTGATTCCTTTTATTTTTACTTTGCCTTCTGATTTCAAGAGATCTGGGCAGTTTTATGATGTCTTGGAATTTGATATCTCAGTTCTTATTTTGGTCATCAAATTCAGTTAGTTTTTTTTCTCTTTGATCTTTTTTTTCCAGATTGGTTATTTTACATTTTCTTCTATATTTTTAGCCTTTTTACTTTTTTTTTTTTTAATACATGCTCCATTTGGTTTCCTACTTGGTCCATTCAAATTTTCAGGGAGTTTGTTGCCTGGACAAGATTTTGTGCCTCTTGTGCCAAGTTATTAGTTCCCTTTCCAATTCTTTCTTGTGTAACTCTCATTTCTTTTCCATTTTTTGCCCCTAGCACTCTCATTTCATTTATTAAAAGCATTTTCACTCTTGTTAAAAAATTCTTGCTTTATCCCTTCTAGGAATTTTATTTGAATTTGTACAAGCCCAAGCTTCCTTTTTTTTCTTTAAGATTTTGCTTAAATATTTTTTGAAGTCATTCTCTTCTTCTAAGTTTATGTCTTGACCCCGTCACCATAATGGCTTTTTCTGACAGGATTCTCTTTTTGTTTGCTCGTTATTCCAGCCTACTTGTTGACTTTGGATTTGATGTTAGGCTCAGGCTCTGGACATGCCTGGAGGAAAGGTCTGAGCTGGGCTGGTTGCTTTCTTGGAGTATTGAAATTTGTGTTGTTCCAGGACTTCAGGGACATCTCAGGCTAGGGACCTGCAACCTTTCAGTTTTCACAAAACAGTCTAACAAGATAAAGTCTGAGTGTTGCCCCACCTGTCTGAGCTTTGCAAGTTCTTGACCTGGGTTTGGGTCTGAGCAACAGTAGACTGCTGCTGTCAGTCAGCTGGGAAGTTCTGCTGCTTCAGAATTACAGACTGTCAGTTTCCCCTTTGGTCAGGAATTCCTGCCTTAGTTATTCCCTTTTAGGCTTCAGATGGGGCTTCAGGTTGGACCCAAAGTGATACCCTACTCTGCTTCTGGGATCTGAGTCACTCTGCTGCTGCTGGCTTCTTAAACTTGCTCCCCTCCCAGTATATTGTCTAGTGTCTGAGATTGCTGGGGATTGGGGCAGTGGAGGGCTGCTATGGGGACAAGTCCTCTTGCCAGTACACCCTGAATTTGTGTAAAGGAAGTAGGTAGAGGGTAACAAAATTTCCAGTTTGCACATGTTCTAGGATCCCTTCTTGCTGTAGTTCACAGCTTTCCCTGGGTTGTGGTGTGCTCTGAGTACTTGTGTGCTCTGCACCAGGCCCTATCCCCAGGGTCCAAAGACTTCTCTGTCTGTGCCTTTGACCTGACCTGGAAGAATGACTCACTATACCTTTTTTCTTGTGTTTCCCCATCAGGATTCATTCTGGTGTGTTTTCTAGATCCATTTAGAGGAGTTTTGGGGGAGAACTCCTTGCTGAACTATTTCTTGCTACTCTGCTTTGGCTTTGTCCCTAAATATCTCTTTGTAAAAGCTAAATGATGTTCATTGGTTAAATGATATTTGGACACAAATCACTATTTCAGTCAACAGTATAGGAGAGATGCTAACTCTAACTGGTGCTTGATATTGGGGAGAACACACCAGGATGGAAGTTTGAGCCAAAAGCATTTTTTTAAATCCCCTAATTCCTTAGGGGTCTCCCTAGAACCCTGAGAGGAAGGTGTAGGAAGCTGCCTTCTTGTAACCTAACCTGTTTTTCAGGAGGGAGTTGGGAGAGTAAGACCAGAGTATCATTCTACCAGTACTAGAAGACTATGATAAAAAAAAGCTTTGTTGAATTCTGTGATTGATTCTGTGCTCTGTGAAGTCTCTACACAGGAAAAGAGAATGTCCGGAGGGCACCAGGGGACCCAGGGCCAGGCATTACTGAGAACAGCATGTTGGGAATGAGAGATCTCTAACATACCATAACCAACTCTCTGAAGTTTTGACTGTAGGTGCTTTCAAGTCATTGTCTTCCTCTGTGTTTGTGTCTTGAATTTTCCCGTCTCCCTAGTAGCTTTTCTAATCAGGTTCTATTTTGTTTGTGTGTTTTTCTAGCCTACTTCTTGACTTTGGACTTTATGTTAGTTTGGGGCTTTGCTTACCTCTAGGGGTGGTGTTAATGAGAGGGAATGTCTAGCCTGAACATCTGTCTTTTATGTCCTTCTGTTGCTTTCGCTTTAGGATTCTGATGCTTCCAAAGTGCTTCAATCCAAAGAGAAGTCTGTTGCCCTCCTGGTCTGAGCTCTGCAGGTTCTTGGTGCAAGTCTTGGTCTGTTGGTTTGTGTGTAGTTTCACAGCCTGCTGCTGGATTACATACATCATTGTTAGCCCGCGGGAAAGTTCTGCAGGTTCAGAATGACTGAAGTACTGGCTTTTCCTTAGTTTTGTTCTCCTATCCTGGTTTCTTCCACTACATGGATGAACATTAAAACTGAGCCCCCAATCTGTTTCTGGGTTCAGAACCCCACAGCTGTTTCTGCTGGCCATTATAGAAGTAGGGCCCCTGCTCCCTCACAACCCTAACCTGAACATGATTTCTCCTCTCCTTCCAGAAATTGTGACCTGGAACCGGTACTGGGTAACAGAGGTGTCAAGTGGCACCTGTTTCTGCTCCTAGTGCTAGTACAGAGGGTGCCTGGGATTTTTTCCTGTTCAGGTGTTCAGTCCCTTTACTGTCCCTGAGCTTTGGGCTGCTCCTCGCAGCTGCTACTGCTACTATAACACACTGCTGCTTCTGTCTGCTGCCACCCTGTGCTCCTGGCTACCCCCTATCCTAGTGTCTGCAGACCTCTCGGTCATTAGCCAATCAGCCAGTTAACAAACATGAAATGCTTTCTATGCACCTGGCACTGTGATAAGTACTAGCTATACAAAGAAAAGCAAAAACAATCTCTGCACCCAAGAAGCTCACACTTTAATGAGGAAACAACCTGAAACAAACTAAGTATATATTGTATTTCACCACATAATCATTGTAAAGTTTCTGCCAATTTTTTGCAAAAAAGTGGGGTGTAATCATTATGTGAGGCTTTTTTTTTAATTGTGCTGCTATTACTTAAAAATAATTTATTACCAAACTGTCTTTGGTGCAAGATTAGGGTGCACAAAATACTCGTGAAAATCGAATATCGACAGCTTGTGCTGAGAATTCTAGGCTTTCGGCTCACAACGTGCAAGAGATAAATGTGTTTCCATATGCCACTGCTGAATACATTGCTGTGCTGTTCACACGGCATGATGAGAAGAATTATACATGCAATGATTATGTGATGAGAGGTAAAACCAAGTTCTAGACTTAAAAAAAACCCCAACAAACACAGGATGCCATGGTTATGCAATGAAATATGATAAAATAAATTTATAGTAGGTGGAAGGGGAGACAGGCATTAGCAGCTCAGAGGGGACCAGGAAATTCCTCCTACAGAAAAGAAATTTGAACTGAGCCCTAAAGGAAGAAACTAAGGTAGAGGTGAGAAGGCAGGGCATTGTAAGCAAAGGGGAAAGCATGTGCAAAGGTGTAAAGTGGGTAGATGGTATGCCATGTGTGAGGAGTAATAGCAACCAAGCCAGTGTTGATGGATTGTAGTTCACTGAGGTTAAGAAGGGTAAAGGGCAAGAAGACCGGGAAGGGAGAAAGAATCCAGGTTATGGAGAGCTTTAAAAGCCAAACAGAAGAGTTTCTATTTGATTCTGGAGATAATAGGGAGCCACTGGAATTTATTGGGGAAGACATGATCAAAGTTATGATTTAGGAAAATCACCTTGGTGGCTGAATAGAGGATGAATTGGAGCGGAGACAAACTTTAGGTAGACATAGCCATGAGAAGGGTATTCGCAAGAGTTCAGGTTTTAATCACCAAATCCAGCATCAAATTCAATCAACCAAATCTCATTCACTGTTCTTATATCTTTGTATTCATTCTCTATATGGCTTGGAAACTAGACCATCTCCTCCTTGATGTGCCTATGCCTTGAATTACCTGACACTAATGAAAGTGTCAAGCTTGATTTGTTGATCTGAAGAATCAACTTCTCTTTTTTAATCTTTCCTTTCCTAGTTCATCTTCCTCCTTCTGTCTTCCTAAACTGGAGTGTTCTCCAGGCTCTCTTATTGAATTACTTCTTTTTAGTTCTAAACACTCTCTGCCACGGAGGTCTCACCTGCACCAGTGGTTTTAAAGATCACTTTATGCAGATGACTTCCAAATCTACATATCCTGTGTGTACCTTTCCTGTTAGTGCTGGTCTTGAACATTCCACTGGCACCTTAAATTCAGCCTGTCAAAATATAACTCACCTCCCACCCCAAATCTACCCTTTCTCTCAACTTTCCAGTTTCTCTTGATTACGGTATCATTCTCTGAGTCATCCAGGCTTGAAACCCCAGAATCATCATTAACACTTCCCTCTCTCTTACTTGGCACCTAATCAGTTGCCAAGACCCACTGATTATACCCCTAAAATCTCTCACATCTGGCCCTTCTTTTCTTACTCTCACTGACACTGCTACAGTTCAGGCTCTCATTACATATCTCTGTACTACTTCAATAGTCTCCTAACTGGTGCCCCTGCCTGCAGTCTCCTCCCACCTGATACATTCTTCTCTTAGTGACCAATTTTCCTAATGTATAATTCTCATCACATTATTTCATTGCTCATAAACCTTGGTGGTTCCCTGTTAAATACAGGATAAAATACAAACTCCTTGTTCTGTTCTCTCAGTGGGACAGCTTCAATCTACCTTTCCAGTTTTATTTCATATTACTCTACATTCGTTCTAGGTTTTGGCCAAACTCATTGCCTCTCCTAACTCCTCTTGCTAATCCTTGTCCTTCGAATGTATTCCATCTCCACTGGTTGAAATCCTTCTCTTCCTTCAAGGCCTAACTTAGTCCATGAAGCCTTCCCTAATCCTTTCCTCCCAAATCTGCCCTGCTTGTCCATTTGACCTTTCTTATGCAATTTCCTCATCATCTGTACTACATTTATTTGTGTAGCTGTCTGATTGCCTAGCGTTTTGTAAACATCCTAAGGAAAGGAATAGCATCATTTTTTCATCTTTATATTCCCCATACCTAGCACAGTACCCTCCTTGAATTAACAAGGGCTTCAAGAACTTAAGAGCATCCAAGAACTTCAAGAGCATTAAGAACTTAAGGTCCTTTTCAGATGGATGTGTCTTTAAGCACAATGCCTATTGTATAGTAAATTGACACTCAATAACATGCTACCTTGGACCATTGTTTTAACTTGTTGTTAGTTTCTTCAATAACATTCTACAAATGTTTACTAAGTTTCCACTATGAGTTACTACTGGAGATACAATGTTTAGATAAGACATAGAGTTTGTAGTCTAATAGATTCTTAAGAAGAGAGGCCACATTGTATATTTCATTTGTAGCTTTCATAGCCAGAAGATCAATGTCTACTCTTTGTTTATGCAGAAAATTCCTCAGTAGAATGATGTATGACCCAAAAGTCTTCAACAAGAAACCTCCTATGCACATATTAAGATCATACAAGAATCCTTGGTAGATGCAACCACAGAGATAACTCGATATAACAGCAGTTTGATTATCTGTAGTAAGGCATAAAGCAAGGAGGCATTTTTTTTTTTGCCAAGGTTGATCACAGGTGTCATGGAAGATGTTCAGCACAAAATTCAAATGGAAAAGGGATTCCCCATAGATAGTGATCTTCCACAGGTCCTCTTACTTGTGATTAAAATTTTGCTGATTACATAAAGCCCCAGAATACTAAAGGCCATGCTCAATGACATCTATTGTTATTTAAAAGAGACCAGCCTAGTAATCCACACAGGAAAAAATGTAATGGATGAAAAAAAAAAGCATATTGTCCAGATTAAGAAACCTATTTGGATGCACAGCCAGTTGACTAAGGCCAGTAGTACAGCCAGTTGACCGAGGCCAGTAGTACACATTTAAATAGGAACTACAGATGAGCAATGGGCTGGATCTAGAGTGGAATAGAAAGAACAAGCTGAAATCTAACTGATAGACTGAGTAGCACGTGCAGTGAACCTAAGCTGCTCTTATATTTGGAAAAAAAAAGCTAATCTTTCCAGCGTCAATATGGCTGTAAATCATGGAATATGATTTCTAAAAAAATCACAAATCTAAACTTTTTTTTATTAACAAAAGGAAGAACAGATCAATGAATTAGGCATGAAACAACCACCAAAAAAACCCCTATGAAAACAAATTTAAAAAAAAACAAAATAAAAATTCTGAAAATTAAAGTGATTAACAAAACTAAAAGCAAAAAGAGAAAAGCACATTGAATTAATAAATAAAAAATTCTAGTTAAATAGATAAACTGTTAGCAGGTACACTGGGGGAGGTAGTTAGGGAAACCAAACCGTATATAACAATAATGAAAAAGGAGAGCCTACAAAAAATAAAGAGGAAATGAATGAATAACTGAATAAGCATTTGTTAAGTACTTACTAAGTCCCAAGCACTTTGCTAAGTGCATTGAGATAGAAAGAATCAAAACAGTTCCTGCTTTAAAGTAGCTAACATTCTTAGAGAAACAACAAATAAAAGAGTTCCACTTTAGGGCAGATGGAAAAGTCCAGAAATCTTAAGTGTATAGCCATAGGGCAAAAAAAAAATACTTCATAGATAGTTGAGATGACAGTTGTGGAACTGCAGGGAAGAGAGGTAGGGCAGATGATAAAACCTAGAGATCATGGGAAATAATAGTAAATCCTGGTGGTAAGTATTTGTAGCAGCAAGCACCCTAGCACACCCAGTTGCTAGCATAGGTTCTTAGATCTGCTTTTCTAAAGGAAAGCAACTCAATATGGGTTAACAATCTTACTTTAATCAAACATATATCATTTACCTAGTTCAGGGAGAAAAGTCAGAACCCTGAACTTCAGAGAGTACAAGCAGAAGTTACAAGCAGACAAAAAAATACAGACAGAGAAATAGACCAGCAGACAGGGCTTCCAGCTATCTGACCTTTACATCCATACCTAATTAGTTACCAGAGAGGGAAGCACCAACATCTGGGTTTTCAAAGCTGAGCGGCTCAATGGCTGCCCAGAGTCTCATCTGGCCAAATCACATAACCCTTCCCAAAGTGAGCCCCAAAGCAAAACCTCACATCAGGGTATATTTGCCTGGCTCAGAAAATGTCACAACCCTCTTGACCCACTGCCCAATCATGAAGTAACAAGGTGTGGGCATTCCTGAAAAACAAGCCTCCTGCCACAGGCTCCATGTGACCACATTCAGCCTATTAGGGGGCAGAGTATATTTTCAAATCAGGGAAGGTTCTCAGATTCACTTAAGCCAATCAAGGGGCAAAGGGGCAGGGAAGACCTTCAGATTCCCATTACTGTTACCGTATTTCATCTTATAAGAACAAATGTAAGCAGTCAAGCCTGTGGAAAGAGGGAAGGCAATACAGAAGGGCTGAGTGACTGAAATTATTAGAAATTTTCTGCTGACAAAAGTGATAAGAATATGGATAGGATCTGGATCTGAATATTTATAAAAAATTTAAAATCCTCAGATGAATAAGAATAAGAAATAGAGAATTTAAATAAGCCAATGGCAGAAAAAGAAGTTGTGTAAAACCATAAATAAACTCCCACAGGAGGGGGCAGAGGTAAGGGAGTGAGGGGGGTGGGAAACAACCCTAAGGCCAGATGGATTTACAAATAAATTCTATCATTCAAGGAACAATTCTAACATTACATAAACTCTGGGCAAAAATAGACAAACATGAGATCCTACCAATTTCCTTTCCTGTGATACAAATACATTGTTTATATCTAAACCAAGGAGAGACAAAGCAGAAAAAGAAAACTACAGACCACTATCTCTAATATTGATGCAAAAATATTGAATAACAAAAGAGGCTATACAATATACCACCAACATATACAAGATTATATACTATGACCAAGTTGAATTTATACTAGAAATGTAGAATTTCTTCAATGTTACAAAAAATATAAATACGACAGAGCATAATAATGACAAAATAATAAAAATCAGCTTATTATAGCAATAGTTAGAAAAAGATTTTCACAAAATACAGTTACCATTTCTGTTAAAAAATATTTAAAGTAAAAGAATAAATGGATCTTTCCTTAAGATTGTAAGTAATATTTATCTACAGCCAAGGGCTAGCATTAAATGTAATGTAGAAACCATATAAACTTTTGTAATAACATCATGGATAAAACAAGTATTTCCATTATCACCAATATTATTTTATATAGTTCTAAATGAGCTAACTATATAAAATAACAACAAAAATGAAGTGAGGGAACAAATACAGGCAAAGAAGAAGTAAAATTATCATTTTTTGCTTATATAATCTTAGAGAACCCTAGAGAATTAATACAAAATTAATTTAAATAAACTTACATAATGAGCTTTTATTACTGATAACCAAGAAAGAAGTAATAAAAGGGGAAATTCCATTTAAAACAAGTATATGATGTATAAAATATTTGAGTATCCACCTACCAAGACACAAAGAGGAACAATATACATCTATAAAATACTCATTATGGAAATGACAGTCCTAAATAATTATAAAGAACTTGCTCATAGCTGGGCTGTGCCAATGTAATAAAATGACAATAGTGCCAAAATTAATTCACTGATTCAATGTTATACAAATCAGACTATTAAAAGGTTAATTTAAAGAGCTAGAAAAAAATAGTAAAATTCCTGTAGAGGAATAAAAAGGTCAAGAAATGGAAGGAAAATAAGAAAATAAGAACAGGAGTGTGAAGTAAGCTGGCGGAGCGGTCGTTCTGCGCCGGCTGAGCAGCAGAGAAGTGAGCTAGAGAGGCTTTATACATGAGACTCAGAAAGAAAAGACCGTGTTAATAACAGAGTGTTCAGTAATAAGTTTCCAGAACGGTTCACTAAAGCCCAAGTTATTATTCAACAAAACTGCTGGGAAAACTGGAAAACAATCAGGCGGAATCTCACGTCATATGCCAAGATAAGTTTCACTGAATAACTGACTAGATTTTTAAAAATTATACCGTAAATAAAATCCAGGAAGGACACCTTTGCAGTTGTAGATAAGGAAATATCTCTTAACTATTTAAGGGATGAGAGAATCAAAGAAGATAAAATAGACAATTTTGATTATGCAAAATTTTAAAACTTCGCCCAGATAACTCACTAGAGTTAAAAAATAGAAGAGAAAAATGGGGGGGTGGGAGAAGGGAAAACTATATATATAGCAAATTTCTCTGATAAAGGTCTAGTGTCCAAGAAATAAAAGGCCATGATTTAAATAAATAAGAATCATTCTCAATAGATAACTGGTCAAAGAATATGAACATTCACTTCTCAAGGGAAGAAAATCTAAGCTATCAACAACCATCTGCCAAAGGCCTACAAATCATTAATAAGAGACATAGAAATAAAACAAGTTTGAGTTCTGCCTCGTGCCCATCAGATTAGCAAAGACGGCCCCAAAAATATAATGACAGTCGTCAGAAGGACTGTGAGAGAACAGGAACATCAGTGCATCGTTGGTAAAGCCATGAATTAGTCCAGTCATTCTGGAGAGCAGTTCAGTACTGTACCCCAAATGTCACTTAACTGTGTTTACCCACGGACCCAGCAATACCACCATCATGCTTATGCGCTAAAGAATTTTAAAGAGAGGGGAAAAATCCCCATGTGCAAAACTATCCATAGTAGCAAAGGACTTGAAAATAAGGAGCACCCATCAATTGAGGGATGGTTCAACAAATTATGGTACATGAATACAATGGAATATTATTGTACTATAAGAAATTATGAAAGGGATAGATTCAGAAGAACTTGGAGGACTTGTATAAACTGCTACATAGTGAAATAAGCAGTAAAATAATTTATAAAATCACTACAACATTATAAAGAAAATAAAAGACTTAAGAATTCTATTAAATGCAATGATCAGCTATAACTCCAGAGGACTGATGATGAGCATGCTATCCAACTCATTTTCAGACATGGTTAGCACATGAATTTGTTTTGCTTGACTATGCTTGTTTGATATAAGGAAGGGGAGTAGTTTAGGGCATTAGTGACATTAAAAAAAGGGTATTTAAAATGGAAGAGATTAGAAGGAAGTTCAGAGAGACAAAGAAACAGAGGTATCTTTGAAATGAATATGCTAAATTTATTATAGTATAATTTTAAAAAACAAGTTGTATTTAATAGAGATGAATGGTTTCATACATATTCTTGATTATGGAAATATTTGTGTTTGCTGGGTTTTGCCAAGTTCAGAATAACAAAGAAAATAACCTCTTAAAAATAAAAAGATACATGCTATCAGAAAAAGTGGGCCAGTGACCTAGCAAGAGTGATATAAAGCATTTGGAAAGTCTGTGTTATATTAGTATTCTTAAAACATTAAAAAAAAAAAAACCGTCTCTCCAGTTGCTACAGTTTTCTTCCTCAAATTATCACTAATATCAATATAGCTTTAAAGATGGCAAAGTACACACACATCTCTCTCTCTCTCTCTCTCTCTCTCTCTCTATGTATATATATATATATATATAGTTTCATTTGTTGCAAATGAAGTGAGGTAGGTGCTATTATTATCCCTATTTTATAGATGGAAAAAGTATGGGTCAGAGAGATTAAGTGACTTCCCTATAGTCATAAATGTCAATCTGGTTTTGTACTCAGGACATTCTGAGTGCAGCTTCAATTCACTTTCCCCTATACCACACTGACGCTCCAACTTGAATTTCTTTATCTATGTACATGTTGTCATAGAAACTAGTACAGTGCCTTGAACACAGTAGGTGTTTGAATAAATATTGGCTGAACTTAACTGAAGGGAAAAGACATAGGAGGAGCCTCTAAGACATTGCACATTTCCTTTGTGTAATATTTGTGGAAGGACATGGACAAGAATTACACAGGACAAGAAGGTGTTGGATGGGTTCTGAATAGTTGTATTGGAGGAAGTAACCACCCTGAAATGCATTGAAGTATAGATATACATATCACCTAAACACATACTGCATATAAGCACTTAATATTTGTCTAATTGAATTGATGAGGCAATCTGCTTTGCCCACTCGTCTTCATAGGTAGCTCAGCACCTAAATCGTCCTAAACAGATGGTTGCCAATCTTGTTTTTAAAGTTCCTTAGGGAAAATTTCACAGGCTCTCTTATTTTTGTTGTTCCAGTATTTCATCACCATTTCAGTTATGAAATCCAAATCCCGTTGGTGCAATTTAGGCCTATTTCCTTTCATTCTGATCACTGTGAAACAAGGGGGAAATGGGTCTGCATATTCCTTTGAGTGCTTACAATATAAGCTGGACAACCTAGAGAGAAGAGATAAGAGTGTAGACATTTAATACTATTATTACTGCTACTACTAGCTAACATTTATATAGCACCTACTACATGCCAAGCACTGTGCTGAGTACTTGGCAAATATTATCTTACTTGCTCCTCAAAAATCACCTTGAGAGGCAGGTGCTTTTAATATCTCTTTTACAGTTAAACAAATGAGGCAAGCAAAGGTTAAATGACTTGCTCAGGGTCATATAGCTAGTGAGTCTGAGGCTGTATTTAAACTCGGGTCTTCTTGACTCCAGGCCCAGTACTCTATCTATTATGCCATGTAGATATTATTAAGTAAATAATATGCCAAAAATAATTGATGGTACAGTCAAGGGTTTAAATTTCCCATTATGAATTTACAAGAACAAAAGTTTTTAAAAGGTCCCCAGTCAATAAGTTAAGATTGTGATTATAGGACTACTATAGTTTAGCTTGGGTAATGGATTAGTCAGCAAAAATATATTAAGCTGCTACTTCTGCAAATGATTCTGCTGGGCATAAATGAAATAGTCTCTGCCCTCAAGGAGCTTACATTCTAGAGGGAGAAGAAAAATGTACACACATAAACACATATACAAAATATTTATAAAGTAAATACAAGTTTGGGGAGAGGAAAAAGTTACTATCAGCTAGTGGGATCAGGAAAGGCCTTTTGTAGGAGATGCTGTATAAGCTGAACTTTGAAGGAAGTTGTGGGTCTAAGGGCAAGAACGAATACATTCCAAGAGTGGAGCATAGATTGCAACCAGGCAGAAACAGGAAATGGAATGTTGTATGCATAGAGGAGCCAGTAAGCCAGTTAGGTTTTTGCCTGAACTGAAGAATGAATGAAAGGGAGTAACGTGTAAGTCTGGAAATGTAAGCTTAGAACCTGGATTGTGAAGGGCTTTAAATGCTAAAGTGAAGAATTTGCATATTATCCTAGAGGAAAAACAGGAGAGTGACATGGCCAGATATGTGCTTTAAGAATATTACTTTTGCCGCTGAGCAGAGGAAGGATTGGGTTTAAAGACTTAAGCCAAGTAGACCATTCAGAAGGTTACTGAAACAGGGCATCTGAGAAGTGATAAGAGCCTGCTCTAAGTTAATGGTCTGCCGGAGAGGACAGACGAATGCAAATGTGAAATATGTAGAATCTCCAAGACTTGGCAACTGATCGGATATTTGGGGTTAAAGAAATAGTAAAGTGGAGTATGATTGCAGGCTATACTGTGAACTTGGGGCACTTGGAGAAAAAGAAATGGCATTGCCCTCCATAGAAAGTTCGGACGAGGGTAGGGTATGAGGGGAAACCGAAAGGGAGAATGAGTTGGGTTTAGGTCACTTCCCATTTCCAGGCCTCAATTTTCTCATCTGCAAAATGAAAGGATAGAGCAAGATGACCTCTAAGGTTTTTTCCAACTCTAAAGATTTAAGAAGCTCACGAATTTCCCAATTAGGCGGGGAGAGCGAAGATACGACGAGGGGCGAGGGGTTGGGACCAGGCAGTGTCCTGAAGTGGAAAGAGCACCGCCTCTGAAGTCTGGGGATCCCAGCTCCGCCACTTCCTAATCCCTATGAGACCTAGAGCAAATCACTTTCCTCCTCCGTAAAAGGAAGGAGTTGGGCTCGATGACCTCTATCTAAGGTTCTTTCCAGTTCCAGATCTCTGATCCTAACAGTAGGAACCAGAGAATCCCCACGTGGTCCGGGATCTAGAGCCACAGAGCTCGGACTTTGGCTTCATTCCCTTCCTCATTCCTCATAAGGGGCTTGGCCGCCCTCCAGTCCCTCTCCCTTTCCCCCTCCGGTGAGCAATGGGAGCACGGCTGGCCAAGCCCTCTATTCAAACGGACAGTCACCAGCAACCAGGTTACCGCCCCAAGGTCCCTCCGACGCGTGCCCCCACCCCCTACCTTCGACTCTCACGTCCACTCGGGTCTCACGAGCGATAGGCCGAGTGGGAGCCTAGGCCACACCCCTCTTCCTCTGGATTGGTCAGTGGGGCTTCGGGCTGTTCCTCCTCTCCCTGGCCCCCCCTTTCTCCCGGCCTCGGGCCAGCCCGAAGTCCGGGGGTGTTGGGTCCCGCCTCCATGTGACTGCCGGGTCGGGAATTGGCGGCGGCGCGGCGCCATTTCCGGTTTGCCGGAGGTGGGCGGGTTGGGGTGCGGCGCCGAGCCCTAGCGGCCGCCAGATCCTGCCTCGCACCTGGTGCTGCCAGCAGGATGCGCCCAGGGCCTGGGGGCTGCTGCTGCCGCCGCCCTCCGCTGCCGAACGGCTGTGTCGCGAACGGGGAGCTGCGGAACGGGTATGTGAGGAGCAGCCTGGCAGTCGCCGCAACCTCTGCTACAGCCACCAGCCAGGTACGGGGCCGGGGGGCTGGCCGGGGGCCGGGCCGGCCGGGGACCCGAGCTCCTCCGGGATACGCTGCGGCCGCCGTCGCCGGGTGGGGCTCGCCGGCCGGCCGGGCTTCGGTCCGAGGTGGGGCCGCTGCTTGTTCAGGTGTTTGGCTCCGGACTGTTCCCCCCTCCCCCCTTCCTCCTCCGAGCTGCCCCCCCTCCTCAGGATGCTCGGCCCGTGCGGCGCTGGGGGTGCCTTCCTGTCACCTGATTCTGCTGGGCTCAGGCTCCCACCCCGGGTGATGGGGAGGAAGGGAGAGAACTGACCCGGCGGCGGGAGACACCCCCATGCTCTATCCCTCCCCAAGCCAGGCCGCGCGCCCCCAGCTGACCTCCTTCTCGTCCTCCTCGTCCTCCTTGTCCTCCTCCTCTTCCTCCTCCTTTTCCTCGTTTACTCTTTTACTCCACTTCCTCCTTCTTCCTCCCAGGTGTTTGCCTTACCTGTTGGTCGATAGGGGGAATAAACCCGCCTTCTTCGGATCCTCGGTAGGGTGTGGGAGGAAGAAGCCTGAGGCTGACATCCAGCCCTTCGGTAACCTTAAGTGTTTGCCACGTGCAGAGCTGGGCTGCAAAGCCTCTCTCCTGCACCTGTATAAACGGGCTCCCTAGCTGCCCCACGGGCACGCACTTGTCTCTAGAGGACCCATCCAGTGCACCGAGGAGTCATAGTGGTTTATATGGTCCTCTGTTCCACCTGAACACTGAACAGACAGACGGGTTGTAAAGTAGGGGATCTTTTGACCTGTTAATGATTTGCAGTAAGTTTCTCTAATAGTTGAGAACGGGCTGACTCACCCATTAACTTGAGGAAGCATTTTCCGCAGAATATCCAGCAATTTTAGGTGCACTAATTCCTCGATGTGTGCACGGATTACAAACAAAAATCACATAGTCCCTGCCCTTGAGGAGTTCTGAGTTCTCTTGAAGTGCCATAACTTCCACTCACTAGTGGAAAGTTTTAAGTTCAGAACGGTGACTTTTTGCTGTCAGGTATCCAGTCTTTAAAGCCTGGTCTTTGTGGGATAGTTGTGATGATTTGCAATTGCTATTAAACAGCCCTTTCAGGAACTATATTTCGTCTTTGGGCGGGGCGGCGGCAGAATTAGTTTGGCACCTGATAAAGAGTGTCGTTCAGTCGTTCTCAGGATTATCGAGCTCCAGTCGTGAAACCATTTTCTTGGCAAAGATGCTAGATTGGTTTGCTATTTCCTTTAACTCATTTTACAGATGAGGAAACTGAAGCAAACAAGGTTAGTGACTTGCCCAGGGTCACACAGCGATTAAGTGTCTATGACCGAATTTGAACCCAGGAAGATGAGCCTTCCTGATTCCAGGACCAGTTCTCTATCCACTTTGCCTTATGGCTGCCGTGATACAGAGTAGGTTCTTAAAAGGTAGTTGATTGACTTTATGAGTATAAGAATAATTTGAAAAAAGGAATCACGGTTTCCTCCAGTAGCTGAAACAATTGCAGTTTTCAGTAGGATGAATAGCTGTAGTTCTGGGAGAAGAGAGTAGAGAACCTGGTGTGCAGCACCCTATAACTGTTTAGCAAGGAAAACACACACACACACACACACACACACACACACACACACACACACAGAGGTATGTTTCTCCAAATAGAGTATCTATCGGTGTTTGGTAGTGGTGGAAGTGGTGTTGAATTCAGTAAAGAGAAAGAATAGGTCAGATACCCTTTCCGTTTTAAAGTATAAAGTAAACTATAATAGATAGTGGTGTCCTGAGATCAAAAGAGCCTGCCTCCCTTGAGCCAGAAGGAACTAGGCTCACATCCTTGCTGCGTTTACTACCATTGTGATCTTTGGCAAGTTAATATTAGTTTCTCTGAAGGTTTCCTCCTCTGTTAGATGGACATGATACTTGCATTCCTTCAGTGTTTTTTGAGCAAAATATTTTAAGAGTTATGAAGTATTGTATGATGGGATATTAATACACTGAACCATCTTTTTGTTTTTCTGTAATTGTATGGGAGATTAAATGATAAACAGGTTTTTAATAATGAAAAAAAGCTTTCACTTCTATGGTGATATGAAAATGTATGTAACTTGTTTCTTCTGGGCTAAAATGTAGCATTGACATTTAACATGTTTTCCTGTTGAAGTTGTAACTAGGAAAATAAGTTGCAGATGAATGAATGCAAGTGTTTCTTTTCCAATGGGTCATGACCCTTCTAAGAGGAAAAAAAGCAATCAAAAGGAAGATGGTTTTCAACACAGGCCTGTGCTCTCATGTTTGGGGTGCTTTCTGTTTAAATGCTTCCTTCCCTTCTCTAGAAAGAAAAATTGTTTTGCTTTGGAACAACCAGGGTTCCAGCCACCCAACAATTTGTAAATTTGAATTTATAATTGTGAACAGTATTCAAAGGTTTTCAGCTTGTAAGAAATATCTAATTACAAGAATGAAATCAATATACAAAAGATAGTCTTGCAACAAGTATCTGACTTAAATGGTTGTGACCTAGTCAAGTTTATAGGCCAAGGGCGGGTGGGGGTATGGGGGAGATTGTAATTCTTTATATCTTTTGTATCTTTAAAGGAAGAGATGAAGCAAATCTTCAGTGGAACTCTTTAAGACTGCAGTATACCTTATTTAAAATTGTTTATCAGAATAAAGAGGGTTTTAAATTTTGAGAGCTGTTAGTGCTGAACTTTATTTTCAAAGCTTTTGTTTAGTATATTTGGTTGGAGGAATATTGCTTAATTTGCTCCCTTTATCTTTTTTTTAGCAGAGAACTGAATATTGGTAGTTTTATAAGGACACAAAGCATTCCTTCATGTTTTTGTTTTTGTTTTTCAGCAAGTTAAGAAAAGGAACAAAGCTCACAGGCAATAAAGAGTAAATGAATGCATTGTGATCTATTTATTTTGTTCTTGGGGGAAAATTTTATGTCACATTATAAAAGATAAATTTGAAGCTGTGTGGCACCTAGTTATATGTAAACTGTTAGCTAAGAAGTACACTAAGGCACCATAATACGGTTTTTAAAACTAAACTATGAAGTGGCTTCCTTACCAAACCAAATACTCACCCACTGTAAATGGACAAAAGCTAATTGGATTACCCAGGTTTCTCTACAAGGTACTTATGATTCCTAACACCACTACTTTTGTAGTAATTCTTGGTGTTCAGTTTGCTCTTCTAAATTGTATGTGTGATTACTATCTATATATTTCTAGCTACCTTGCAAGGTTGTTTTGAAAAAAAGTGTTGTGTAACCTGCTGTTATTACACTAACTTCAGTACTCAGTCACAGATGATTAAAACCAAGTGGATGCACTGTCATGTATCCAGACCTCTCCTTTTACAGATGAGCAAATTGAGGCCAGAGGCCTGGAGTATGCGTCATTGAATAGTGCCACCTAGTCTGTCTACTTTTGCTTATTTCCCTGGGAGATTTTTGAGTTGTCTTTGCACTTGTTCTAGCTCAGACCTTTAGGAAGAGTAGAAAGAATAATGATCACTAGGATTTCTTTACCCTCCACCCTCACAAATGTATGGCCAGGAAGGAAATGGACATGCCAGATGTTCTCAGATTGTACTTTGAGCCTTTCCAGAAACTGTCTAGAGGACTTCATTGAACCCAGTTTGGTGTCCCAGACTGTACAGTGTCATATGGTGGCATACTATCCCTCTCTCTGCCTCTTCTTTTCCTTGAAAACTGAAAAAAAATTGTTCCAAGAAATCTAGGGGCTGAATTGCAGATGCAAAATGAACTTGTGAAGGGATAAAAATAAATGTGCTTTAATGGATGAAAGCTCTAGACTGTTTGTAGGAATTTAAGATTGTGTCTTTTGTGCATAGGAAAGCATTTTGAGGGGAACAATCAAACATTATTGTGTAATGGTGCCTCTGGATGCTTATGGATATCACCAAGAAACACAGAAATTGAACAATAAAGCATTGATTTTTCAGGCTCCCCCCTCCCCCCATGTACAGCTGAATGGGAGGGTGGGTCTTGGTGGTAACTTACAGTTGGGGAAATTTGCTGCTATTACCAGGAGCTTTCAAAGAATCATAGAACTAGAAATCATCTTAAAGAATTTTACAATTCATTTTCTGCCTTTTTGTAGGATATTATTTAAATCATTCTAGTTAAAATCATCCTAAATTGCTTCCCTGCCTTGGTATAATGAGAAGAAAAAAGGACACTATTAAAATGAGAAGATTTGGTAACTTTGGGAAAGTCATTTAACTTCCCTGAGTCTCATTTTTTTTCTTTATAAAATAAAGGGATTGGAAGATGATCTTTAATGTCTCTTTTAACTCTCAATCCTATGATTCTACTACCAGGGAAGGAGATTTAATCATATCCCCAAAATAGTATGTTGCTATCAAGAATGTATCTCAAGGGGATGGCTAGGTGGTGCAGTGAATAGAGTACTGGCCCTGGAGTCAGGAGGATCTGAGTTCAAATTCTGCCTCAGACATTTAACATTTACCAGTCTTGTGACCTGGGGCAAGTCACTTAACCCCAATTGCCACTGCCTTCTCCCCTCCAAAAAGCAAAAAAAACCAACAACAAACCAAAACAAGAATATATCTCAAGAAGCAGCTAGATGTTCAATCCATTGTTCTGTCTGCAGAAGCAAGATGTGTGACTAGTTACTGTTCTCCATTATTAGTGAGTCTCAGCCTTCGTTTTTGTGATAACTTGTGTGTCTGTCTGATCTGCACAAATCTCAAAACAAAGTTAACTTCAAAATTTTTAAAAAAATTATTACCCTGGGGAAGGAAGTATAAAATAAGCATTATAGGTCATTGTCCTTGCCCTAAGGTTGAGGAATAATACTTTAACAGCTATGTTAAACTTTTTTGAATATTCACCTGTATGTATAGTAAAACATTCAGATTTCCATTTAGAAATATTGTATAAGTAGTCATCCTTTTCCCCAGTTTACATATGAGAAAGCAAAAACAAAGACTTCATGGAATAGTGGAAAGGGATCAGAAGACATTGGTTTGAATTATTTTGTCACTATGTGTGTGACCTTTGTAGGCAGATTACTTCTGGGGGAGGGGAGGCACTCAGTTTCCTCATTTGTAAAATGAAAAATATTGAATTCAACCTCTTAAGATCCCTTTCAGCTCTAAAATCCTGTGGTATTATGACTGAGCCATGGTTACCTACTGAGTCAGAGGCATAGTTAGAACTCAAATCTAATTCTCTTGGTTCATTATTCAGTTTCATGAAATTACTGACATATAAGCAACCAATCTTACATGAAGACTATGGTCAGCTAGGTGGCATAGCCCCAGAGTCAGGAAGACTCATCTTTATGAGTTCAAGTCTAGTCAGACACAGCCTCTAGCTGCATGACCCTGGGCAAGTCACTTTACCCTGTTTGCCTCAGTTTCCTCATCTGTAAAATGAGCTAAAGAAGGAAATGCCAAACCACTCCAGCATCTTTGCCAAGAGAACCCTAAATGGGGTCATAAAGAGTAAGTCGTGACCAAACAACAACAAAATATGAAGATTAATTACTTAATGTTTTCTGTAGTCTAAAGAATCTTGCTTTCACCTTTCTTTATGTTCTGTGTATGTCAGCTCTTTAATTGTATCATTGTGCTGCTTTTTAAAAAACTGTCTCCAAAGTCTGAATTATACCTCATATTCTTAAATATTTGAAAACAATGGGAGAAGAATCTTAATCATACCTTTGTCATACTTGCTTTATAATGCAGATTGTTCTGATTTTGTCAATCATTTAATAAGTATTAAATACTTATTTTTATGTTTGGTGTTAGAGATAAAAATATGAAGAATGAAACAATCCAGGAGCAGCTAGGTGGTGCAGTGGATAGAGTACAGGCCCTAGAGTCAGGATGACTTATGTTCAAATCTGGCCTCAGACACCTGGGCAAGTCACTTAACATGGATTGCCCCCCCCCCCAAAAAAAAAGAATGAAGCAATCTGTATTTACAATGACCTCATATTATAGAGGAGACAAGTATATATAAAAATGTATGCAGCATAAATATAAAAAGTTAATAAATATGCAAATTGCAATGTATGATGTAGTTTTAAAGGGAGCATACTAGCATTTGGGGGAATGGGATCAGGAAAGGCTTCCTGAAGAAGAAATGCATCCTAAAGGTAGAGATGGGGCAGAAGTTGGGAATGCATTTCAGGCATGGGGGATGTCTACTGCAAAGGCATGGAGGCAGGAGATGAAATGTCCTGGAACATAAAGAAGACTGGTTTGACTGGATCACAGAGTATAGTAGGAAGAGTAATCGCTAATGAAATGGGGAAGATAAGTTAGGTCTGGATTATATTGGACCAGGTTATATCGGACTAACCAGAGGAGTTTATAATTGATCCTAGACTAGGCCATAGGAAGCCACTGGAATTGGTTTAATAGTGGAGTCATGTGTCCACTCTCAACTTCATCTTTTGCCTAGTTATACGTATTCAGTTCTTATTTTGTATTTTTAAAACATTTTTTCCTTCTCCAAATGTTCCATTGTGCATTTTTTTCTACATCTAGCACCATTCTTTTGATTTTCCCCATATTTTTTTCCAAAGTCATTTTGATTTTCTAATCCTGTTATTCATGGTACTAGCTCTTTCACACTTAAACTTCTTGGTAGTTGACCCTATAAAATTTCTTTAGTCTTTAGCTATTGAGAAAGTATCTTCCAACTTCCATAAATAGATCTCAAATATTATATTTAGAATTTATATTTTTAAAAAATCATCAATGTTGGAGGGATTGTAAAGGGATAGAAATACTAAATATACTGTTGGAGCTGTGAATTGGCTCAATCATTCTAGATACAATCTGGAAATTTAAAGTAGGGTATGTAAATTATACATAACTTGACCCTGGGATCCTCCTACTGGATTTATATCCCAAGAACATTAAAGACCAAAACAAAGACATGACAAAATAATCTTGGCAGCTTTCTTTGTGGTTGCAGAAAACTGGAAACAAAGTAGGTCAAAAAAACTTATGGTATATGGGTGTAATAGAATATACAGTAAGAAATTACTTATTCAGAGAAGTAATGTTAAGATTTGAATGAATTGATAGAGTGAATTAAGAACCAAAAAAGCAATATGTATAATTGTACCAACGTAAGTAAAAATATCACTAAAAGGAAGTACAACTGATCAAGTGAAAAACTAGCAAAGATCCCAGAGAACAAATAAGAAAATCTGCCTCCTCTTTCACAGCATTGGGTAGAAGATCTACGAGGTTAGAATGCTGTGTACGTCGTTAGATGCAGGCACAGCATTAAATATGTTTCCTTAATTGTTACTCTTTGTCACAATGGACAGTTTAGCTGAGGGAGGAGAGTTTTCCCCCCTGCAGAGTTGACTGGTGTAATGACAAAATGCATTAACAAAATACTTTCTGAAATATCAAATATCGAAATTCTAAAGTAGAGAGACTATGAGAAGACAGAAAGAAGACGTAACTAAGTTATCTTCATGTTTACAGGAGACCAGACTGGTAAAATGTAAGTAACATGACACATGTTTTGTGAATTCTAATTTTCCTGGGCTTGGTAGATGCATACCTGTGAATTTAACAATTGAATGAATAAATGGTAACTTCATTCTCATTCCCATTGAAACAAATGTGACTTCTTTTGAAACTGTCTCCTAAAATAGTTATTTTTTTTAAGGCCCTCCATTCTATTGTAGACTGTTTGGGCAAATTTTTTTGCCATTCATCTTTTACAAAGGTAGTGGTGTGTCATAGTGAATAATGGAAAACTGCCCTTGGCATCAGGAGGACCTGGGTTCAAGTGTTTCCTCTGATATGTATTTGTACTAGATGTGTGACTGTGGACCAATAACCCAACCTCTTGGTTTGCACAAAGATGTTATAAATTACAGAGGAGTTGCTGAAGTTTACACATTGGGATTTCTAGACCAAATGAAAATTTTGTTTTTCTTTTCTTCCCAAGCCCCTAATGAGTGAGGGAGAGAAAATAGATGTTTGTTATTTTTTAAAAATAGGGGATGCTGTAGATGTGAATTGACATGTGCACCTTCAGATGAAATCAATGTATTATTAATTTTACTTAACTCTTTTTATAAAATACCTTTCATGAAGTGGGAGTAATCTAAATATTTGTAATGTTAAAATAAACATATGAAGAAAACTAAAAAAAAAAAGTCCACAAAGAATGGAAGGGAAGGAGAGAAGTTATCTTTTCACAAACTTACTGTTAATTAAAACCTCTCCCCTCCTTGGGGTTAGTCATACTGATGGGATTATAGAGGACCTTCTAGTTAAGAGTACAAATTAGATTCTTTGGAAGAAATGAAGGCATTTAATAAATTAAGTTCTAACTCAAATAATTAAATCATAAGGTAAGCAAAGTAGAAAGAGAAGAAAGACTCTGAATATCCTGCTATTTAAAATAGCCAAGTGTATGGAGAGGCTTATATGGACTGATGCTGAGTGAGAAGAGCAGAACCAGGAGAACTTTGTACACAATGGCAGATACAACGTGTGTGTGATGACCGTCTTTGATAAACTGGACTCTTCTCAGCAACACAAGGTTATAAGACAGCTCCAGAAGACTCAGGGTGGAAGGAGATGTCTACATTCAGAGAAAGATCTAGAAAGAACAGAGTTTAAATGCAGACTGAAGCAAACTACCTGCTCTCTTTCTTTTTCTTGTTTGGTTTTGTTTCCTCTTTCCCATTGTTCATTCCAGTGGTTATAATCCTTCTTTACAACCTGACTAATGTCTAATGTGAAAGTATTTGCAGATCCTGTACTTGATTGCATGCCACCCGGGAGGGGGGAAGGGGAGGAAGGGGTGAAAATTTGAAATTCAAGGGATTGTGGAACTGAATCTTGTAAACTAAAAATGAATGAACAAATCAAATTTAAAAAGAGAAAAAAAGGAGAGAAAAATCTTTATAACAAATATGCATAGTCAAGTAAAACATTTCCACATGAAAAAAAAATAGCCAGGTGTAGAATGAATAATAATGAAAGATTCCTTACTTAATAGTTACTACTAGCTTTTGTTTCAAATGGAGTGAAAAACCTCCAACTACAGTCTTTTAGTTACTTAATAAACGGTTTTAAAGTGCCTACCATGTGCCAGGTTCTTATGTTAAGCACTAGGAATACAAAGAAAAGCCAAAAAAAGTTCCTCACAATGTAGTGGGGAAGACAACATACAAACAAAGAATATGCAGACAAACTGTATATAGGATAGATTCGAGATAATCAACAGAGGAAAGGCACTAGAAATAAGAGGGATTCAGAAGGACTTCCTGTACAAGGCTGAGTTTTTATTTGGGACTTTTAAGGAAGCTTGGGATGCTTAAATGTGGTAGGAGTCAAGAAGAAAGGGTGACAAGCTGGGGTAGTGGATAGAGCACTGGACCTAGGGTCAGGAAAACCAGAAAACTAACCAGAGAACTCAGACAATTCTTAGCTGTGGGATCCTGGGCAAGTCACTGAACCCTGTTTGCCTCAGTTTCCTCATCTCTAAAATGAGCTAAAGAAGGAAATGTCAAACCAGTCCAGCATCCTGGCCAGGAGAACCCCATATGGGGTCACAAAGAGTTGGACATGACTGAACAACAGTCAAGGAGGAAAAGGAAAGGTCCTTCCAAGGCGTACCCAAAGCAAATTGGGCAACAAGTTCAGCAGGGCTCAGTGACACGCTTATCCTGGAGACCTAAAGACTGTACAAGTTCTAGTGTTGTAACTATTTACACCTTGTGAGACCAGATCTTGGAACACCCAAGGAGTTTCTTCTTAAAATATTGTTTGCTTTTAGAACAATAAAATGCTGGTACTTGTTAACTAGGCCTGAAGGATTCCAAAATAATAGATCATAGTTTGTGTGGTGTAATGGAAAAGCACTGGATTTAGAATTGGAACAGTAATTGAATCCCTCTTCTGCTACTTTGTGTGATCTTGGTGAAATCACTTCATTTCTTGGGGCCTTAGTTTCTTTATCTGGAAAATGAGAGGCTTGTATTAATCTCTAAATCTCCCTTCAGCTCTAAATCCTCTGGTTCCTCATCAGCCTCTTTTATAGAGAGGTAGCTAGAGGGAAACTTGGACAGATGTTTACATGTAAAGGTGTCAGATATTTTGGGAGGGTGGTTTTGGTTTTTTTTTTTTTTTACATCCAAGGGTATCTATTTAGAATGCCATTGTATGTATTTAGAATATTCTCTGGTGTCTTGGAAACTTTGTGGTGCTCTGATCAAAATGGTTAATTTGTTCAGATTTAATTTGTATAAAAGCAATATTTGTTGGAAGGAAGAATGGTTGACTGTTGGAGGGAGGGGTATGTGATTAGAAGCACTATTTATTTTTTGCATTCCAGAGAGGTATGCATGCCTGTCTTGGTTAATTTGTGACTTTAAATTAAGCCCTTTCTTCTTTGTTACAGTAGAGGACAAAGAATTGCCAACATCTTCATCCATATTACTTTCAGCATATTTTCCAGCAAAATATCTTGAAGACCACCAGGAAACTTGAGGAAGTTGAATATATTTTTTAATAATGCAATAAATCTTTTGTGCAAAACATCCATTGTGAAGTCTAGTGAACTTAAAAAAAAAAGCTAAGATAACTTGGGGTGGTGTTTGTACATTTTTATTCTTGCTGGAGATCTTCCAGGGATTAGGAAAGATTTTCTTTTTGGGAATCCAGTTAGTTCCTGCTAACTGGAGTACTGGTTAGTTCTGGTGACCTCTGTAGTACAAAGAAATGGACATTTGGATCAAGGTAAACTAATTTACCTCAGCAATTGGATATTCTCAATATTATCGTGATTTGACTGAGACTCTTCGGTAGTAAAGGAAAGCCTGTAGTATTTCAATATTACATATTGATTTACTCTAATCCCCTAGTTACCAAAGCAATAGGCATTTAAAAAATAAAACTGATAACTTTTGTTTTTATGTGTCTATCCCTATTCCATGGAGAGCTGTCTTTTATTTTAAAAAGTAAATGATAAAAAGAGAAAAAAACCCAAAAAGTTCAGCCAAATTAATTCACATATGGAAAAAAATCTCACAGTATATGCACTTTCACATTCATAACTTCCCTCTCCCCATGTTAGTAAAGTAGGAGATAAACCATAGGCACTTTGAAAAGTATTCATCAAGTAAAGAAATTTAAAAACAAAATAATTATCTGTTTAATTGGCAAAGGACTAAAATAACAACTTTAAAAAAATAGGTTTATTTACATCCAACTGGAACTTAAGATACACAGGCATTGTGGTAGGGAGATCCATCCTGCCCTACTGGAAAGTCAGAGGGGTGAAGGGGGAGGACATAGGAGAGAATAGGTTGGGGGAGGGGTTATACACTGGGATGGCTGTTTTGGGGCGGTGGGTAGGGGAAAGATGGGGAGAAAATTTGTAACTCAAAATTTCATGGAAATAAATGATGTAAACTAAAATAAATAAAAGTTTTAATTCAGAAAAAGAGAAAAAAATAAGTTTATTTTTAGTTTTAAACACTCACTTTCATAAGTTTTAAATTTTCTCCCGAAGACAGCATGCAATAAAATAACAACTTTTTAGCTTCTAATAAGTATTGATTCTTTCAAAGACACCACAGAAAATTGCTTTTGTCAAGCAATTTTAAGTGTAGAGGATATGAAAATTAAAGGGAGAATTATTGGAAAATTGCAACCCCCAGCACATTAAAAAAATGAATGCAGTAGCTTTTTGGTAGACTAGCAAAAAAATGTTGCATTGTAGACCACTGGATTAAAAGTATAAACTGGGATTCCACTTTTGATTTTGTGTGACCTTGGGTGAGAAACTCAGTTACCATTGGTAAAACAGAATTCTTGAGGACATCTTTTTTTTTTTTTTACTGCTTTTTTGGAGGGGGAGAGGCAGGGCAATTGGGGTTAAGTGACTTGCCCAAGGTCACAGGGCTAGAAAGTGTTAAGTGTGTGAGGCCAGATTTGCGCTCCTGTATCCATAGCCAGCGCTCTATTCACTGTACCACCTAGCCACCCCTTGAGGACTTCTTAAGTTCTAAAATTTTGTGATTCTTTTTTTCTTGAAATCTACAAAAACACCTATTTTTATTTGCTTTTTTGCCTATTAGACTCTTAAAGATCTTTTAGTATTTTCAGGCCATTAATAAGCATTTATTAAGCACCCTCTATATTCCAGGAACTATGCTAAGTGCTGGGGATACAATAAGAGACAAAGGACAGTCCATGTCCCCAAGGAGCTTACAATCTAATGGGGGAGAGAAGCAAATCACTGTGTACAAACAAGCTATCTACAGGATAGAGGAAAGGTACTAGAATCAAGAGGGATTTGGGAAGGCTTCCAGTATGGGGATTTAAAGGAAACCAGGGAGATCAGTAGGAGGAGTGGAGAAGGGAGAGCACTCCAGACATGAGAGACAGTCAGAGAAAATACCTGGAATGGAGAGTTGGAGTGTCTTGTTCTTGAAATAGCCAGGAAGCCAATGTCATTGGATCAAAGAGTATGTGTCAGGGAGCAAGATGTAAGAAGACTGGAAAGGTTACTGCAAAGGACTAGAATGTGAAAGACTTTGAATGACAGAGCATTTTGTATCTGATCCTGGGGGTGATAGGGAGACACTGGAGTTTATTGAGTGGGAGGAAGGGGGGTGACAACATCCAGACTGTGTTTTAGGAAAATTACTTTAAAAAAATTTTTTTTATTGATTTGTTTATTTACTTTTAGTTTACAAGATTCAGTTCCAGAATCCCTTGAGTTTCAGATTTTCTTCCCTCCCTCCCCTTCCCCCCATGGTGGCGTGCAATCATGTATAGGATCTGCAAATACTTTCACACTGGACGTTAGTCTGGTTATATAGAAGGATTGTAACCAATGGAATGATCAGTGGGAAAGAGGAAACAAAACCAAACATGGAAAAGGAAGATCACTTTAACAGACAATTGGAGTGGGGGCAGACTTGAGGCAAGCAGATCTTCCCTCCCCACAGCTGGCTATCAGAGTAGTCCAGGCATGAGGTGATGAGGACCTGCAGGAGAGTGGTGGCAGTGTCAGAGGAGAGAAGGAGGCTTATGTGGTGAGATTTGTTGCAAAGTTGAAATTGACAAGGCTTGGCAATAGCTGGGATATTGGTGACAGCCCCTGGGGGAAGAGGGAGTGAGGAATCCAGGATGACTTCTGGTTTGGGAGCCTGAGGGACTGGGAGGTCGTCCTCAACAGTAATAGGGAAGGTAGGGAGTGGGGAAGATGGGAGAATTTAGGGGGAAAGATAATAAGTTCCATTTTGGACATACTGAGTTTAATATGTGTACTGGACATCCAGATTGAGATCTCTGAAAGGCATTTGGGAATGAGAGGTACATCTCCATTTAGTCAACAAACATTAAGTTATTGCTGCGTGCCAAGCACTTTGCTAGACACAGGGGATAAGAAATAAGAAATAGAATAAGAATAATAAAGCAATAAGAAAAAAGACAGTCTTAAGACAATGTACTAGAGGAAACTGAAAAGGGAATCAGAGGGTACCTGGTGTGTATAGGTGGGGGCTGTGATGCTCCCAGTCAAAACAAAATAGCTGATGGAAAATGGAGAGATTGGTGGTCAGCAAAGAGCATAGGGTAGGACGGGTAGTTTTGAGAATAGTCAGTATAGAAATGGTGATTAAATCCTTGGGAGCTAATGCGATCACCCAGTGAAGTAGTACAGATGCAGGAGAGGAGGACCCAGGATGGAACCCTGTAAGACACCTATGATATAGATAGATAGAGGAATCTGAATGAGGATCCAGCGAAGGAGACTGACCCAGGAGGAGTCTGAAAAGTAGGAGGAAACCAGGAGAGAGTAGTTCTTAATTCATAGACAAGTTGGAAGAATTCTTGGTAGAAATATTGCATGGCTTATACAAGATGGTTAATTATAATGTAGAAGAGAAGGAAAATGAATGATTTTTATGGAAAAGAGGAGCCATCTGCCTTGCCCTCTATGGCTTATGTTAACCATATACAACAGCTTATATGAAAACATATATTCCTCTTTACATGTGAACTGTTAACATTCTTGCCTTTCTAAATGACGAAGAAAAATACTAATGAATTACAGTAAGAGCAGATAACAAGCTACTTTTTCTTAATTTCTCAGTTGTTTTTTTTCCTTCACAGGGAAAAAACATGCAGAAGCTTGAAAATTTTTCTTAGATACTTCTGGTTTATTTTTCTTAGTAATGTAGGGTAATGCTTTCTCCTCTAACAATGTTTTATATATTTGTTTTCATGGTGTTTTATAAAGTAGAGTGCTTGCCAAAGACTGAACCCAAACTAAGTTAAACCTTTTAAGGATTTGACCAACAGGAGAAAGACTGGGTAATGAGATACATAGTATTCTCCTCACTAAAGGGAGATAGTACATGGATAGAATGCAATGTGATGTTGTTTGAGATATCATTTTATTTATGTTAAACATAAATTTGAATCACTTAAATTGTAGTGACTGGTATTTATGAACCTAACATCCCTATTTTTCCTAAAATCCTGATCTAATTTTACACTTACAGTCATATTTCATGACTCTTTTTCTTTTTAATTATATATGTCATTTTTGTAATTTTTGGTGTTTGTTGCCAATAATTTTGCATAAACATTTTTATTTCAAATCTTAAAAGAATGTTTGGGAGCAGCTAGGTGGTGCAGTGGATAGAGCACTGGCCTTGGAGTCAGGAGGACCTGAGTTTAAATGCGGCCTCAGATGTTTTACATTTATTAACTGCGTGACCTTGGGCAAATCACTTAATCCCAATTGCCTTGCCAAAAAGAAAAAAAAGAGAATGAAAGAAAGAAAGGAAAAATGTTTGGTTTATTTGAAGCATCTTCACACCCGGTGTCATTTTTGCCTTCAGTTATTTTTTGGGAGAGGAATTTATCCATTATTTTTTTCAAGTCTGCAGTCACATCAGGGATAAGGGATTAATTATGAATGAGTTACTGTATTCAGTTAATACTTGCAGTACTTGCCTTCTCAGGATTGTTATGAGAATCAGATGAGATCACATGTAAGTGATAAAACTATTAATAAATGACTTGAATCTAGGAATTGAATATTCCCTAGGAATGGGGAAAAAAGCTACGATTATGCAGGACCTATTTTTCTTAACTGATGATTCAACTCAGAGAGTTTGTATGCTAAATGAGTTGGCTGTGGCTCACTTCTTTCTGTGGCAAACCTGGAGGTTTAGGTGGGATAGGCTTTGGTTTTTGGTTCCTATAAGAATGTGTATAGCCTGAATTCCCTGGCTCCTGAGAGGATCCATGAAAAAAATTCAAAGATTGTTTTTATTTGCTTCCTTGATTGGCTGGAACCAATTTTAGCTTCCCTTTGGCAAGGAGGGAGGTAGAAATGTATAAAGTGATTTGTAACTTTCATTTTCTTCTTTATGGATTGACCTAATTTTTTTGAAGTCATTCATGCCTAAATAAGATTTGGGACATAAAAGTTGGCAATGACCATATTTTATTAAAGATAATTGAGAATGGGTGAACTATAACAGATGATTTCAGACTATGCCTTTGTTATCTATTGATTTTTTCCCATCTCCATAGAGATTCCCAGACCTGATTTTAATTGGCTTGGACGTTTTGTCACGGGCAATTATTTTGTCCACATGATAGTGGATAAATCTTCTGAAGACTTCTTTAAAGGGACAAAAAGTACTGGATGGCTTTTTTTTTTCTCTTAAGAACTTGCTTGAGAAATTCCAGTTCTGTTATTTGATCAGTTTTCAGAAAGGGCAATTTCATAGGGAAAAATGGCAATATAGATAGGGAGGAAAGCTTCTATACAGCTAAGATCACCCAGTGGGATTTGATGTTCTTACTGATAAGATTCTGTGGATATCTATGATATCACTTGTTTGAAAAAACTAGTTCTTAACTTGTTTGTGCAGTGTGGAATTAAATCGCTACTTTGAATATACAAACATTACTGATTATTTTCCTTGAAGCAGTTTTGTTTGATTTATATGTTGTATGATTGGGAAAACAGTAGATTTCAGTGGTGAATCAAGGAATTCGATAGTGTGAATACCTAGGAGAGGGATACCATTTAATTATTTTAAGTTTTCTTGGAATTAGGTAGATGTTCAAAAAAGTTTGTTTAATTGTAGAATAAAACTGTAAACTTTTGGTACATGGAACTCTTGTATTAATTGTTCTTCCTGGATAAGACCTTGTTCTATTGAAAACCTAAAGCTATGTTAAAAAAAATTATTGATATGCTTTTTATCACTAATATTCCAATATATTCGTCTCCCTTTTTCTTCCCTACCAAAGAGCCATCCCTTGTAATGAATAATAAATTCCAAAGAGAAGGTAGGGGAAACAGTTCAGAAAGTAACTATATATATATACATACACACATACACATATGTGGAAGGATACTTAAGATTAGTGTTAATCCAAGCCACTAAGAACCTTGAAATTTGTAGAATTCATGGTTACATTTACTTTTTATTATCTATGAAATATAGTACCCCTTTTCTCTGTTCATCTTGTCTTAAAATGAGTTTGAGATATTATTCAAATCCATTCACAACTCATTCATAGGATGATAGATTTACAGTTGGAAGTTTAGCCATGGTTGCTTTTAGTAAGACTAAAGAATTTATTGGATTAGATGTGATAATAACTGACTTTGCATAGTGCAAATTGCTTTACATAGATTTTCTAATTTGAACCTCACAAGAACCCTGTGAAGTAGATAATACAGACATATTGCTGTGATTTGCTCAATCACACAGCTAACAAGTATTGGAAGTGGGATTCAAACCCAGGTCTTCCTAAACCAGGTCCGGTGCTATATACCAGACTGTTTCTACAGACAGGTGTCCAGCTGATTTAAATCCATAGTCTCAATCAGGGGTGGGGAATCAGCAGCCTTGAGGCCACATGTGGCCCTCCAGGTCCTCAAGTACAGCCCTTTGAATGCAAACTTCACAGAGCAAATCCCCTTAAGAAAAGGCTTTATTCTGTAAAACTTGAATTCAGTCATAAGGACACACTCAAGGACCTAGAAAGCCACATGTGGTCTTGAAGCTGCAGGTTCTCCATCCCTATTCTGAATTTTATGCCTTTCAAAGTCAAGTAACTTAAATTATTAAAGATAAAAGGTGAATTGAAATCAAGAGCTAAAATTCGAGCCTTTATTTTTCACTAATATCTAGTTGTTCGAAACATTCTCATTGATGGCTTAAAATATTGTTCATGGCCTGGTGGAAGTTGTTTAGTTTGTACCTTGATATTTAACATTCTTTAAACAAAGGTAAATGTTGAATTAGTCAACAGAAATTTTCAACTCTTTTTCTTTCTCCCTCCCTCCCCCTTTCTTTTTACTTCCTTGATGTTGGCAGCAGCAAAAAATTAAGTGAAAAGGAGGAATTAGATAAGAGGTAGGGGGAAAGGATGGTAGTAGTGCAAAGATGCTGGTGGTGTTAGTGGTATATCTGGGAGCTGCCCCATGGGAAGTACTGTATTTTATAGAAGAAATTAAATTATTTACTTTGATACTCAGACAAATGTGACTCTTGCACTCTTCAAAAAAAAATTTCCTGCCTAATGGAAAGAATTTTTTAGTAGATGTTTGTGAGCATAGCCTACTTTCTGTGACCACTACAGAGCTATAAGTTGTTCTCTGTACTCTGTGTGGTATGCTATGGTGAGAGGCTGGTTCATTTTAATAAGATTCCAGCAAAAGATTATTTCAGCAGAAATGGTTTTGAAGGGTCATTTCAATAGCTTATGCCACTTTGAAATAATTAGCATTCCTCTCAGTGCAAAGGCATGAAACAGTCTCCATTTTGAATACCAAGGTTCGGTGAGGAGTTCACACTGGAAAGTATTGTATTTAAGGAGTTATTTGTACCATTTTAACTGCTTTGCTTTGAGCCAGAATTGTTGTCAATAGGGCAGATCCTCCCTTCCAACCCAGAACAGAGGAGGGTGTTTGCTTGGTCAGAACCTGTGGTTAAGTGACTCTTGGTCTAAACCTGTGGCTAGGTGAGTCTTGAGTACTTTGCATTTATATAATTACTTTCTACATTTACTTTCTGTGATTTACTTTCCTATATTGTAAAGGAGCAACATTTACAACTGCTTTTTTGTTTTTCCTAATACTTAATAATTTAACTCATATTTCCCACCACTGGTACTATTGTCACATTAGACTTTTTAGTTCTCCTGGTCTTTGTGTAGACAGACATTCCCCTAGACAACATTGCAATTTTTCATAATGAATTTTATTTGGTGATGAAGAGTAAAGTAGAATACAAGAATAGAATCGATAAGTTTATGTACAATGCAAAACTAATTCCAAAGTAACCACAGTCTATACACGTACTACCTTTGCTGAGAGAACTTAAATGGCACACTTTATGCCCCATTCTTATTCCTCTTCTTAACTCTATCTGTAGGGTCTTGATACCTAGTGAAGAAATCTAGTTGCTTTACTTGTCTAGCTACCATTGAGTAGCTAGGTGATATAGTAGATAATGTACTGGGCTTGGAGTCAGGAAGACTCATCTTCATGAGTTCAAATATGGACTCAGACACTTACTAGCTGTTTGATCCTGGACAAGTCAGTTAACTTTGTTCACCTCAGTTCCTCATTTTAAAAATGAACTGGAGAAGGAAATGGCAAACTGCTCTAGTATCTTTGCCAAGAAAACCCCAAAATGGGTTCACGAAGAGTCTGAAATGACTGAACAACTAGCCTACCATCCTTAACTTCTCAGAACTCCAGTTCCGTGTTTCTGTCTATGGAACTCTCCAAAGGATGTATACCAGAATACCCCACCTCCAATTAAACATATTAAAGAAAACAACAACGCTCTTCCCTTGCTTTACCCTACTGTCCCCTTAAAGTGGTCATCCTATCTCTTTCCTCCCTTTTTCAGTCACCCCTCCCGCCCAAAAAAGCTCTACTTTTTTGCTTCACTTTTCTACCTCTTGCAGTCTCACTTCTGACTTCATAAATGAACTGAACCTGCTTATCTCCAAAGTTACTAATGATAATCCTAATAGCCAAATTCAATAGCCTTTTCTCAGTCCTCATCCCTTAACCTTTCCTTTAGCATTGACCCTAATCACTCTTCTGATAGGTATTCTCTTTATGTTTTTCTTGACTGTTTTCTCGTGGTCCTCCTGCGTCTCCTTTTAGTCTCCTTAACTGGATCTGTGTCCCATTCCTTAACTGTGGATGTATCCTAAGACTTTTCTCTCTTATCTCATCATTTCCCATCTATTTAGTTATCTCTGTGCAGAAGACTGCCAGATTATCTATCCAGCCCTACTCTCTCTCGTACTATGGTTTTCCAACATCACCTGCCTATTGGATGTTTCCCACATGTCCCATAGACCTCTCAAACCTTATATGTCCAAAATTGAACTCTCTTTCTTTTCTTTACCAGACCCACTTCATTTTCTAACTTTTCTGTTTATATTGAAGGCACCATCATCCTTCTGATCACCAAGGTTCTTAACCTTGGTGTCATCCTTTATTTATTGCTTTCCCTCTTCTCCACCCTACCTTCCAGTCATTTGTCAGATCTCATTGACTTTATCTCCACAACATCTCAGTATCATCTTTCCACTCGCATAGCTTCAGGTCTAGGTCAGGCCCTCATTACCTCCTAATTTTGTCTCCCTCTCCAGTCCATTCTAATATTTACATGACTGGTATCCATAAAGCACATGCCTTACCATGTTACTCCTCTGCCCAAAAAACTCCACTGGCTCCCTATTGACTCTAAGTTAAAATGTTTTGTTTAATATTTTTGTTTAATATTTAAAACTATTCACAATCTGGCTCCAGCACAGCTTTCTGGAATTATTACACTTACCGCTCTTAACACACTCTATGGTTAATCCAAACTGTCCTGCTTATTGTTCTTTGTACAGAGTGTTCCATCTTTGCCATTTCAAAGGCTTCCCTGTGCATGGAATGCTTTTCCTTACCCTCTGACTCATAGAATCTCTGGCTTGCTTCGAAGTTCAGCTCAAGCATTATCTTCTACATGCAGCCTTTGTGATTCTTCTTGCTTCTCCCCCTACCCAGAAATTACCATGTATTTACATGGACTTATGTGTATTGTTTCTCCTGGTAGAATGTAAGGTCCTTAAGGATTGCAAGAGGGTATTTTGTTTTATCTTTGAATCATTAATGCCTAATCAGCGCTATATGGACCTCTTAGTTTCTTAATAAATGCTTCTTGATGGATTGATTGATTTAAGTATTCCCTCTCCCACCCCCAACTGAAAGTAATCTCTCCCTCCTCAAATTTCTCTTAGAAGTTTGCCTGAATCTCTCATTTGCATTTCTCTCTGGCATCATATTTGTTTGTCTGCCTCCCTTCTTCTCCCACTGCCCACTAGACTGTAGGATCCTTGACGTCAAGGTTTGTGTCCTTTATTTATAAATCCTCAACACAGCACAGTGCTTTGCATGTATTGTTGCTCTTGAGTTTTTCAGTCAACACAACTGAATCTTTGTGGCCCCATGTGGAGTTTTCTTGACAAAGATATTGGAGTGGTTTGGCAGTTCCTTCTCTAGCTCATTTTACAGATGCAGAAACTGAGGCAAACAGGATTAAGTGACTTCCCCAGGGCGATGCAGCTAGTAAGTGTCTGAGACTAGATTTGAACTCTCTAAGAGGAGTCTTCTTGACTCAAGGCCCAGCACTCTATCCACTTTACCACCTGTCTGTACATACTAGGTGCTTTAATGTAAGTTTATATTCCCCATTTGACTTCTCAGTATTTGTAGTGCTTAGACAATAGATACATTTGCCATTCCTATCCACTTCTCCAGATTAACTTTGATGATTTTTCTTCAAGTGCCCTCCTCCACAGGAATTTTTCAGTCCTTTTCAGTCAGCTTTTCAGCATCTTATCCTTACGCTTTTACTGTAAATATATATGAGTATGTGATATATATATATATATATATCTGTGTGTCTATGTGAGTATATTTATACATGGACCTGTGATTTCTTTGGCAAAGCTATCTCTTGATGAGGAGACTTTCCCTACCAGTGTAGATTGGTGTCTGTTTGCAGTTTATGGTCAGAGCTGCCTGGGGGCTTGCCCAAGATCGTACAGACAGCTAGGTAGTGTGTTAGAGGTGGGGGTCCACCCTGCCCCTTCTCTCCCCTTTATTATAAAAGACTATAAAGCAGAGTGATAATTTCTACCTATAATAAAAGAAGTCTTTGCTTCATGAAACTTTTCCGTAATTTTCACCCTTATTTTGTCTTTACCCGTTTTCCTTGGTGCGCCCACAGATGGGATTTTTAAGACTATTAAGTGAAGAACATTTCTTGATAGTTCAGAAAGTAGTCTGCTGTGATCAGCACAGTAATTTGGCCCAGCAACCAGCCGAATAAAGAAAGGAGAGAGACGGGGATGTATTCGATAGTCTGTTTGTTACAGAGCCATTTCATACAGAGCCGAGGTACAAGAAAATCACAGGGTTTATATACCTTAGAGCAGAGACTCGGAGGTAACTGAAATACCAGGACCCTTCTTCAGTCCTGACCACTCCTTACCCTAGCCCAAGGCTATTATACATTAAGACTTAATCCTAGGACCATGTCCGGAGGCACAGGGAGTCGCAAACGAGACTTGCAGATTAACTACCCTGAAACTGTCTTTAGTCATTCATAGACCCAATGAAAGCTTCTGCCCAACAAGGTTATACTCTTTCTGCTTATCTGCCTCATAGAAGAGGGAGAGTGTGAAGGTCTGGTCTACTACAGTAATCAAAGAATATATGTTTGAGAAACAATTTCATCTTCTTAGAATTTGTGTAGAATCTGTACCTTCTTAGAATTTGTGAATAAACATCCTTTATGATTTCATTTCATTTTTTCCTTTTACCAAAATTGTTATTTCAGGAGTTATTGGATATAATTATAGACAGTTTTTAAAGTAAAAATAAATAAAATAATATATGTGAAAGTGCTTTATGAACTATAAAATACTAAAGAAATTTAAGATGATATTTTATCTTAATTTGTCTGGCTTACATGAGAAAAATATAAGTTTTTAAGACTATCTCTGCCTATCTTCCTTTTTGGAAGGAAACTACTTTTAACTATGAAGTCTCTTTTAAAGATATGGCTTTGGGTAGGTTATGAAAATGATTTCTCAGTCACAGATCTTAGAGCATTATAACCATAATGTTTTAAGGTTTTCAACATAATTTCCCTATAGAAACTTCAGAGGCAGTGATACACACACACACACACACACACACACACACACACACACACACACACACACACATTTCCCAGTTCTGTAACCATCTTTTCTCAATTTCCACTGCTGTATTCATTCATGGACATTCAGATCTATAGGTTCTTTTCTTTTCTTTTTTTTTTTTTAATTTATTTTATTTTATTTACTTTTAGTTTACAAGATTCAATTCCACAATCCCTTGAGTTTCAAATTTTTTCTCCTCCCTCCTCCCCCCCCCCCCCATGGTGGCATGTAATCATGTATAGGATCTGCAAATACTTTCACATTGTACAATAGTTTGGTTATATAGAAGGGCTGCAACCAATGAGTAATCACTGAGAAAAAAAAAACGAAACATGAAAAAGAACGATAGCATGTTTTGCTTCAGTCTCCATTTAAACTATAGTCTTTCTAAATCTTTCTCTGAGTTTAGATATCCTTCCATCCTGA
>CM053582.1:434321931-434355127 GCA_028627135.1 Pseudochirops cupreus
CTGCCCTCCCCTCCATCACCCCACCTCTCATCACCCTTCTCCCTACTCTTCTATGTGGCCAGATGCCCAGTTTATAGTTTATGTCATTCCTTCCCTAAGCCAGATTCAGTGAGAGTAAGGTCGACTCTTTCCCTTTTGCCTTCCTGTTCTCCCCCTCTACTGTAACAATTATCTCTTGCCTCTTCCATGAGATGCTCAACCCCATTTTGTCTCTCTCTGTCTCCTCACAATCTAATCTTCTCTCATCTCAGGATTTCACCATTTGGAATACTGTCCCTTCCTATTCAGTTGATCTTATGCCCTCTATGGATTCATTTATACATATACTCAGATATGTGCTAGTATGCATATGTAAACCCTTGTCAGCCATTTTCTAACTGATAAATGGTCAAAGGATATGAATGGACAGTTTTAGAAGAAAAAAATCAAAGCTAACAACAGTTATAGGAAAAAATGTTCTAAATCACTAATAACTAGAGAAATGCAAATTAAACCAACTCTACAATTCCATTTCCTACCCATCAGGCTAAGATGGCAGAAAAGAAAAATGACAAATTCTGGAGAAGAAATAGCAAAACTGACACCCTAATATACTGGTGGTGGAACTACTGGTCCAACCATTTTGGACAACAATTTCAAACTACACCCATAAGGCTACAAAACTCTTCATACCCTTTCACGCAGCAATACTGCTACTAGGTCTGTACCCCAAGGAGATGAAAGAAAAAGGACTCATGTATAAAAATATTTGTAGCAACTCTTTTTGTGGTGGCAAAGAATTAGACACTAATGGATTGCCCATAGGTTGGTTAGAACAAGTTATGGCATATGACTGTGATGAGATACTATTATACCATAAGAAATGAAAAAGGGGATGATTTCAGAAAAATCTAGGAAGACATATTTAAGTTGATATGAAACAAAGTGAGCAGAACCAGGAGAACATCGTACATAGTAACAGTAATATTATAATAATAATCAATTATGAAAGATTTCCTATCTCTGTTCAACACAATGATTAACAATTTCAAAGGACTCAATGATGAAAATATTATTCACCTCCAGAGAGAACTAATGAATCCAGTGCAGAATGAAGCATTTTTTTTCATTTTCTTCCTTTTTTTTAATCCAGTGTGGCTAACAGGGAAATACATTTTGTGTGATTTCATATGAATAAAGAGTATTGTATTTCTTGCCTTCTCAATGGGTGGGGGGGAGGAGATAGAGATAACCTGGAATTTTAAATAAAAAATTTTAATTTTTTAGAAGAAAAAAACAAGATTGCTTCTTGGCTAAGGGAATCTCTGAGTACTTTTGATCTCATGTATAACAAATTTATACTCATTATGCTTCTTTAAGAATGAGGGGGGAAAAATAAAAATAAGGGAAACAATATAAACAGTGATTACGTATTTCAAAATGGAAAAGACAAAAAACTGAAATGTCATAAATTTTAGCAAGTTTGACCCCTCAACTCTGAGATATGAGAAGGCATCTCTTCAAATTCTCTGCAAAAGGTATATAGCAAAGCTGTGTTATCTTATACATAATGTCAGACTTTTCCAATGTGTTGGATATTTTTTTAAACTGTTTTTCCCCATCTTTTTTATTCTCTGTTTTAAGGGATGGCCTCGCTAGAAGAAGAAAAGACTATAGCTAAAGTCAGAACAAAAAGTATCAATAAAAATTTATTTTTTAAAAAATGGAGACTGAAAAATATCAAGACATTGATTCTATCTCCTATTTTTAAGAGTTGGCAGCTTTTATCAGGTTAGAAATTATGTAATTGGGTACCCTTTTTTCTCATCTTCATCATTCTAATTTGTTACTCTTTACCTTTGCCAGCTCTGATTATTTGATAGCAAACAGGTAGCTCATTCTAAAATGACCAGTAGTTGTAATTTTCTTGCCTCTTAAGAAAGTCAATTTCATCACCTGTAGTATGTTTTCTGATCTGTAAAATTCAGTTGATTCATACTTGTACTTTGTCCCTAAGAAGATTTATATGTTGGCCTCTTTCATTTCTTGATCCTAAGCCTTACTTTCTTCTCTTTCCTTCATATTATATTGTCCTAGCTCAGGTGAATAAGTGAATCTAGCCATTACACAGCACAGCAACAGGGAATGTAAGATCCAAGTACATTACAATTATCCAGTGGAAATCTCTTCATGATACAATGGATGGAGAAAATCCTATTTCTTAAATAATTACTGAGCCTGAGGATAGCATAATACATTTCAAACCATCAAAATGATAAGTAGGCTTACTTTTATGGTACTCTATTACCACATTTATTTCAATTCCTCTTCCAGGGTCACATATTTAATTTTTATTTTTTGTGAGCAATTGCTTGTGATTCCACTAAATGCACAAGTATAGAAAATAAGCTCTATTCTGCTCTTTTTCTTAGATGGAAAAATGGAAAGTTTGTGGACCTGTTATAGCTTTGGTTTTTTAGAATATTGTACAAGAAATTTCACTTAACTATATTTTCCAGGAGTTTTCAATGTCATTCCCTATGTCCATATTTTTTAAACTGAAGTCATAAAGTTTTAAAATATGTGATGAGTTAGTTTAAAGAATCTTATCAATTCTTAAAGGACTTCTCTACTTAGAATCATATGATTTTAAAGCTGAAAGAAAATTTGGTAATTATCTATTCCAAGCCTCTCATTTTGCAGATGAGGAAACTGAGACTCAGTGTCTTATCATTACCAGTGACTGGCTATTAGTTAAACAAAAGCACTTTTTATAGTAGCAAAGGACTGTAAAGAAAGCAAATGCTGGAGAATGGTTAAACAAATTAAGGTAAATGAGTGTAATAAAATACACTAGAGAACCATAAGAAATGACTATGAAGAATTCAAAGAAGCATGCGAAGATTTATGTGAACTTATATAAAGTGAAATGAGCAGAACAACCAGGAAAACAATACACATGACTACAACAATAACAACAGAAAACCACAGAAACGCACCTGCACGCTATGTCAACAATCAAAGTTGGGCCACAAGAACAGCTGAGAGAAAGGACTTCGCTAAAAAAGTGGCAGACAAGGAACGCGGAATGTTACATACATCATCACGTGTTTTTGGTTGGTTTTTTTGCTGAACTGCTTGTTTCCCCATCTTTCTTTAAAAAACTCTTTGTTACAAAGGGGCACATCAGGGGAAGGGATATGTTCTTATTGGGCACCAACTTATCCATCTCATTTAATCACAGACTCACAGGATCATAGATTTAGATCTAGAAAGGATCTGAGGCCAGCAAGTTGGAATCTCTCATTTTATAGAGGAAGAAACCATGGCACAGAGAGGTTAAATGACTTTTCTTGAGATCACATGACCAGTAAGTATCTGAATCCAGATCTGAAGTTTGGTTTTCCTCCTTTCAAGTCCTAGGCTCTATTCACTAAACAATGCTGCCTCTGGCATCTACCTCTTTGAAGAAAACAAGCCATCTTTTCATTTACTTGCAAGGGCTTTTGTCTCCTGGTTTCATTTACAGTAAGAATGTCAATATAGATGTTGTTCAGTTCCTCCATGTCAACTCAGTCACTGGACAAAGAATATATTAGATATAGACATTTAAATTAGTGCTTGTAGACTAATATCCAGTAGCCCCCTTTTTCTAGCAAACTGCATTCTTCACTGGTATTTTTGTCTATATCATGTATGACCTGGTTAAAAAAAATTTTTTTGAATGTGGTGAGCAACATTCTAATGACAAACTACATAATTAGTTAGGTTAGTCCAAGCACAGCAGACATATACTCTGTCAAAAAGTCCATACACATACATATTATCCTGCCTGATAATATTTGCTAGGGCTTGATGGCGTAGCAAAGTCCAGGGTCATCTTGATGCAATGATGAAGACAACAGAATAGGACTTTTGTGAAGAATCTTCTACATAAAATGAAAAGTTCCCTTAAATTATTTTTTGTTAGAAGTCAAGGACTGAAATAAACTTTTTCTGCAAGAAAGGAAGATAGTAATAGATAAGTTTGAAATCTTAATAAAGAGTTATACTTTTACTCAAAGTGACAAAATCTGCCATGGAGTATGCTTATCTGAAACCTGACTAACACTGATTGTAGGTTTAGTTATTTGTAAATATGGTAATCACAGCCAAAACTGAAATTTATAAATCATCCTGTTTTGTCTTACCTTTTCAGCAAAATCAAGGTGGAAATGATCACAGTTTATAACAAATGAATTACTTACTGTCTTACCTTGCCAACAATAGCAGGGATATTCATTGAGTTGGTTGCGAAACCCATTCCATATGCCATGGCTGCTTCCACTCCCAAAAACCTGGCCACTAACTTCTCTAGTTCTTCATGCTTATCCAGGTTTCCTATATACAGAATGAATACTAGCTTCAAAAACCCAAACTTTACAAATTTAAGAATAACTCCCATGTACAAAAATATTTATAGCAGCTCTTTTTTTGGTGGCAAAAAGTTGGAAATCAAGGGGATGTCCATCAATTGGGGAATAGCTAAGCAAGTTGTGGTATATGAATGTAATGGAATACTACTGTGTTACAAGAAATGAGGAGCAAACAGACTTTATGAATAATGAATAACCTGGAGAGACTTTTATAAACTGATGCCGCGTGAGGGGAGCAGAACCAGGAGAGCATTGTACACAATTACATGCACATTGTATCTGTGACGACTGACTTTGATAGACTGGGCTTATCTCAGAAATGCAAGATTATAGGACAACTTCAAAGGATTCATGATGGAAAAGGCTATCCACATCCAGAGAAAGAATTATGGAATCTGAATGCAAACTGAAGCAAACTACTTGGCTCTCTCTCTTTGTCATTTTGTTTTGTTTTGTTTCTTCTTCCTCATTATTCATTCCATTGGTTATAATTCTTTACAACTTGACTAATGTTTAATGTGAAGGTACACATAGAACCTACATCAGATTGCATGCTGCCATGGGGGGGAGGAGGAGGGAAAATTTGGAACTCAAAATCTTGTGAAACTGAATGTTGTAAACTAATAGTAAATAATTTTATTTTAAAAAACGAAAGAAAAAAAAAGAATTTCTAGTTTGAATCCAAGTAGAGTATAAATTTATAGACTAGGAATTAAAAAAGAGTGAGAGTTATGTATAATGTTAACTTATTTTAAAAAACATAGCACTTAAATATTCATAATTTGAAATACAATTAGTATTGTGTAGGCACACAAGTGGCAGCTAACTGCTTACTGAATAAGCTACAAAGCATAATTTCTGCTACATGTGGCTACTAAATAATGCTCCTTACACAAGATAAGGACAAATAAAGTTGTGAGCTGAACATATTTTATAAGATCTCTCTATTTTAATAAATTAATAGCACTAGCCAGAAAATCCAAGGATCTTTAGGGTACCTCCATCTCCACAAAAAAGGACATCCAAGGTCCAGGAGAAATATAATATGCCTGACCTTTTGGCTCAGCTTGCTTTTTATTGGAATATACTTTAGTGAAGGAATTGAGTGTTTTCTCTAGATGACTGTTTGTTTACACAAATATGACAGTGAAGATATTTTTACAACTACCATTAATAGGACTAACATGATTCTGCAGAATATAACAACAAAATATTTTAATATGCAAAATAGATGTTGTCAAAACTTATAATATTAACCAAAAGAGTCACATGAGGTAGAATGTTATAAGGAGAAGAATTACAGCAGTGGCACTAGTGACAACCAATTCTTTAAGAGGAGACACATTTTTCTTTTATTCTGCCTATGAAATAAAAACTAAATTTGGTCTCTAAAAAGTTCATCTTTTTACAAAGCTATCTTTTCTATCATTGTGGAGCCTCCTTATATTCAAGCAACTAGTTAACCTCAATTAGTAAGGCACTTAAGGGGAAAAAAAAATCAAAATTAAGTCTGCTAAATTTTATAGTCAAGATTTTGTTTATTTTATATGACTTCTTATGATCTTAGAAATGATTTAGTCCAATTTTCTTTATTTTTACAAAGGATGCAAATGAGTTCCAGAGGCATTAAGTGACTTACCCAAAATCATTTTTAAAAAGTTAAAATTACTTTACAGAGTCCAGTACATAACAGATACTTAATAAAAAATGTCTTTTGATTGATTACTCGGGCCCTTTGACTGCAAATTCAGTGTTCTATCATATGCTACCTGTCATCTGATGTGAACAATGGCTGAAAATTCAATGATATAATAGTCAGTTTTAATGTTTTGACTAAGTAAAGTTTATAGCCATAATTTTGATAATGGGTTCATTAACCAATAAAAATTTCGGAAACTTCAGTTTTATAATTATAATCCTGTTGCCAAGCTTACCAATCTCCTGCCTACTGCTACAAACACCAGCTCCATACTCCTCCAGGACTTTCGCTGCTGCTTCTTTGCACGTCCCAGTGTTCTTTGCAAATCCAAGATAGTTGTAGGAACCCATGTTGATAACATCTTTAATTATATTTCCTGTGTACCTGTGTTTTAGTAGTATACGGTCAATAAAACCCATAAGTCAAAAGAAAAATTTAATGATAAACATACTAATGGTATAAAAAAACTGCTAGTGACTAGAGTAAATAAACAAAGCCTAATCTTACACTTAAAAAAATACTCCTTTTGAGTCTAAATCCTACCATGTATCTGATCATTTGCAATTGTTGATAATACAAAGCAAAATCTATTTAAATACTTTTAGGAACTTGTTAACCAAGAGAAGAATTTAGAACTGGGCATGTTTAGCTTGGATAAGTGGCTGTGGCAGCTCAAGTAATACAGTAGATGTGTGGAAAACTGATCAGATGTGCTTGTTACCAGAGAAGAAAACTGGCTAAAAGTGGATAGAAATTGCACAGAAGAAGATTTAGATCCATATAAAAAAAACCACATTAGCCATTATACATGTTTTAAAATGGACCTGTTTCTCTCAGTAGGTAATGAATTTTCTATTCCTTTCAAGCAACAGCTGTAACAACCACTTTGCACTAATGTTCCATGTGGATTGAACTAACTTGAGAAATCCTTCTCAATCCCAAGATTCTGTGACTCTGACAGCTGTTGCTCATCAGATGTTAAGACAAAGGGAAAATTAAAAAAGAAAAAAAACCATACAGCCCAATGTCTGTAAATAATTTGAAATTTTTCCATATCATATGCAACTTTAAAGCACATAAGTTAAAATACACTATGAATTCCATTTTTCAGACTTGTTTTCTTTCTTTAGTAACATTTCCATGCAATCTTATTATAACCCTTTAAGCAGTTAAAAAGTTAGACATTTGATTGCAATAAGGAGCATAAGGTTGGTTTTGTTTGAAGGCCAAATTTAATGACTCCAAAACAGAGAACATAAAATAGTTATATTGTTGGCCAGGACTTTAACTCCAACAAAGTTAAATGTAACACAAATGTAAAATGTCAGAAAACAACTTTAAAAACTCAACAGTTTTTAATCTATTTTCCAATGAAACCTGTAGATTTATGGTGAGAATTAAGCTTAGCTCCCTTTCCCCCCAAATCTTTCATTCAATTCATTATCAAATGTCTCCAAAATTAAGTCTATTTTGTTTTTCACTATAGAGTTATCATCTGGGAAATTATCCATAATATAGACTCACTTGAATGACCAATTATAATCATGGGAATGTCTTTCCATGATGTCCACCTTGGCTCCAGGCACACTACAAATTGGTCGGTTCCAATTGTCTCGAATTCGCATGTAGAGGTTCCTTGTATAGAAGTTTTCAAAGTCCTGATACAATGAGACAAAGTCCTAGCCGACAAACAATAAAACAGAGAAAAACCATGGTATTCAAAGTTAGAAATTTTGCCTTTTTCTCATTGAATTCACATTTTAGCCAGCAATCAATTAAAAAAAAAGTTAAAATACTATAGCTTTTGGAAGTTTAAGCACTATAATTTCAAACAGTTTTTTAAAATCCATAAAAACCTAAAGTGTAACAGAATCATAAACTTAAAGGGAAAGAAGTGTTGATATCCCAAGACTTGCACAGAGGAAGATTTAGATTCTAAATATAGGTAAAAATAGGTATCTAAAGTGTTGATATCCTGAAACTTCATAGGACCCGTGATATCACAAATGTGGACACACCCTTAATCCATGAAGATTATAATCTAGCTATGACTTTTCCTCCTACACAATTTTTAGCCATCTTTCCATAAATCCTCTATACAGCAACTTTACAATGTGTTTGAGAATCCTCCCTCCCTTGAGATATTTTAATATTTTTAAGACAATATGCAATGGTATTCACCTGCTATCCCTGACTTTCCCTAATGATGTCTTTTTTAAGCAGAAGGTGCTTAAAACCTAGTTTTCCCTAGTTTAAAAAAAATCATTAATAATTTAGACATTGGGAAAGATTTTCTATCTTTTTAAGTTACTTGACATGAAGTTATCGAATATCTACTTCTACTGAGCTAAGAAAAAAAAGCAGATAGCTATTTTAATTGTTAAGTACAATTCTGCCTGTATTCCTAGAGGGGGACTTCTTAAACTTTTTCTACTTGGGACCCCTTCAGTACTTCTTATACTGTGGGTCTCAAACCACAGCTGAAGAAACACTGTCCTAGAGGATGTCAGGAGTTTCTTTTATTGAGTCAGAAAACATATTAGTGAGTGTCTGCTCATTCACTCTCCTAGGACATTGGAGTTAGGAAAAGGAGGGAAGATACAAAATTAGAAATCCATGCCAATTCTATATGGTTTCATAGAATGAAACACTAAAGAATTTGATCTCCTTCCTAAACAGATTTTACATTGATCAATCTTATTGGTTTGATTTGAGCTGGAAGAGATGTCAAAGGCTATCTAGTTCAATGTTCTCGATTTATAGATGAGGAACCTGGGGTCTAGGGAGATTTAGTGCCTGCCTTGCCCAAGGCTACATGTCAAAGGTGGGGTTTAAACCCAGGCCTTCTAATTCCAGATGCTGGGCTCAGTACTTACCTTGGTGCCCTTTAATATATAACACATGTCCCAATTTTATTAATTTCCAGATTAAAATGTTCCAAATATCTACCTCAGTTGTTCTTAAAATAGGACATTGACTTAGAAATCCGTATGAGATATGCAATATAGAAACCTATCTTACAGGAAGAAAGTATGCCTTTGAAAAAGGAATAAAATATGGAACAAGGAAAAACAGTCAGTTTTTTCTACAAATAAGTCAAGGTTTCCCCCAAAAGTCTTCTCTGCCATCTTTTAGGGTACTAGTTTCCAATTTCTGGTACAACCTCAATCAGAGTCAGAAAGAATCTAATAAAATGGTTGAGAAGGATAATCAAGAAGTTCATGCTAGGTCAGAGTTTTTCCTAAACTATATAGGAAAAAGAAACCTTTGGGTCAGTGGTCTGCACTAGAGGCTATACTGAATGTGGATGAAAATAATCTTTCCCAATGAATGTCTGAGAGCTGGACAAGTAGTCAAGGGAATATGAACCCAAGGAAAGTGAACTAACCCAGTATCTATCTCTGGTATCTGTCTCTATTTGTACCTGGTCTGGGAATTAGGCAAGGGTTCTATTCCTCTCTACCCATTTTACAGAGTGAGACAACTGAAGTCTTGAGAAAGGAAGAGATCTTGGGGCAGAAATGGGGGTGGTGTAGTAGCAAACACACTGGCATACCCAGGATGGCTGCTAGCACAAGTTCTTAGATCTGCTTTACTAGGAAAGATAGCTGTTTAAGGGGTCAACAATCTTTTTAATTACATTCATTAGTTCAGGGTAAAAGCACCCTGAACTTCAGAGAAAATCCAAACAAAGAAAAAAGAGAAAATAAAAGCAGAGAAATAAAGACCAACAAACAGGGCTTCTGTCTGAGAAATTAGCACAGATCAACACACAGATCCAACTGTCCGACCAAGGCAATACATACATAGCTACCTGAGAAAAAAGCACCAACATCTGGGTTTTTCAGAGGGATGGGAGGGTATAACAGGCTCCTTATAATGGTTACCCAGAGTATCTGGTCAAATCACAAGAACACTCTTCTAATAAGTGAGCCCCAAAGCAAAATGCTAACCTGAGAGAAAGGGGGAGAGAGAGAGGGAGTGTGTGTGAGTGTGTGTGTGTGTGTGTGTGTCTCTCTCCTTTTCTAGAACCAGAGGGCAATCACAACCCTTCTGACTCAGTTTCTAATTAGAAATTAACAAAAGGTATGAAAGACTTCCCAAAAGCAAGCATCCCCTAAATAAGCTTCCCATTCATGGGCTCCACATGAGGCCTATTAAAGGGTGAGGAAGATCCCATTAACATTACAGGTGGGGAGCAAGGTTGGAGGAGGCTACTAAAAGAAGGAAGAACAGGTTAAACTTTTATCCCTCTCATCTCAACTCCCCCTACCTAAACTCCCAAGGTCAGCATCTCCTACATTCCTAATTCAGCTAGGAATGATGGAAGTTCTTCATGGTTAAAAAACAGAAGGATCTACCTACAGTTTAGTTTTATTACTAAAGAAATCCTGACATTATGACCCCATACTCAAACCTGTGACTGATGGATTTATTACTTTTTACAGGAGCCAAAGGCAGCTGAGTAATTCTCTGGGTAAATTATGCCCCTCTTCTCTCTATCAACTTTTGTTCTTCCAGGGCTGGGGCTGTCATTATAATAAGAAATGCAGTCACTGACTGGAAAGAATATAGTACCTCCTCCATAGTATGATTTAAAAGATAATGCAAATGGCCCTCACCAAAATGGTCTCCCCAGCCAGATATCATGATTCTTTTGTTGTTGTTGTTTCAACATACTATTTCAGTCCCTCAGAGACATCCTTTATTAAAGGACAGACTTCCCAAACAGACATTCCAACTATTAGCAGCCACATATAACTACTGCTCCCTGAATATAAGGTATTATCTCTATGTAATTCACAGTTATATCTCAAAAACAGTAGTAATAGTTATGATTTTCAATTTATGGATTAGAAATACAAAGATGAAACGCCTTGACCAAAGTTACCAAAATTCAGAAACGCAATGAGTATAAACACTCATTGGTCTGGGACTGTTTATATGTTCTCAATATAGATTCCAACAAGAACTCTCACCTCTAGTTCTGATTCCACAGATTTTATTCCTTTAAAAGAATACAGCTTAAAATACATTGTATACCTTATCAAATGAGATTTCAGTCTGCCATGCTAGTGTATGAAGTCACTTAACAATAACTCTTCTGACCTTGAGATGAAAAGCTTGAAAAAATTCATGCCCAAAAATCTGTCAGTCCACACAAAAGGATTTAAAACGTCATCCTTGACATTCTGTGGCTTAATGAAGAGGAGGGAGGCAGAAGCAGAAGCACAAACAAGTAAACTCATTCTAGCAGTCAAGTAATTTCTGAAAATGAAACTCATTTCAGAAAGGTAAACAAGCCAATTCCAAAAATTAGCAAAGCTAGGAAATCAAAGTTTCTTGTCTATGAAATAATATCACCTAGTATTTGGGCATTAAATGCTTTCTTTCAAAGGATGATAAATTCTCAAGTCTTTCCAATTAATTTGAAAATTAAATTGATACTTGCTCATTTTTAAAATGAGAGCTACCTACTCTCTTATAGCCATAGACAAAAACCTGAAGTGTTCAATCTGTTAAAAAAAAAAAAGCTGCTAACTCAGAACAGAGGATCCTTCTCTATAGCTGTAAAACAGCACTCTAAAAAAAGGATCCTGCTTTCCACCCTCTGTCCTTCCACTTCCTTACTTGTTTGAAAGTGAGCAATATGTCGTTCTTTCACAGGGAAAAACTTAAATGAAGTAGAGGATAGGTTGGGAGAAACAACCTATACAGGAATACAGTTTTATATTCCTGTTATTAAGGAACAAATGATGGTCCATTAACTTTTCAACAAAAAAAGCCGTATAATTTCCCCCTCAAACTGTGACTGACACTATTTCCCCAATATTTATTGTCTTCTTCTTTCCCTGTGACTTATTTCTGAAATATCTCATGTAGCCATAAGGCTCCGCAGCCATCTTTTACTCTTTTCCTCCATATGCTGATATTTACACCTTGAAGGGCACACATAGCTTATATCCTAATGGGAATCAAGGAAGCATTTATTAAGCACCTACCATATGCTGGATGCTGGCGGTATGAGCACAAAAGCAAAACAGTTTCTACCCTTCACGGAGTTTATATCCCCAACAGGAAGACAACACATATATATAAGTTGTTCAATCATTTTCAGTTATATCTGACTTTTCATGACTCATTGCAGCGTAGTTTTCCATTTCCTTCTCCAGCTTGTTTTATATATCAGGAAATTAAAGCAAACAGAGTTAAGTGACTTGCCCCAGGTCACACAGCTAGTAAATGTCTAAGGCCAGATTTGAAATCAGGAAAATGAGTCTTCTTGACTCTAGGTCTGGGGCTCTATCCACTGTACCACCTAGCTGCCCACATACTTACAAAGACATATTCAAAACACCTGAAAAGCAGATAGAAGAGAAACTTGGAGAAGGCACCACCAACTAGGACTAAGATAGGTTTCTTGCAGAAGATGGAACTTAAGCTGTGTTTAAAAGGAAGCCAGTGGTGCTAAAAGGCAGGAATAAGGAGACATAGCACACAAAGCACAGGGTACATCCAATGCATACAGTCCATACAAAGATGGGAGACGGAATGTCCTGTGTGAGCAACAGCATCTAGTTAGAGCTCGTGGCAGGCATAAATGTATAAGAAGGCTGAAAAAGTAGAGTGGAGATAGGTTACAAAATGAGCTCTAAATGCCAAGACAACTTTTTATTTGATCCCACAGGATCAGAGAGGCACTGGAGTGTGAGTAGTGGAGAGACATGGACAAAACTATGCTAGGTAGAAAATCACTGATGGTACAGGGCAGTTGGATTGGACTGGGGAAAACCCTGAGGCAAAGTAACCAAGAGCAATCTACTCTGATAGCCCTGATGAAAGGCAACGTGGACTTGAGGGAGAGCAGTAGCTTTGTGCAGTGGGCTCATGAGAGAGACGTTGAGACAGAAACAATGTTTGACAACTAGATACAAGGAACGAATGAGAGCAAGGAGCAAAGGATGACACTGAGTCTTTGAACCTGGGTAATTAAAAGGACTGGGGTAACCATGAAGGGAAGTTTGAAAGAAATGGAAATTTGAGGAAAAAGAGAATGAGTTCTGTTTTGGACATTGTAATAGTAATGGAATTTGAAGATCCCCTTGTATTAGCAAGCTAACAGATACTTAGCACTTAGTTTCAAATTAAGTATAAAGACCCACAACTTGTGAATCCCACAGTGGTATGGACCCCCAGGAAGGGGATGAACAGGGAGGAGCTAATACCTTATATAAAGAAAAGCCCAGGCTAGAGAGCCAGGACTTCTGGGAGCAGCATCGTGGAGGCAGAGCAGCTACTGCTGAAGAGAGAGAAACCACTCCGAACAAGAACTGCTGAGAGAGAGAAAGAACTGCCAGGATCCCAAGGACTTCCGAGGGCGAGCTGGAGCTGCTGAGAACTGAGGCATGACTGTGGTGTCAGTACTTTGTCTGTTTGGGGTCTATATTGATTCCACAGGCAGAAAGTGAGTTGATGAGGATGCCAGCAATGTGTATTAATGTTGTTGTGGCTTTGTTGAGCTTTGTCTTCCCAGAAACAGACTGTGAGGGATGTGGGGTGGACTGGACACTGTGAGCTTCAATATGGAGCAAGAATGGCACAGGGAGCTGGACAAAGAACCATGGAAGCTGAGAGCCTGCCCTGAGTCAAGATGAAAAGACCTCTCCTTGGGTATTTAATGCTGACTGATGAGATTGTAACTTACTTGTGACTTAGAGGTAGATGGCCTTTGTACTTTCCACTGCCCCTTAAGAGGGTACTCAGTAGTGACTGAAGATATTGTAACTTAATTGTGACCTAGGTGTGGAAAACATTTGACCTTTGTACTTTGTGACTGACTAAACGAATGCACTTTGTTTAAAAGAGAACTTTGACCTTTGTACTTTGTGAATGAATTAAGGACTTAATAAATACTGAGTTACTAAATGAACGTACTTTGTTTAAAACTATGTGATCACTTTGGTGAAAACAATGTGGCCATTTTAGTGTTAAGTTGTTAAGTTATAACATGGTGAATGCTGTATTTTGATTTTCTGTTAATGTTTTCTCTTAATTTGTTACTGAATAAATACAGAGTTCACTATACTGTGTAATCAGAACCTTGAGAGCTGTTCACAGCAGCAGTCCTCTGGAAAGCTGCTCATGCTTGGCTTTACAGACATGTGGAGTATGAGATGTCTAGTGCATATCTAATTCAAAATGTCCAACAAGTAGTCAATAATGCAGGACTAGAGCTCAGGAGATACTACAGCTAGATGTATAGAACTGGAAATACAAAAGCACATAATATAGTCTGAGTCCTGGAGATACAAGGACAAAAGCAAAAGTTTCTACCCTCAAGGAATTCACATCCTTGACAAGTGAATCCATAAGAGCTGATGAGATCACCAGGTACAAGTAGAGGGATAAGGAGAAGAGGATCCAAGATACCATAACTGGTAAGCACAAGAGGGATGGTGGTTTAGCAAAAGAGATCAATTAGGAACCATAAGGAACAAGTTATACCTGACAAAGAACCAAAACCCTCTTAAAACTAACCTGAGTTAAAAGTGCAGGGTATTGAATACAGCAGTGAGACTTTATTTTCCTAAAAGACAAACATAACTTTCTGTGAGAAAGTTCTAAAAAATCAGATACAGCAGATACAGGTTATGTTTATACTTCCAAAGTTAAGAGGTCAGTTTGTTTATTTTCTTTACATAAAAATTTTGATAGGACATATACTTTAAGAAATTGGTTTCTCATATTATGTGTGTGTGTGCTGGAAGATGGGATGCTCAAATTACTTCCAAAATCTAGGATTTCTTAACTAAACATTCTTCAAGTTGTATACCAACAAATTCCCCTTCTCTTGAGTCACCTGTTTCTTTACAATCTAAAATATCTCCAGGTCCCCAGTTCTCCTTTTTTTTCACTTGATTTCTACATAATTAAAAAAATTAATAGATTGTGCTTCAACTAAAGAAATCAAACTTCTGGAAAGACAAAAAATTTTATTAGGACTTACATTTTCTTATAAGAGTTTTCTATTGTGTAGCCTTTTTCTCTTCTCCTTCAAGAACTTCATTTCTTCAGAAAAATTTTGCATTTATCTTGAGCAGATAGAGGCCCAAAACAATAATTTTTTTTTGAGGGGACAGAGTTTGGAGGCATTCAGGTTAAGTGATTTGCCCAGGGTCATATAATTAGTAAATGATGTTGAATTTTAACTCAGCTCCTCCTAACTCCAGGGCCAGTGCACTATCTACTGTACCACCCTGGTACTCCCCAAAACAATAATCTACATTCTTCTAGAGTCCAGACTAATATCTGACCTTAAGGAAATCCATTTTAACTGTGATGTGATAGTGCTAGAATGATTCTAGTTTCTCCATCTAAGAAAGGTCCAAATTCTTAACATTTTAGATCAGCTGAACCCAAATGCAAGCCACTTAAAAACATAACAATAATAATGATGATGATAATGAACTACTTTTAAGTTACAATAGTTCAATACAGCTGAGCCATAAACCCAACATAAAAAGATTTTTACCAAAGGCAGGTTGTAAAGGGAATCATACATAAACTTTTCAATTCAGATAGTTTCTTTTCCATGGTAGAAAGCAACCCAATAAATTTAGAAACATCTCAGGCATAAGCAACTAGTTTCAACATTTTCACAATTTTAGAAAATGAGCACATCCCAAGGAACTCCTACAAGAAACAAAACTAAAAAAATGAATTATTCTATTTTAGAAAGCATAGTTAATTTGCATAAAATGAAAGGTTTTTTTTTCCTGTTAAAAATCTCAACATACTATTTTAATAAGGAAAATTGAACACATTAAATTATTTGTTAATAAATCATTACATTAGTGACTTAATAACAATTTCATGAGGATGATACTATGGTTGAGACCGCCCTCCACCAATGCAGACTGGCAAGTCACTTGTAACCTGTAATCTTAGAGAGGTGCCTGGGACACAGAGGTTAAAAGTCCTATCCACGTTCATATAACCACTACTACATTTAATGGCAACACTTGAACCCAGGTCTCCTTAACTCTAAGACCAAACCTTTCTACTACTCCTTAAGCTATCTGTGGTGACATTAAAAAAAAAAAACCCATACTGAGTAAAAGCCAAGATATTAAAACTGCCCTTAGAATATACAACAGAGTGACTAGGTGGCACAGTGAATAGAGCACTGGCCCTGGAGTCAGGAGGACCTGAGTTCAAATCCATACTCAGACATTTAACACTTGCTAGCCATGTTACCTTGGGCAAGTCACTTAATCCCAATTGCCCTGCCTTCTCCCTTCCAAAAAAGAAAATATAACAACCTTGAATTTAAAACTATGTGTGTAAACAGATCAAGAGATTCATCAAAGGACAAAACTAAAAAAATAAAATCCAGTCCTGTGTAATTACATATACTTCATCATACTTGCTCCAAATATGAGATGAAAAAATTTACCTTCCTTCCTTTGCAGAGAGCATATATATCAGGGGACAACTATGGATGTTAAACATGTATATACTGTCAGACTTGCTTATTATATTAGTTAGTTCTGCTAAACTGCCTTTTCTTCCCTTCTTTCTTTTCTACTTCAGTTATAAGAGATCCCTGAGGGGAACATAATAAAAAAAAGAGGTGTTATAAAACCATAAAGATAACAATGTGAGGTTTCTTTTTATTTAAAGTGTGGTTACATAGCTATATTATCCTCATCTTCAAAAAGCTTCTCTTTAAAGTAATGATCACAAATAAAATAAGGGAAAAATAAACTTTACACAGTGCTACATAGCCACATATGTGAATAGGTAGGTGGCACTATCATTCCTCTAGTATGAGACTAACCTGTTTCATAGCTATTAACTCTAGAGCAACTACTGACCAGTATCATTCAAAATATTAAGCTTTGGGATAGAGATCAACAATCAGAAAACCAGCCCTTTAAACTTGCAAAGATGTTTAATGGAAATTTAGCAGAAACAATTTGTTAACATGGAAAGTTAAAAGTTAAGATATGTTCCAAATTACCAAGTGCAGAGAAAACCTGAGATTAACTACTGCTGATGACTCCAAAATATTCTTAATAATGCTTTTATTACATGCAACAAGACAGCACAATGGCTATATATATATTCTGTATACAAAACTCAATTCTTTGCAATACGAAGGGGAAAGAGGCAAATCAAACAAAAACATAACCCTTCTTAAAAGAGCTTCTTATAAATGAATAGTCTCTCCCCGATAGACAAGAGGTCCAAGGATATGAAGAGGTGGTTCTCAAGAAATTAAAACTACTAATTTTGTAAAAAAAAAAAAAAGTTCCACATCATTAACAAAAGAAATGCAAAATTAAAACAATTCAAAGATTTCACCTATTTAACAAAGATGACAAAAAAGGAAAATTACAATTGTTGGAAGGTATAAGAGGGCCAACACATAAATGGACTGTTGGTGGATCTGTAAATTGGTCTAGTCATTCTAAAAAGCAATTTGAAACCAAACCCCAAAGGTTGCAACTCTGAGATTCCATCTCACACCCGTCAGGGTGTTAGAGACGATGAAAACAGAAAATGAAAAAAGTTGGAGGCGCTTTGGGAAAATAATCATATTGATGCCCTGTTGGGGGACCTATAGTTCAATACACCAAGAAACAACACTGTGTTAAAAACTGTCCTAAGAGGTTATTAGAATAGCAATTACCAGGAAAGTCTCTGTTGGGTACATTTTGAAATAAGTTAAGAACAAAATCCTTCCAGGAATCCTTATTCATACAATCAGATCTATTTCCTCCTATTGTATATGAAAATTAAACAATCCAGGTTGTAATCACATATGAGGCCCTCCCCAGTAGCTCCATTCAAAGCCCTGCAGTGAAAAGAGTATTAGATCTGTACTCAGAAGACGTAGGCTTAAATCTAGACAGTACTGTTTACCAAGGAACCTCAAACAAGTCACTTAACTTCCCTGTTCTTAACTTTAAAATTATGGAGTCCAATTACATGATTCTAACTCTTCTTCCATCCCTAAATCTTTGATCTTGATCATCACATCCTTCCTATTTCTGGAAATAAAATCATTTAAAACACACCACAAAAACATTAAAGTAGAGCAAGTATGTGATGAATACCCAATACAATTAATTCCAAGATTTCTTAGAATGTCTATTTACTTCATGTTTGGACATTAATGAATTTGAAAAATTTGAAGTCCTGCTGGGTCTAAAACTATATAGATATATAGATATATCTATATATCTATATATCTATATATATATGAACTCCTAGTACCTTCCTACTACAAAAGAGATAAATAAAGCAATATCTTGGAATATCTTGGGAAGGCACATACAGTCTAATCTACATATCTGTGCTCAATATTTGTAATTGAGATCCAGCTCTACCCAATTAAAAGGGAAAAGAACTCTACTGAGAATTATAGCTTATTTGTATAAAAGTTGTTCTTACTACATCTTTATCAGAGGGTCTGTTAATTGAAGAATTCAGTGTCACTTGATCAATTGTCCTAAGAAAAGAATTAGTATATTAGGTGTAGAAGGAGGAATGGTAGATGACATAGAGATGGTATTGGGGATGCAACTTTCCAGAAGAGAGCAGGATGTGGTAATAATAGCATGTAACTTGCATGTTATAATCCCCTAGAACTGAATGGGCATTTGGCACCCATTCAAACACCACATGACTGACCCTCTCCCCAGTCTATTTTTAAAAAATCTCTCCCTTGTCTAATTCTGCCTCTGAGACAGAAAATGCTTAGCACAGCAGAAGGAATACTGATCTCGTAGAAAGAAGACTTCAAGGGTGGCTAGGTGGTGCAGTGAATAGAGCACTGGCCCTAGAGTCAGGAGGACCTGAGTTCAAATTTGACCTCAGACACTTAACACTTACTAGCCATGTGACCTTGGGCAAGTCACTTAACCCCAACTGCCCTCGAAAAAGAAAGAAAAAAGACTTCACTTTGCATTCATTCCATTTAACATTCTCTCTATGAACCTGGGCTAGTTACTATCTGTTTCTGTTTAAATCTTAGTTCCTCATCTATAAAAAAGGGATAATATTTTCACTACCTATTTCACAGGGTTATGTAAATAGGTCTTTTTATTATCCTTACAACAATAATTTTAAGGTCCTGTGGCCCCTAAAAATTTTCTCTATTAATGTTAACCTTTAGAAATTTCTATGGCTAGTTTAGTTTAAACTCAAAATAATGTTTTCATGATTAACAACCAAAATTTAAACTTGTTTTTGGACCTGCATTTTCTCCAATTCCCCTGTTCCTTCCAAATTCACACCTCTAGGAAACATTCCCTGATTCACCTCATTCTACTCAATTACTACTTTAATCTCCCATCTTCAACATAAACATGCTCATTTGTATCTTGCTTAGTTTAGTAAATATAAAACCACATAATTAAGTACCTTAAATCCAACCCATAACTGTATGAGGTAAATTGCTTCTACGGCATCTCCAACAAATGCTCAGTTTTTATTTTAAAGATCTCTATTGAAGAAGAAATCACAACCTACAAGGAAGTCCTAATTTTAACAGTGTTAAAAATTAATAAGTTTTTTCTTATATTAATTATCTCTCTGAAATTTTCATCCACTGCTTCTAATTCTATCCTAGTTCCATCAGACTGAAATTACTGATTCAATGTTTTCAGTCATTTTATCAAAGGATAAAAAAAAAAGTTTACTTTAATCGACAGTAGAAAACAACTGAAAAAATGAATCACAACTGATACAGTTATGTCACCGATACATTATCAAGCAGGTCGTTAAAGCAAGTCTTCTGAATACCTATGTACATTAGCTATTCAAATGATGTATTAATTAATTAGAAAAACAATTAAATTTAAGGTGAGCATTTAGTTAGGAAAAAAAAGCCACAACAATAAAGCCTGATACATTTTACAAATTAAATTATAAATCCATGGTGGAATCTATATTCTTCCTAGCTAATAAAAGCGGGGAGAAGACCAATAGTACCACAAACTAATACAAATATTATATTTGGGGGGGGGGTTAATGAGGCTTGGGTTTACACTATAAACTTGTAAAGATCAGAGCTTATCTATTTCATTTATTTTGTAATAACGCACTGTCTCTCATACAAAGAAAGAGCTATTGTTCTATCAAAATAAACACAACTCAAATTTTCCCTGGAGCGCCAACACACTTTTTTTTTCTTTTTTGCTTTTTGGAGAGGGAAGGCAAGGCAATTGGAGTTTAAGTGACTTGCCCAAGGTCACATGGCTAGTTTTGTGTTAAGTGTCTGAGGCCAGATTTGAACTCAGGTCCTCCTGACTCCTGGGCCAGTGCTCTAGTCACTGCACCATCTAGCCATCCCAGTGGCAATATACTTTTACAAATCCATTTATTCCCTTTCATACAACATGGATTTATAAAATATTCACAAATAAATTACAAACTCCTTGCACAGAAAGATCTTGTTCCCTATTTTTTGGATAGCTTTCATGCTATACCTTTGCCCTTCAACTTCCAAAACAACGATTTATGCATTTCATAGCATACATAGGTAAGTCCTTAAAATATAAACACCTCTCAAGTCAACCTATAACATGAAAAAAGTCCTCCATAATAAAGCCTTTCATTATGTAATTAATTTGAAGGCAGTTAACTTTAAAGATTAGTGTAAAGATACAGATGAATTAGGCCATGCAGCAAAAAGTGTCCCTTCATTAGCTTGGGGCGCCCAGTAGCAATTTCTCTGGAAACTCCTGCCACTCAGTGTGCACATAAAGAATTCCTTTCCTTGACTGATTGCTTTCCCATTTGCCCTCTAAGAGACAGGGCTATGGGAATCAGTCTGGCAACAAGCCAACCTTTCTGGTCAGTTGGTGATACCTACTGGAGTGGGAACCAAAACTGAAACAACGTCTCCTTGTGGCTGACAAGGTAAAAGCCAGAGGAAGAATAGCATGCATGTACTCTCAAGTATCTAAATAAACTAAAAATTATTCATATTCAATTTTGTTCTCTTTTGTCTGGGCTCTTTTTGCTGAACAAATACTTAAACTTAATTGTTTCTCCAATTAATTGTTAAATTTTTAATATGAATAGGTTATGTACATAGATTGTTCAGAAGACCTTTTTTTACTTTTGTATCTGTAACATAATCACATCAGCTGTGACTTTTTTTTATCTCTATTAAGCTGTTTTCTGCAATTGATTAAACATTTATTCATCTACTGATGGACTGATGCATAAATAAACAGCTTAAAACGCTGAATCAATAATATCAGTCTGTGTGTTAGTCTGCTATATGTACTATTCTTTCATTTTTACCTATCTCTTCGTATGATTCTAATAAGAATTTACATTTTCATTGGAGTGTAGAGACTCCACAGGAGCTATAAGCTCCATGTATTTAATTAAAAAGCATGTCCATGCCTTCATTTAAAAGCAGCATCTTCCCCTGAGAACATTACTTTTCACACAGTAGACAATATATACTTGTTGGATTACAAATAACATGATAGCGCTGTTTTGTGCTATGTTTATATGGCAAATATATTGAAATAGTATTTCAAGCTATAGTATGGGTTAAAGCAGCCATTTGTGGACCAGCCAAGAAAGTAAATCATCACTAATAGCATTGTTTCTTTGGGTTAGCCTATGAACCCATTAATCATAGCCTTGTTTCAGGGGGGAAATATTCTAAAACAATTAACTTACAAATTAACTTGTGAAACACAATTTATTTGTTAATTGAGATGGTCTATAATGGTCACAGATGTTTTCTACTTAATATTTTTTCCCATTAGCTATCATAAATTCCTTTATATCTTGACGTGTTTCCAAATGTTTTCATTTTACTGTACTTGGAAAAATAAAGCAATCCTTGTAAAGGCTAAGGAGAAGAAAATTCATAATGAACTTTTATTGCAGAGTTTAAAAAAATCTCATTTACCTTTTGCTCCTCTCTTTCTGTTGCATGGTGACACTTTTCAATTCTCCAATGCCTCAAGAAATCACGTAGATATCCAAAGAGTGTTAGAACACCATATCCCACATATGTCAGCACAGCAACAAGCATTGGGGTTTCCTCAAAGGCTTCATTAAATGGTCTTTTATAGAGTCCACCATTTTGAGTAACATGATGAATCTAGGACAGAAGTTAAATTTGAATTTAGAATTTATTTGTATCCCAACCACATGGAAAAGGATTTCAATTTATAAGCAAAGTCCTAAAAATGCTATCAGGGTATAATAACTTCAGCTTTTTGTGAGTAAAGGCTTTCCAGTCTCTCTCCAGAGGGGGAAGACTGAAGTGAACAAATTTCTTTATATTCCTTTAAAAAAGGATAGAAACAACTATAAGAAGAAAAAAATGCTCTCACACCCATAATAGAAAATGAGGAAACCAACAAAAAGAGTCTACTTAAAAAATAATGCAGAACAATTCAAATAGTTAAAGAAAGAGAAACACAGATGGAAAAAGAAACAAGATAGCCTGAAACACACATTCAAGTGAATGACAAGGGTAAGAAAATCACAAGCCTAAAAAAAATACCTGGAAGAAACTGAAGAGTTACAGGACGAATTTCAGATGTAATGAAGAGATGCTTTAAAAAGTTAAAGAAAAAAAAAGGACAAGATGACATGGAACTGATCAGGCTACTCCTTTTTTCCAAGGTTCCCTTCTCAGCTGAAGGCCAGCCCCATCCCTATGGGAAGGATATTCAAACTCTAGCCCTGTCTCTCTTCCCAACGGTCATGAGGTTCAGGTTCATCCAGTGTCACTTCCCCATGGGATGGATATGTTCATTCACAGTGATTAAATGAGTAGAGAGTCACCAACTACATCCTTCTAATAAGACGGCAAGCCAATAGGCCTTACCAACTGCCCTACAATTGACCCATCCTGTGTTTTCTCCCTCCTATCTTCAATAAGCATGCTTTTCTTGAAAGCAGAAACTGTCTCTTTTTTATTTGTATACGGAGGGCTTGGCACAGTGCTTTGCCCATTTTTGCTGTTCAGTCATGTTCTACTCTTCATAAGCCCATCTGGGGTTTTCTTAGCAAAGATCCTGCAGTGGTTTGCCATTTCCTTCTCCAGTTCATTCAAGGAAATTGAAGCAAACAGGGTTAAGTCACTTGCCCAGGGTCACACAGCTAGTAAGAAATGTCTAGGGCTGGATTTGAACTCAGGAAGATCAGTCTTCTTGACTCCAGGCTTGGCACTCTATCCACTGTGCCACCTAGTTGCACTGCTTTGCACATTGTAAGTGCTTATAAACACTTCTCCATTCATTCACAATGCAAAGAAAAAGGAAAACAAAATCAAATGACAGATCTCAGAAACGGGTCACAATGTAGCAATCTCCAAACTACTGAAATCCCAGAATTTTTTTTTAACTCTCAACATTATATTCCAGGAAACAGTAGCAAAAGAAATAATATGTTTATACAAATTATATTGTCTTGGTGTCTTTCCAAGTATAAGGGAAAATACTTAAAGTTTCTAGGGGGATAAAGGGGAGGGAGGAGTAACAGTATCACAAGAACAGTTATCACAATAACGGTATCACAGTACCCAGATAAAGAATGTTCCCTGGAGCGGCTAGGTGGTGTAGTGAGGTGGCCAGGTGGCACAGTGAATAGAGTACTCTCCCTGGAGTCAGGAGGACCTGGGTTCAAATCTAGCCTCAGACACTTAACACAAAAAACTAGCCATGTGACCTTGGGCAAGTCGTTTAACCCCAAATGCCCTAACTCCCCCAACTCCAAAAAAAAAGGCAAAAAAGAAATAATGATATTAAAAAAGAATGTTCCCCAGGACTCTGGACTGGGCCCTCTTCTCTTCTATTCCACTTGGCGATCTCATCATCTCTCATGGATTCAATTATCCTCTCTGCGAATGATTCTTAGATCTACTTAGCTAGCTCTAACCTTTCTCCTAACCTCCAGACTTGAGTTTCCAACTGCCTACTGCATAACTTAAACTGGGTATCTCATAGACCCCTTAAACTCAACATGTCCGAAAATAAATTTATCTGTCTTTCCAAAACCTTGTTGAAGGCAAGAGATGTACATGTGAAAAGCCTCAGACTTTGACAAGTTTGCAGAGAGGCATTCAAACTTCAAAGGAATCCCTAAACAAAGTTGGTGGGACAGAACTTGGGCACCATATTTACAGAAAGCAACATCATTATATACAAAGTGATCAAACTTCTTGGTCCAGGGATTCCATTATTAGAACTATATCATTAAAAAGGATATCATTAAAACTCTCCAGGGTGTTGTTAACAAGAATGATAAAGGACTAAAGATCTCAGTTGCCATAAATATAAAAAACAGAGAGTATTTTGCAATGAACCATGTAGTGACCATATGTATTTCCGAGATGGCTATGTGACTTAATATTCGTAATACAGGCTTGTCTCTCTCCTCAAAGAGAATGTAAAAGGGATTGAGAAACAACTCTCCATTCTAGAGGTTTTCAGGAAAAATGAACCATTTTCTGCAAAAAATGGAGAAAATAGGCCATTAAACACTTGAAGCTAAGAAAAGGTAAAAGCTCTTCTCAATGAGAAGAGAGATGAATCCTCTGAAAAGAAAGCAGATGCTTTTCCTACAAGGAATGATGATGTAGTTACAAAGATGTTAAATCATCTATTAAGTCAAAAGGAAGTAGCACTGATGACTAGAGATATTGAGACATCTATTTTTCAATCTCATAACAATATAGAGAAATTTCCTCTCTGCATAGACCATGCATCCGAGACACTGTAACCCAAAACTGGTTAAACAGATGATTAATACCCCTTCTCATAACTCAGGAGAACAAATGACACAGTATGAAGAAATCTACAAATATGGCTAAAGATTACAAAGTCTTGGGCAAGAAATTGAAGTCCCTGAGGGCACAGGTGGAATCTTCCTCACTGCTGACTATCAAAGACAAGGGCTACAGAAGACAAAAGTAGATCTAAGAAGTGAACAGCTAGTTTAAAAAAAAAACAACAGTGACTTGAATGTTGGATTTATTATATATTTTAAAAGAAAAGAAAACTGTAGATTACAGAGATTGTTTCATATACAATCTTCTTTTTCTGTTCTTTATGCATGTTTAAGAACCCACTTTATTTTTTACTTATGTTTAGAATTTTAACATGGGGGAAAAAACTGAGTAATTGAGAATAGAATATAAATTTCTGTACTACAGATTAAAATATAGGAATAAGAACAAATTGTTAACAGAAACAAAACCAATGCAACCAAGATTAGAAGAAAAGCAGAAAGCTAGAAAGTTTTTATAGCAAGTGTTTCTGATAAAGGGGATATTTCTCAAATATATAGAGAACTGAGTCAAATTTATAAGAATATAAGCTATTCCCAAATTGATAAATGGTCAAACGATATGAATCAATTTTCAGATGAAGAAATCATAGCTATCTATAGTCATATGAAGAAGTGTTCTAAATCACTTTTGATTAGAGAAATGCAAATTAAAACAACTCTGAGGTACCGTACCACCTCACACCTATCAGATTGGCTAATATGAGAAAAAAGGAAAATGATCAATGTCAGAGAAGATGTGGGAAAATTGGAACACTAAATGCATTGTTGATGGAGTCGTGAACTGATCCAACCATTCTGGAGAACAATTTGGAACTATGCCCAAAGGGCTGTAAAACGTGTATACCACTTGATCCAGCAATATGACTATGAGGTCTGTGTCCCAAAGAGATCATAAAAAAGGGAAAAGGACTGACATGTAGAAAAGTATTTACATTGTTGTAATCTTTCTGTGATGGCAAAGAACTGAAAATTGAGGGGATGCCCATCATTTGGGGAATGGCTGAACAAATTGTGGTATATGAATGTAATGGAATATTATTGTGCAATTAAGAAATGATGAGCTCGCTGATTTCAGAAAAACCTCTGAAAAGATTTGTAGGAACTAATGCAAAATGAAAGGGGCAGAACCAGGAAAATGTTGTACAACAGTAACAGCAACACTGTGTGATGACAATTATGAATGACTGAGCCCTTCTCACAAACACAATGATGTAAGACATTTCCAGAGGACTTATGACGGAAAATGCTATCTACATCCAGATAAAGAACTGATGAACTGAATGCATATTGAAGCATACTTTTTTCACTTATTTATTTTTTCATTTTCATCTGTTTCTTCCTTCGCAATTGTGACTAATATGGAAATATGTTTTACATGATTGCACATATATAATCTATACCAAATTGCATACCATTTTAGGAAGAGGGGAGGGAAAGGAAGGTGGGAGAAAAATTTGGAACTCAAAAATCTTGTAAAAATGAATGCTAAAAATGGACTTAACATATAATTGGAAAAAACAAAATACTAATAAAAAAGAAAAAGAAAAGAACATATTGTTAAGAACCTATCTGACCAGAGATTTTATCAATAAACTTATACCCCAAGAAGATCAAGACAGAAAGAAAGAAAGGTATCATGTACACCAAAATATCCACTATCACACTTTTTTTTGTGCATGGTAGCAAAGACTTGGAAACAAAAATGCCCATCACTTGAAAAATAGCTAAACATGGGTGGCTAGGTGGTGCAGTGAAAAGAGCACTAGCCCTGGAGTCAGGAGGACCTGAGTTCAAATCTGGCCTCAGACACTTAACACACCCAAAAGTCTAGCTGTGTGACCTTGGGCAAGTCACTTAACCCCAATTGCCCTACCTTCCCCCCTCCAAAAAGCAAGAAAAAGAAAGAAAGAAAAATAGCTAAACAAATTGTGGTACATAAACAAAATCGAATATTGCTGACCTACGAGGAAGGATAAATATAACAATTTTGAGTATCTGAAAATACGTAAAGCAAGCAGAACCAGAAAAATTTTATGGTTTTTCTGGTTCTGCTTGCTTCATTCCACATTAATTCTCAAGTTTTCACATGTTTCTCTAAATCCTTCATATTCATCATTTCTTGTTCTTCAATCCACTTTGTTGCCAGTTCTTTGCTACTTAAGAAGGGCTATGGTGAATATTCTAGTGAATATGGGACATGTCTTGAACTTCCTTGGGGCATATGCCTAACAATGAAATTTCTGGTTCAAGGGCCAACTTAGATTTTTAAAAGATGTATAGAAAATGAAAGCAAGGTCAGATAATAGAGGGTGGATACAGAAGTGTGGCATGGTTCCATGAGAGTAGTATCAGGAATTTTCTAAGCTTGGAATGAGGAAAACTAAATTGTACAACAACTAAAAAAGATATTAAAATATGCTGAGGAGGAAGATTTAAAAAAAAGAGACAGGACCACTGCTTAGATAGACAAGTCAAAGATACTCAACTTTAATTTTCCTTACTTTTTTATGTTGAGGAGAATCTCTGGAGTGGAAAGGATTGAACAGAAATGGCTAACTGGGAGCTGAAAAACAAGATTAGTGGAGAGATATAAAGAGAGCAAGCCTGTACCACCCTAGATGAATCTGTCATCAGACCTAAATATACTATATCCTAGGGCACTGAAAGAACTGACGAGTATGATTGCTGAGCAGTTAAAGATGTTTGAAAGGCTCCCCAAAATGGGAAAGATACAAGACAGTAACACTGCCAATGCCCTGGTTTCTATAAAAAGGAAGAGAATGGGGTCTGCAAAGTGTAGGCTAGTGACAGTGATTTTTAATTATAGAATAACAGGCTTGTAAGAGAACCTCTAGAAAAGGAATAAGTGAATGGTTTGGATGGCTGCATAGATGGTTTCAAGAATATGTCTTAAAAGATGAACCTTTCTGACTGGGTTACTAGAATGGAAAAGCATTTATTAAAGGACTTACTATGTGCCAAGAAATGAGCTAAGTGCTGGGGATATTAAGCAGAAAAATGAGTAGTCACTGCTCATGAAAATGTCATTTTAATTGAAAGAAGTAACATATATAGGATACTTCAGTTGCACAGAGGATAGAAATGCCTTTAGGATATAACATCAGAGGAGACCACAAGGAACAGGAGTCCTTATAGTGTAGGAGATGGCTCTCTCCTCAAGTCTCAAACCATATCCACTCCCAACACCTCTCAGTCAAGGCCTTCATACTCAATTAAAAAAAAAAAGCAGCAGAGAACTCCATCTTCTTCCTCCAGGCCTCATCTCACAGCATTCTGATATCTTTCATTATCTTCTCCTTCACTATAGTTTCAGATTAAGAGGCAGCCCTTCTCCTTGCCAAGCCAAACCTCCCCATGTGTGTTCTGATCCCAACACCTTCTAGATTCTTCAGCATATTACACTCACTATCATTCCCCCTCTATCTCATCTTTAATCTCTTCTTATCTATTGGCTTCCTTCCTGCTGCTCACAAACATGTCCATGTCTCTCTAATCCTTTAAAAAAAAAAACTTCACTTAAACTTACCCATCCCCATTAAATATTGTTCTATATTCCTTCACCCTTTAGTGACTAAAGTCCTAGTGAAAATCATCTACAGTCAGTCCCTCCATTTCCTCCCACTCTTTTTTAAAAAATAGTATTTTATTTTTTTCCAATAACATGTAACGTCAATTTTTAACAATTTTTTAAAAATTTGAGTTCCAAATGTTCTCCCTCCCTCTATCCCCTCCACCCTACGAAGGTAAGCAATTTGATATGGGTTATAGATGTGCAATCATGTAAAACATTTTCATATTAGTCATGTGTTCCACTCTCTTTTAAAGGTTCTGCAAACCATCGTGTGACATTATCATTCAACTGAAACTGACCCCTCCAAAGTTAGCAAAGATCTCATGATTGCCAAATCTACAGGCCATTTCTCAATTTTCATCTTCCCAATCACCCAGGTACACAACCTTAGTCATCCTCCATGCGCTATTCTTCTCTCATCTCACCTATCCAATCCATTGCCAAATATCGTAGATTCTACCTTCACAACATCTCATAGATGTATCTTTTGCTTTCCATTCATACAGATGCAGGCCTCATTCAGAACCTTCTTACAGCTTACATTCTGGTTCAATCTATCAGTTAGCACTTATTAAGCACCTACAGTATGCCAGGTACTCTGTTAATCACTGGATAGTCTTCTAAGTTGGTCTCCCTGTCCAAGTCTTTTTCCCAATTCCAAACACTCCTCCACTCAGGTCCCATTAAATTTTTTTTTAAAGCACAGATCCAACCATATCACTTCCCTGCTCAAGGAACTCCAGTGATTTCCTGTCATTTGCAGGATCAAATACAAAGTCCTCTGGCATTTATAGGTTTTCACTACCTGGTTCCTTGCTAACTTTCCTAGCCTTCATACAGATTACTCCCCTTCACACACTCTGCAATCCAGGTATACTGGTCTACTTGGCAGTTTCCTGCACATTAACTGTCCCTTTACCATCTCTGTGCCTTGGCAGTGGCTATCATCTCCATGTCTCAAAAAATGCTTTTTCCCTCATTCCCACCTCTTAAGTTGCCCTGGCTTTCCTCCCACTTTCTAAAGAAGGACTTTCCTGGTCCTTCTCCCACACCTGCCATGTTAATTCCTTCTCCTTTCAGATTTCCTTCATGTACTCTGGATGTATCTTAGAAGGTTCTCTGGAAGTATCTTATATATACCTAGATATTCATATATCATCCCCTGTACCTTGAGAGCACATAACATACATACATACAAAGACAAATGTTACAGGATTCCAGATGGTCTTGAAGAAAAGGGACACAGCATTTTTTCAGTTTGTTGTCTGTTCACTCATTTGATTCTATTTTGCTAAGCACCCAGTGCTCAGTGTTGTATAATTTTTTTTACTATGTATATATTTATTCAGAAGATAATAAGCAAATAAACATACATAATTATTAAGAAGCAAATTTCACATGAAATCTTTAGTGGGTAGGTCCTACTCTGATATCTCACTGTTTCTTAGAAATGATCTACAGTCTTGAAGACCATGTTTACAGAATATAAGATCTTATATTTTCTACCAGGATGGAAAGATTGTGCATGTTTATTGGCGACACACTGAATCTGCCACCTGTGGGTCTGCCTTACGTGAGTAATGTGAGAAATTCATCACCAATAGCCTTTTTATTTAGTGATGAATCCTCTGACCATAGCAATCCATGAAACAAAGAAAAATATGAAACAGTCCTGCTTCTACAATGCAGTGACATTAGAAGACTGAGAGAAAAGGGAGCAGAGAGTATCAAGAACCACCTAGTTTTTGGTGCAGCTATATATTTGGCTTGGCTGTTTATAGTCTAAATGTGATATCTTGTCCAATAAGCAACAAATGAACATGGTACTAGAGGATCAAAATAATATAATTTTTATATTCTCAGTATATACAAGATTTAAGATAGAAAAAGTTGTAACAAAATAGAAGCATTGCTAAAAGGTTCTCCTTGGAAAGACAAATAAAGTTAGCAGAATTGGTTGTAAGTCAACAGGAAACACCATTTCATAGCATATTTGATTTGGTCATCTTGTAATGGCAGTGCTCATGGCAAATGCAAAAATATCACCATAAAAATAATCCCAGCATATGCACCAAAATCTAATACAGAAAAGGAATTTGTAGAGAAATTCTATGAAGAACTCAATAAGAACCTCCAAATTCTATCAACATATACTCCAATACTTGTTGACATTACTGAAAAGATGGGAATAGGTGAGGACAATAAGTATTTGAAAATATGCATCAAGTATAAAGAATGAGAAACCGCAAAGTCTTATAGATTACACAGATGCTTTATTCTTACATACAACAGGAATATTTTATTAAAGAAAAAAAAATCACATTGGCATGGCACACAACTAGTAACATCACAAAAAATAAAAGACCATTTTAATAGACAAGAAATGGCTTGTTACTGATGTTGAAATCATTCCTGAATCAATTGTTTGTATAAAGAGGATCGCAGGCATGGGTAACGCTGGTTTAGAATATAAACTCCTAAGTCAAATCTCACAGAAAAATAAGGTTAAAGATCATGAAAAGGTTATGACCGCCTTGTAAAACAGAGAAGCGGTAAAGCCTAAAACTAGTTTTAAAAAAATAAGCAAGAAATACGACTGGGCAAAATCATCTTGAGGGCATCTGAGAATGAAAATGGAAAGGGGACAAAGGAAAAAAAGAGTAAAGCTATTAAAAGATCTTCATAAACTTCACCATTAAGGAAAGTAGCCACTACACTTGGATGATAGTACCACAGGCCTGAAGTTGATTATAGAGGAGGTAGAAATGGCACTAAAGAGAATAAAATGAGAAATGCAAGTGTACCACGAGATCTCTGTTAGAGGAAACAATTTTAAAAGCATTGAGGGATTGATTTATATGACAGCTGAAGAAAGGGAGATTACTAAAAAGGATGGAAAAAATTTTTCAGGCCTTATTAAAACAACAAAAAAGATGACTGAGAAGACAGTGACAGCAACTAATCAATAGGCTTACTTTCCCTATCTACAAAATTTTCTAAAGAATAATCTATATAAACATAAAGAGCATCCTTGATTAGGGTATTAGAAGGAAATAGAGATGATTTCAGAAAAACCTGGACTTTCATGAACTGATACAAAGTAAAGTGAACAGAACCAGAAGAATATCATCCACAGTAACAGCAATATTGTTTGATGAAAAACTGTGAATGACTTAGTTATCCTCAGTAATACAATGATCCAAGACAATCTCAAAGCACTAACGATGAAATATATTATCTGCCTCTAGAGAAAGAATTGATACTGATTGAATACAGATTGAAGCATGCTATTTTTCACTCTTTCCTTCATGTTTTTCTTTCATGCGAGTCTTCTTGTACAAAATGACTAATATGAAAATGTTTTACATAACTGCACAATTATAACCTATATCTGATTGCTTACTGTCTCAGGGAGGGGAGAAGAGAGGGAAGGGATAAAATTTGGAACTCAAAGCTTTAAAAATGTTTTTAAAATTTTTTTAAAAGAAGGAAATAGACAATACTATTACATAGTAGATCACCATAACATGAATGATTGAGATAAAAAGAATACAAGGTCCCACTGTACCTATTATTTATTGATAATAAAAAAAGCATTTGATTGAGTAGAGTAAAATGCTTCATTAAAGGCTCTCTTCCAAAAAAGTATCTCCCCTTCATGCACAAAAATTATTAATGATTCCTTGAAAAACACAACAGAGACAACCTTGTACAATGACACTTTGACCACAATAACAAGGAAAGCATATACTGCAGAGCCTCTTAGATGAGATCCAAAAATACTCCAAAGACTTTGAAACCAAGCGGATGAAAAATATCTGTTGAAACAGGCAAATGAATGCACAACTGAGCTACGAATTGGCACAGACACTCTGCGAAGCGATCCGGAACGGCGCTCTGTCCGGAACGGCGCTCCCAGAGCGAGCGAACTGGGCGAGAGCGCCGTCAGGCCTGTGTCCCGGGGAGATCGAAGAAAGAAGAAAGAGCCGCGCGCACACAAAAACTCACACCAGCTCTTTTTGCAGTGCCAGAGGGCTGGGAGCTAGAGAGTAACTATCAAATGGGGGACAGCTGAAGAAATCACGGCATAAGAATATAATTTTACTGAACCACAAGAAATAACGAAAGGGCCGAGCTCAGAGAAACCTGGGAAGATTTGTGTGAATTACACAGTTAAACGAGGAGAACAATTCATACAATAACAGCGGTGCAAAGAAAAACAACTTTGAGAGACTTAAGAACTCCGATTAATAATCATTCTATAATCAATAATAATGTACTATAATTATGTGATCAGAAATGAGTACTGACGATGAAGCACGCCGCCCGTCTTCTGCAGACAGATTCCAGACTCAAGATGAGCTGTAGCATTTTTATACGGGGCCAACATGAGGGTCTGTGTAGGTTGACTACGCATACTTGTTACGAGGGTTTTTGTTTTTCTTTCAGAGTGGGGGTTGTTGGGAGGCAGAGTGGGGTTAGGTACAGGCTTCCCATTCCAAAATTATAAGAGAACAGAAAGTCAGAAGGAATAATAGACAAGATAGATGACTTTGAAAATTACATGAATTTATTATATACTTAAGGAAAAAAAGTTCTACATAATAGGGATTTTCAGTTTCATGCGCAATCCTCTCCCATTCTATAGTGTGCATATACATGGAGAAACAG
>CM053582.1:434355627-434394170 GCA_028627135.1 Pseudochirops cupreus
AGAGTGGATGGGGGGGCAGGATAGGAAGAAGGGACATTTAATCAGACTCTCACAGTGTGCTCACTATGGAGAGGTTCTGCATAATGTCACGTGTTCAGCCTGTATTTGATTAGTTGTCCTTCCAGTGGGTGTGGGTGGCGAGGGAGGAGGAGAAAGAATCTGGAATCTGGAGTTCCATAATCAAATGTTATGAATGTGTATCTATCTCTCTATCTATCTGTATATATGCAATTATTATTATTATTATCATTATTGACTACATCCAACTGGAACTTGAGATACACAGGCACTGTGGTTGGGAGATCCATCCTGCCCTACCGAAAAGTGACATAGGAGAGAATAGACTGGGGGAGGGGTGACACACTGGGATGGCTGTTTTGGGGCGGTGGGTGGGGGAAAGATGGGGAGAAAATATGTAACTCACAATCTTGTGGAAATGAATGATGCAAACTAAAATGAAATTTAAAAAAAAAATATTTAATCCTTAAAAAAAAATTTTTTTTCAGTACTTTCCAGAGTGAAGGATTGGCTTAATACCTTATCCTGTCTCTGGAGAAATGAGTTTATTTTTGTCATCTAGCAAAAGTATTATTACAGCAAATCATATAAAATGACAAAAAGCATCACAAGGAATTTAAGAAATCAAGAGGTACTGTATGTGGCATACTGAAAACTGACTTTGGAATCATTGGCCCTGGAGTTAGGATTGGGAATCTTTATTTATTTAGTTGTGAATAGTATTATTCCAATTACATGTAAAGAGAGTTTTCAACGTTCATTTTTTATAAGATTTTTAGTTTCTTTTTTTTTTCACTCATTCTGTCCGCTCCCTCCTCCCCAAGACAAAAAGCAATTTGATATAGGTTATACATGTGCAGTCATGTAAAAGGGAAAAGCTACCAAAAAAAAAGTCAAAATAGTATACTGCAATCTACATTCAGTCTCCACAGTTCTTTCTCTGAAAGTGGATGCCATTTTCCACCATGAGTCTTTTGGAATTATCTTGGATCATTATGTTGCTGAGAAGAGCTAAGTCAATCATTGTTGATCATCAGTACAATGTTCTGCTGGTTCTGCCACTTCACTCATCATCAGTTCATATAAGTCTTTCCAGGTTTTTCTGAAGTCTTCCTGCTCATCATTTCTTACAGCATAATAGTATTCCATTACATTTGTATTCCACAGCTTGTTCAGCTATTCCTCAGTGGATGGGCATCCCCTCAGTTCCCAATTCTTTGCAAAAGAAAAAGCTGCTATAAATATTTTATACTCTTGGGTCCTTTTCCCTTTTTTCTGCTCTCTTTGGGATATAGACCTAGTAGTGGTATAGCTAGATCAAAGGGTATGTACAGTTTTATAGCTCTTTGGGCATAGTGTGACTCTGGGCAAATTATTTAAGCCCTGGGGCTCAGTTTCCTCACCTCTAAAATGAGGGATTTGGATTAGAGGACCTTTAAAGTTCTTTCCATCTCTAAATAAAGATAGAGATAAGGAAAACTTAAAGAGAGATGTGTTAGACATCATACTTCCTGGTCATGAAAACTGTATATTGTCATTATGATTTTTATGATATTGTAAAAAAAAGTCTAAGATATGACTTTGCATATCTATTCCTAAGGTTGGGAGGGGGTGAATTCTATGAATGATTTGTTACCTCAAGGCCATGAGGAAGTGGGTGGAGCTGTAGCTATGAGGGAGAGGTTTGATATGTTCATTGCACCAGTAGTTAAGGCCTGTCTGAAACTGGGAGTCTAAAACGGCACCAATATTTTTTTTTGAGGGGAGAAGGCAGGGCAGTTGGGTTAAGTGACTTGCCCAAGGTCACATATCTAGTAAGTATTAAGTGTCTGAGGCTGAATTTGAACTCAGGTCCGCCTGACTCCAGGGCCAGTCCTCTATTCACTGTGCCACCTAGCTGCCCCTACCAATTTTGATATCAGAAGTAAAAGATAATTTTTTCTGAGCATTGGACAGTAGGTTCAGTGCTTAGTTTTCAGGAATATAAAACACCAGGGCTATATAGATGGGCTTGGTTTAGGCTACAGCTCTAGTTAAAGGGAAACAATCACACAAAGGATGAGCCAGCATAGTCACTAAGTGGATGCCAATAGAATGAGACAAGAACAGGATTCTAGAGAAAGAAGGTCAGACACAGACAAACTGTTGAATTTCAGCTGTTCTCTTCTTCCTAACATAGTTTTACTTCTCCCCACCCCCACCCCCAATTCCTTAATAAACTGTTTATTTGACCTTGTGCAGTTGAATTGAGGATTGTTAAATTAACTTGCTAGCATCAAGATCAGAGAGTCAAAGGAAGCATTCTTATTCCCTCTAGATGCTCTGGTGTAGTCTACTAGCATGATGAGAGAAGGGAGAAAATTCATTTATATAAAAATTTAAGAATTACAAAGTGCTTTCTTACAACAATCCCATGAAGAATCTATAAAGAGGTATAAAAATGCTAGTTGCTATAAGGGAGCATAAAAATTATCTCTGTCTTACAGATGAGGAAATAGGCCCAGATATAGAAAATTATTTGCCCATAATCACGTCTCTAAGTATGAGAGCCAGTAATTTAACCCAACCCTTCTAATGCTCAATCCAGCACACTTTTCACTATCCCATGTTGATCCCAGAAGGAAGAAACACTATCAGAGTGAAGTGGGCCAGAGGGAAGGGCTTTCATTTGTGAAAACCATTCCTGGCCTATCAGGGGGGATTTTTATACTGATAAGAACTCAGGGAAGTTTAACTTCAGACAAGTGAAAAAATGATTTCTGATAACCAGATATTACCTAGGCAAAAAGTAACAAAGCACTAAAGGGTGCACATTGCAGAGGATGAGAAATTATTGATGGAAATTATTAGTCTAAAATTAGTCTAATAGAATTTATAGTCATTTCTTCTGTTTAAGTCATACTAAGGTGTGGTTAGCTTTCCTGGTTGCACACCTGTTAGATAACTCACTGACCTTGCTTTTCTAGTAAAACATGCCAAAAGAGTCACTTGTAAACATGAGTCTGCTTGATTCATATACCGTAGATCCCATCTGTTGAAATCCAGCTAACCTTGTAACTTTTTGCTGCATTAATAATCCTTTAGATGTGTGGGAATTGTTGCAAAGGTTACTTGATTTTTAGTCTGGAAAAGTATCCTTAATACCCTTTTGAGGAAAAAAATAAATCAGGCAAAGGGAAGAATTAAATAATTTCATTGAATTTTAAAGTATAAATATATTCCAGAATGTATTGGACCCCATAAGTGATCAGATTTAAAACTATTCCCTTGGGCGGCTAGGTGGCACAGTGAGTAGAGCACAGGCTCTGGAGTCAGGAGGACCTGAGTTCAAATCCAGCGTTAGACACTTAATACCTACTAGCCGTGTGACCTTGGGCAAATCACCTAACTCCAGTTGCCCTACCTTCCCCCTCCAAAAAACATAAAAACCCCTCAAAACCCTATTCCCTTAATGTGGAATAAGAGGAATGTAGCCTCTCTTGAAATAGATGATCTGGTAGGTAGATTTTTTGAATCCTGATTTGAATCAGATCTGACTGTCTGAGGAAGTACTGTAAGAATATTACTGTGATGTGTCAAGGCATTTGAAATCCATTTATAAGAGGGAGAAGAAGAAATTCTAGTCATTACATCACTGAACTTTTTTCTTTCAGGCTCATTTTGACCAATAAATTAACCTTCCTTCTCCACCCCCACCCCCAAACATTGAGCCATTGCCAGGAATGAAGACAATTCAGTTCAGTGAAAGAGATTTATATTTGACAGGAAAATCTGCTTTTGAGTACAGGTCTTACCTGTTGAAGATTGTTGGCAAGATTATTTTGAATCCTAGAACAATGTGGAATATCAGAATCTGGGAGTGGTTAAAAAAGTAGTGAAAAATCTCGCATTTTCCTGTTTCAGCAAAAGCAAAGTATCTTTGTGCTGGATAGAGCTCTGTGCTAGGTTTTAGGGGTAAAGCCAAAACTTCGACTTTGCTACCCATTTCTAACATTAAGGAAGGGCAGACATGAGACTCTGTGTGAGGAAAAACAGTGTCCCCCACACAAAAAAATAGACTTTACAAAAACCTTGGAATAAACAACTCAGACCCCTATAGAATTGGACAGGTTTCAGATAGAGGTTTTTTTTAAAACTATTCTTTTAACTATGAGCCTACAATGTATTATCCAAGTACTAATTTGGAGAGGCAATTCATTGCCACCTTCTACCAAGATTATGTAAGTGCATCAATTGGGACAATGCTAAGCTGGTAGGTATTTTGACGTATATTGAACTATGCAGTTGGTTCTACATATGACATAGTTTAATAAGCCTGAATTCTTGGAATGAGAAAATAAATTGGAAATGTTATTTTTTAGTTGACCTGTAAAACATATATCCCTTATCAAGTTGACTATGGAGAAAGTGTGATTTATTTGCTTTCATGCTGACTTTCTTTTTTCCCCCTCAAATTTTCAGGCTTTGCTTTTGTGTTAGTTCTGCTTAACAGGATACTGTATTTTTAATGGTTTTGATTTTTTGTGATTTGTGTGACCTGTTTTTCTCATCAGTTTTTTCTTTGACTATTCTACACAGGGCTGCCTCATATTGAGTGATGAACTGAACCATGCATCTCTAGTTCTTGGAGCAAGGTTGTCTGGAGCAACTATTAGAATCTTCAAACACAATAGTGAGTGGTTTCAGTGTTTTTTGATTAGTCTTAGTTATTTAATTTTTCTTGATCAGTGGTTAACATAGGCTGGGAATCCCATTGCTTACACCAAGCATTATAACTATATTGGAAAATATAGAGAAAATAGCAGAATTTAAAGATATTTCTATTCTTTTAACACTTAGTATCTTTTCAGTTACATCATGGGGAAAGGCTAAAGGAAGGTTTTTTCTCCTAAAGTGAGCATTCCCTTATGTTCCTTCTCCCCTTTGTTGTACAGTTCTACTTCATATGGTAAAATTTCTACATGTAAACCATCTTATTGGAAATATTTTCTCCTTTGAAACCTAAAATAAACTACCTAATTTTTTTCTTCTTTTCTTCTGAATATAAACATGGGAAAACTAGAATAATTAGCACATTTTCATGTGGTTCCTTTTAACTTTCCTTACTTTCTTGACTGTAACAGAAACTTTGGTTTCAACTCCAGAAACCATACTTTTGGGAATTTTTTTGAATGGCTGGGTTACTTATCATTTGTCTTGTTTGGTAATGCATAACTTGAGATTTAAGCATACATATTCTGCTGCTTTATTGTTTTCTAATACCATGTTTCTAACATCTTCTGCCACCTTTCTATATATCATCCTTTATGAAAATAGCAAAGTAATGTTTCCCCCATATATCTGTAATTTTAAAAAGCTTTTTATGACAGGGATGTGTACTTTTAATTAAAATCACTCCCCAGATTTTATGCTGCACAGATTTTTTTTCTAGTTTATCTTGATGTATATCAGACCCAACATAAATATGTGGCTTATTGTCTATTTTGAACTTCAAAACTAAATAAATCTTTTTTTTTCTTTTTGGAGGACAATTGGGGTTAAGTGACCTGCCCAAAGTCACATGGCTAGTAATTGTGTCAAGTGTCTGAGGTCCAGATTTGAACTCAGGTCCTCCTGACTCCAGAGCCAATGCTCTACTCACTGGGCCACTTAGCCGCCCCAAAAATAAATAAGTCTAACACAAAAACTTCCTTCTGCTCAGGAAAACTACAGCAATGGAAATGGCAGTTAAATTATTTCCCAGCTAGTGAACCCCTCAAAGGGGCAAATAGAAAAGCAAAAGCTCAAGATGTTAGTGTCCTTTGGATATAATCTGTATATAATTAAGCCCAATTTAAATTCCTGGCCCAGTTGTAATGAAGAGTGTGCTTTATATTTTCCAAACTAAGGTAATTCTTTTCTCCACATACAAATTATTCCCCTAATAATTTTTAAAGACTTATTATCTCAGAACTCTATGGCTAGTTACCTTATGATTAGAAAACATACTCTTCCAAGGAAATACCGTACGTATTTTAAGAATTTAGCAAACTAATGCTTTGGTGACTTTTAGTTAAATAGTTAAACTAATTGTTTGATTTATTGTTAAATATTTAATAGTTTGTGGGCCTTACTATTTCCCTAGTTAGAAGTCATCTTTTTTGACTTGTCTGACACTTTGTGACATAATTATACATGTTTGATTTTTTTTTATCCACTTTAATAATTCCACATAATTGGTCAAATCAAATATTTTTTATCCCAATTAACTGCCAAGATGACTGAAAATATGGGATTAGTGGTAGTACATTCTGGCAGAATCAGGAAAGAATGAGGAACAACTGCAGATTAGGAGGGTAGACAGTCTGTCTCAACGCAAATACAGACTTCCTAGGAGTTAGAGCTGTTCAGCATTGAAGCAGACTGCCTGGGGGGAGTGGGCGCTTCAACACTGGCTGAAGAGCAGTCACTTGTTGGGGGTATTGTACAGGTATCATTCAGACTAAATAGTCTCCATGATTCTGGCATCTTTTCAATTGCATACAAAGATGGCACTACTAACCCACTGTTAGCATTAGGACATGTGTTTTATTGTTATGTGGCATGGTATGGAGAGAGAGAGAGAGTGTGAGTGAGTGAGAGAGAGAGAGTGTGTGTGTGTGTGTGTGTGTGCGCGCGCGTGTGTGTTTTAATTCCCACAATGGGAATATTGTACCTGCATTGATCTATCTAGCCTTTCAATCAGCCTTTCTTGTGCATCCATTTGTGGGATGACTGACTGAAAATCCAGATGTAGCCTGTGGGTATGGAACAGAGCAAAACTCTTAAAAAGAAATTAAATCAAAAACTTTGACCTAGTTCGGTCAATTTCTGCTATTTAGAAGCTTATAGTCTCATAACTAGGCCTGAGTTAGCTCTAACTGATAGTAGAGTCATATTAATTGGGTCAGTTCATATAACGTAAGTGAGATCTCAGTAATTTCTGATGACATTCCAAATTAAAGATCTTAATTCAAGCTGACCACCTTTCTCATCTTCCTCAACACTAACATTTCTGGCACCTTTCTTGAACTTAAAAATTTATATGTTCTTGAATGAATGAAGGAGGAGAAAACTTGTAGAGTGTTGTGATTATTTTCTATTTGCTCTAGATATGCAAAGCCTTGAGAAGCTATTAAAAGATGCCATTGTGTATGGACAGCCTCGAACACGAAGACCCTGGAAGAAAATCCTCATCCTTGTGGAGGGAATATACAGGTAATCTTGCAGCCCTTCATCTTAGCGATGTTGTTCCATAAAATCATAGACTAATAGTAACAGCATTAACATTGGTAACTTTATATAATGCTTTTATGTTTATAAAGTGCTTTGCTTAATTATATTTAAATGACCCTCTCAACCCTTTGAGGTAAGTACTAAAAGTAAAAAAATTTTAAGCTGATGTTAGGTATTTCCTCATTTTACAGATAGGGAAACTGAGGCTCAAATTGTGGAAACTGTTTGCCTGTTTGAATGAGACTTGGTGACACAGATAGGAATATAACTCTTCTTTGCATTCTCACTACATCACCCTTTTTGTTATGCCACACTTTCTCCTTATCTCCCTTCTGTTTAGATGCAGTATATATTTGCTGACTACAATTATGCATGCTGGCAGCATATTTCTTTTAAAAAATCTTGTTTCAGGAGTGGCTAGGTGGCTCAGTGAATAGAGCACCGTCCCTGGAGTCAGGAGGACCTGAGTTCAAATCTGGCCTCAGACACTTAACACTGGCTGTGTGACATTGGGCAAGTCACTTAACCCCAATTGCCTTTCCTTACCCCCTCCAAAAAGCAAAAAAAGAAAGAAAGAAAAAACATCTTGTTTCAGATGTTTATTTCCTGTGACCATACTCCTCCCCTTCCCACACCCAATTTGTTTACTGTTTTTCATTGCTTCCATCAAAAATTTTTTAAGATTTTAAATACATCATTGACTCTTAGATGTAAGCTTGAGGAAAATCTGTTCTGACCTTTTTTCTTCCAGGGTAGATTAATTTCTGTTGCTGACTGCTTATGAAAGATAAAATTTCTTTCCATAGAAGTCTGCAGAACAATGGTATTCATGTTATTTAGCACTCAGTGATATATTGTAATATGGCATCTAAATCTATACCATCATGTCATGAACTGTACTTGGAAGCTTTCATTGAATTCCTGCTTAGAAAGGACTGGATTATGAGAAATAACATTTGAATTAAAATAGACATTGAGGCTTCTTAGATACTTTTAAAAACCATGATAATTGCAAAAAGGGTAACCATTCAGTCATGGGACCAAAACAAGTTTCAGTGTTTTTGTTTCTGCATATAGGACAATCAGACTTTGTTCACACATCAATAAAGTTAGCAAACAGGAGCCAAAATATTAGCTTTCAGTTAAAATCTAAGTTTATGTATCCTGTTATCCTGTTTTGCCAGCATGGAAGGGTCAATTGTTCGCCTCCCTGAAGTGATTGCCCTTAAGAAGAAATACAAATCTTACCTGTATCTAGATGAAGCCCACAGCATTGGGGCCCTGGGCCCCACAGGTCGGGGTGTAGTAGAATACTTTGGTCTGAATCCCGAGGACGTGGATGTTATGATGGGGACATTCACAAAGAGCTTTGGAGCTGCTGGAGGATACATTGGAGGCAGGAAGGTAAATGTGGGTCAAGAAATGGGGAGCACGCTTGAAGCTAAAGACAATCTTTGTTGAGCAGTTGAGTGACATGTTGGTAGGCCCTTGAGTAGCAATGCTGTGGGTATAAATTTGTTTCCTACTTGGGTTTTGTGGTACCAGTGAGCTTCACACTTTGGTTGTATGGTGAGTAACTCTAATGTATCTTTGCTGGACTAAAGGTGCCTTCTATTCTTTGTTTTTCATTCTTATAGGTTTTTCCCAAACTAAATGCTGGTCTGAGGTACAGAGTGCACACAGTGTGAGAGAACACACAGTGGTACTTCCTGTTAACAATGCACTTCTCTTTGGTTTGAGTTGTGCTAGTGATCCTGGATGCAGAGGATTTTAGAGACCAACTGGGAATGAAGTTATTTTGCTAGCTTTAGGGTTCCAGATGATTTGAGTTTCTCAGCTGGGTGTTAAGTATTAACAGCAGGAATTTGGAAGAATCCAGTATTTTCCTGGTTTTGCCAGAATCAGTCTTTCAGTGACAACCTGCTAATGGTAATTCATAATAAGCATACAAAGTCCGGGTTAGGTTTTTTGTTTTTAGTTTTGTTGCACTACTCTCTCTGAAGAGGGTCATCTTTGGGAAACTGATCAATGTTTGGAACGTTTTGCTTACTGACCAGAAAGCTACGAAAGTGATGACCTGAAGAATAAGCACATGCTTCAATATTGCTTCCCATTATCCAAGATAGAGTGGAATTGTATTCTTATGCAGATGAACATTAGAATGAGTACCTATACTTTTTAATTTAACTGGTTCTATTCTCATATATGTGTACACACTCATATGCATCCCTCTTCTAGCATATATACTTTTCTTTTGGAAGGCAGCTGGTTAAGGAACACGAACACAAGATGTGAAACCCTTACATCTGGCAAACTTCATTTTTATTCAGTGACTTTAACTGATTTTTTTTTAGGTAGTTTCCTTTTTTATAATTTTTGCTGCACTTCATTCTCCTATGGATAGATCTACAGAGATTTGCTTAGGTCCATAAAATGTTGAGTTTGAGATATTAACAATATCTTATTTGTATGCTCTTTAGGGGTTTGTGGAGCTCAGGGTAAGATGGAAGTGGTAACTTTGTCAGAATAGAAAGAATTGAACAATGTACAAAAAGAGTTACAACAGACAACTGCCTAGGAAATCCAGCCTAGAATCTTTAGGAATATGAGATGGCATCTTCTGCTGAGTTTAGCCTTTGGAGGACATATCCTTCTATGTTAGGACATAGGCAATAAAATTCAACAAACACCTAACATGCAGAATTAAGTGCAGTAAATACTTATTAAGCACCTGCTGTGTATGGTACGGTACGAAGGATTGGAGATAAAAAGAAAACCAAAAATGAAGCTAGTCCTGTCTTTGAGAATTATATATTCTACTCAATGTAAAAAACTATGGATGCCATATACTTTCCAATATTTATTTTCCTGATTTGGGGGTCAATTCTTCTTGGACTGTAATGGTAGTAATTTTATATATAATACTTATGTAGTAATTTTATATAACTTGTTGGTTTAAGAGATCGGAATTGGTGACAGTGAAGCAGAAAATCTGTACTAGATGCCAGTAGGATAGTTGTTTCATTATTAAAGCCTTTAAAGACAAGAAATGCCTCTAATTCTGTGTTTTTGCTGACTTCCTCAGGAATTGATAGACTATCTCCGAACACATTCTCATAGTGCTGTATATGCCACAGCATTGTCACCACCTGTTGTGGAACAAATCATCACCTCCATGAAATGCATTATGGGTGAAGATGGCACAAACCTTGGTAAGGATTCATTTTATTATATAATATAGCTCTTAGCTTGGAAGTTGTAATTATAGGGCAAATGTACTTTGCTACCCTTCTTCCTGAGCATTGTTTTGGGGCAGGCTTTCACAGAATTCATTCTTATTGGCAAATATACCCAGTGTCGAGGCAATGTATTCAAGAGTCTTATTTTCTAGACCTAAATAATCTAGGAGATGAGCCCTTTCAGGTAACAGTTAGGCTAGCTCACTTCCCGTTGAGTTGTGTATAGTCATAGTAATTTTAACATCACAGCTTTTAAAGTTACGTATCCTTCCAGCCTTGGCTGACTGCAGTTGTGTTTGGTGATACTGTATTATGGTTTGATGTGTAAGAGTTACTACTTCTTTCATTCAGTGCCTTAGGCTTTCTTATTTCACATAGTAAGGGATAATTCAACCTTTGACTCCAATTATTCTCAGTTCTAATAAGGTATTTGAGGTTTTTTTCAAATGTCTTAGACTGTATATTGGAAGATAATATTGTTTATACTATTTGGTATAATTGTTGATCACTAGGGGGCAGTGTTGATTATACAGTGTTTAGGGTTTTGGTTAAAAATAGAAGATGATCCTGTACCTTTGGAATGGGGTTTTTGTTTTTTGTTTTTTTTTGCTTCGTATAGCAGGTAAGACCTTAGTTCATTTTTTTTTTGAGGGCAATTGGGGTTGAGTGACTGCCCAAAGTCACACAGCTAATAAGAGTGTCAAATGTCTGAGGTTAGATGTGAACTCAGGTTCTCCTGACTCCAGGGCTGGTGCTCTAATCACTGCACCATCTAGCTGCCCCATTCATTTACCTTTTTAAGTATTTTCAAAACAGTTTTGGTTCTAGTAAAAGTTGTCAGACCCACAGTCTTTTGAAGCTGCAAAGAGGCAGACTTAGACTTATGGTAATGGGATGTCAGTGAAAACTCCCTCACAATCCAAGTTATCCAAAAGTGGAATGGGCTGCCTTCAGAGGGGTGAGCTCTCTCCTTTTGGAGCTCTTCCATCATAGGGTCAATAACCACTTGTCAGACACGTTATTAGGAGAAATTCCTTTAGGAAAAGACTTGGACTAGATGCTTCTGGGTCTCTTCTAACTTTCATATTTTGTGATTATATGTAGACTGTCCACAAGGTGAAATTCATTTTGTATTACAAGGATGAGGAGATAGTTGTAAGCTAGATACTAAACACAGTTTTACATAGATTCTTTCAGCTACAAGCTGTTTTTTATCATATTTGAAAAGTCTGAAAATGTGTTAACAGAGAGTAGTGGAAAGAGTGTTGTACTTGGAGTGAGAAAGTGCTGGATTCAAATCATACTTCCAGTCCTTACCTCTGAGATGTTGGGCAGTTAATTCATTTAGACTCTCTGAGCCTCAATTTCCTCATCTGTAAAACTGGGACAAAAATACCTAGTTCTTACCTCCCAGTATCAAACAAGAAGTTGCACATCAACTGCTTTGCAAAGCATGAAGTGCCATTTAAGTATCAATTATCATGGCTCAGCTAACTTATCTCTCCACAGTTTTCAATTTTAATTCCTTAAAATAGAATTGTATATTGTTTCAAATTTCTAAGAACAAGAAAGTCCTTAGACATTGGTTTTTGTTCAGTTGAAAGGGCAGAGAGGACACTTTATCAGATTTTTCCCTCTTTAAATTCATTCAGATTTAAAATTTGTTACTTAAAGTTGTAGCCTTCCTGTGAACAATATAAGTAATATGTTAAGTAGGAATTAAATTGTATTTCCAAAACCTCTTTCACTGTTCTTTTTAGTTGGTGTCCATACCATTCATCTCTCACTTTCCTTAAGTCTGGTCTTTCAGCCCTTTCAGACACTTCATGGGGAATACTAACACAGCATGCAGTCCCACGTGTCTAACAACAAGTCTCAGTTTGCTTCCTTAAGTCGTTGCTTGTTCCTCATCCCCCACAATATAGATCTACATAAAGCATTATTTGAGGTAAATTAAATATCTTTTGTTTAATAAGAGAGCGATATGCTGGTGAAGAGGACAGGAAATATAGTGACAGGACATAGGCTTATGGCAATAGGAGACTTGCAAATAATGAAAAAAATTAATCTCAAAGGCATTTTTGAGACTTTCTTGAAAATATATTACATTTTTGCTCTGTAGAATCAGAGCCTAACATAATATCTTTCATATAATAGGCATTTAATAGATGTTTGTTGGATATAATTCACCCTGACAAATTTATATTAGTTTCACATATCAGGTTCTCTGTTTGCCCTAATCGTTTTTATCTTTGGCTGCTCAGTAAAATGAAGAGCATAGTACAGGCAAAGGTTGTGCTAATCTGCTTATGGTAGGTAGATTCACAGTGAAAATTAACTCAAAGTAGAGAAGAAATTATATTAAGTTACTTATTTTAACTGTAGATCTTAGGCATGTGAAATAATACTTATTTCATGGTTTTTCTTAAAAAAGCGTCTCTCTGCCTTCCTAATAAGAAGGAAGAAATGCGATCAGTGCTGTGCCACTTAAGTGAATTTACAAGCAGATGGTGCCTTATGCTAATATTGGAGGGGCATGGCATCCTTTGGTTCCTAAAATATTAATATCTTGACCTTTTTTATGTTTGAAGATTAGAATTAGATATTATTGTTGTAAGGCAAAGGAACCCACGATTTCGACAGAAAGCAATATAATATAGTCTAGGCAAGGTGACAGTTAAGAATGACCAAACATCGTATTCCTAATATCTGGTGTCATCTCATAGTCCTTAGATAAAGAGTAGTTAATGAGTCTCCTTTTGGGTTAATAACTTTTAGGATCAGTATCAAATATATCCTGTAGCAAGGCATAGATACTTAAAATATGGCTTGCTTAATTTTGGCCGGCATGCAATTTCTTCTTTTTGGTTGAACTGATAAGATTCTTTTTAAAGGTATTGATCTTTTTATATCTACATGTGTGTGTGTGTGTGTGTGTGTGTGTGTGTGTGTGTGTGTGTGTGTAAATGTGTATATATACATATTGTATAAATGTATGTGTGTATATTTTGTCTCATATATATGCACTTAGATCCATAAATTAAAATACTTTAAACTTTAACTTAGATGTTTCAATGCTGTTTGAAATTATTGGGATTGCTTATCAATTGTCGTAGTAGTATTATTCTTTTTAGTTTAATTTAAACTGTACCCAGTATTTAAAGTATCAAAGTTTATATTGTCCAGTACACCTTATTTACAAAATTTGAAATCTTTTTAGTACTTTCTGTTAAGGAAGACAAATACATCTCTGCTTAACAGAAGGAGAAGGAATATCATAAAAAGCAAATTACTTTTGGATCGCATGGTGGTTTAAGGAGATCTTAGGAACAACATCTAGATCCCCTGTTCTTTATTCTATTGGCTTGAACTCTAAGTTAATGCTCTGTGCCTCATTTTTTTCCAGTATTATTTTAAATAAAAAGAAAAATAATGAAAACAGCCATAGAGTCATTTCAAGACAGGTCTTTTTATAGAGCATCCTGTGTCATGGTATTCTGTAAGAGTATTAAACTTGTATAGTCTCCTATAAACTGATTATTTGCAATGAGTTTCCTCTGAGACCATTCCAGAAGTCTATCTCTAACCAAACAGAATATAAAAAGATAGCATGATTTTGTGTACTGGACTGATCATTTAAAGATAAGACTGGAGGAATCAGTGAAGGAAATTATTAGGTGATGTTTTATGATTATGTCACATCAGTAAATAAACTCACTCTTTTACTTCTAATTTGGTACTCCCACCTACCAGTTAGTTATGAAGCAACAGAACTGTACGGAGAGTGAATGGGTGGAAATAATTTCTGTTGAGAAAATATAGCTTGCCTATTCTATACCCAATATGCTCTTACCAATATTTTGATTGGTGAGAACCCTGAACCAAAAGTGTGCCTACTACTTTGATCTTACCAGTGGCTAATAAAGAGAAGAATTTTTATTTTGCAGTTGCTCCATTTAATTCAACTTAATAAATATTTAATAAGGATCTACTTTATGCCAGCCACTGTACTAAGCACTGGGAATACAAAAGGAGGCCAAAGATAGTCCCTGTCCTCAGGGGAACAATCTTTGACTATATTTGCATTGCCAAAATATTGAGCTTTCCGTCGTAGTAATAAAAGATCAGTCAAATTTTTGGACTTACCTGCTTTATTCTAAAAAATTTAATTTTATTTAAAGAATATAATAGTTGTTTAGTTGAAAGAAAAAATTATAGGGACTCATAAAGCTTCTCTCATTGGAAAAGATAACATTTATTATCAGGGGTTCTAGATTTGAAGACCATGACAAATCTTACATATTTGATGCTCACGAGGGCAACTATGCCATCTTTTCTAAGCTAATTCTCCTTTTCATCTTAGTAGCACATTAGATAATCTTTTGTGTGTGAGCCTTCTTGAGTTAACATATTTTTCAAGTGATGTTACATTGGCCATTGTATCTTTTGGAAATTTTCATTCCTAAAATTTTTGGGAAGGTTCTAGGAAAAAAAGTGATCAAAACATGGGAAAAATTTCCTAATTACAGGTCACTAAATATTTGAGGAAAAGACTTGAACCTGACTTAAAAATTGACCAAGTTATAAATGGACTACAAAGGAGGGGTTGTTTTCATGTACATCAAATACATAAGTAATAATTAATACCACTTCTATAAAAGTTATTCTCAATAAGTAAAGGGGAAAGCACTGTACCAAAATCCTTTTGTAAGACCAATGGTCCTAATATTCATAGAAATGAATGATAAAACAAAGAGAGAACTGTTGACCCATTTTACTAATGAATATTGAGTCAAAAATTTTAAGTAAAATCTTAATAAAAAGACTACTGCAACACATAAAATTCTGTTATTGCCAAGGTGAATTTTTAATTGTTGTTTAGTCATTTTAGTAATGTCTGATTCTTCATGACTTCTTTGGAATTTTCTTGGCAAAGATACTGGAATGGCTTGCCATTTCCTTCTCCAGCTCATTTGACAGATGAAGAAACTGAGACAAAGAGAATTAAGTGACTTGCTTAGGGTCACGCAGCTAGTAAATGTCTGAAGCTGGATTTGAACTCAGGAGGATGAGTCTTTCTGACTTCAGGCCTGGCATTCTATTCACTGTGCCACTTAGCTGCCCCAGAAATGGTGAGTTTATAATGAAGATACAAAAATTGTTCAACAGCAGAAAAATAATTACCACAATTAATAATACAAATCACATTATTATCAATAGATAGAAAAATTATTTTAATAAAAGAGCAGTTATTTATGTTAAACATCCTAAAAAAGCATGTGCACATATGTCAACCAAGTTTAATACTTTATACAGTATTCCACACTTAATAGTCCTCTACCTCTGCAAAGATGGGATGAAAGTACATGGTCATATCTCATTTTTGCCACCAAATTTGGACATTATAATTATACATCATTAAGTTGCTATTTTGGGTTGTTGTTTTCATTTACTTTGTCATAAAAGTATATTGTTATGTTACTTAGATGGAAACTGATCAAGATAGAACCTCCAGTAAAGTGACAAGATACAAAATTTATCTTATCAAAATGTTGATTATTTGTTATACTTATTAGATAAATTGTTTTCCTGGTTCTACTTGCTTTGCTTTGTATGTCTTCCCCAGCTTCTCTTATTTTTCGTATTTCTCACTTTTTTTCAGTGCAGTAATAGTCTTTCACATTAATATACCATAATTTGTTTAATCATTTCTGAACCTGAGTATCTGCTTTGGTATATATAAGACCTCTATTTTTTTTTCTGTATTTGCCATTGTTCGGGCAAATGCATAGCAGAAAAATTTCTGAATCAAAGGATTTGGACATTTTAATCATTTTTTAAAACCAAAATTACGAGTTCCTTTCGAGAATGTTTGGACTAATTCATAACTACACCAGTAGTGTATTATTGCACCTATGGAAGTGTCCTTTAAAGCAATAAAAAATATTTAACAAACATCAAGAGCTAGCATTATTTGGCATGGAGAAATCTTGGATCCTTTCCTCAGGAAGTAATGAGTGTAAAACAAGGATGCCCCTCTATCAGCTGTTACTTGACATATGCTGACTATAATAGTCAACATAAAGGAGAAATTATATGTATGAACAAACACAGACAAAAGTTGAGGCCAAATTATTCATATTTGAAGATGACATGTAGAAAACCTAAAGAATTAGGAAGAAACTAATCAAGATAGTACCTTCAATAATGTGATAGAGTACAAAATAAATCTATAGAAATAGTGAATATTTCTATATAATACTAATAAATACCAGGAGAAAAGCAATAGAAAAATAAATTTTTAAGTAACTGCTAAAGGAATACAAATTTTTTGAAGTCACCGTACTAAGATGAACTAGAACTTTATATAAATATACCTATGATTTTTTTTTTTGGAGGGGGGAAGGCAAGGCAGTTGGGGTCAAGTGACTCACCCAAAGTCACACAGCCAGTTAAATGTCATGTGTCTGAGGCCACTATGGTTTTTTTTTACAGAAATAAAGGAAGATTTAAATAATTGGAGGGATATTTCTTGTGGTGTAGTAGAGTCTAAAGTGATTTACAGCTTTGGTGCTATGCTAATCATAAGAGTTTTTAAAAAATAGAACTAGAAATATTAAAACAATCCATTTTTAAGAATGAAAGGTTTAGGACCTCAAGGGAAACCTCGTATTACCAGATCTCAAACTATGTTATAAAATTGCAGTTATCAGTTCTGCTCTGTTTATAGCACATAGATTTAGGGCTAGAAGGGACCTTAAAGATGATTTAGTCCCAGCTCCCTCATTTTATAGATGAGAAAACAGAGGCTCAGAGAGCTGAAGGAATCAGCCACAGCAGACTGCGGAGAGTGAGAGTGAACTAAAGTGCTCTCACTCCAAATCCAACCTGGATCCCTCTTCTGACTCCCTGCTTTTTCACATCTGCTGCTTTAGCTGTAACTCACCTTTCCCATGTCCTCTTGGCCCAACAGCTCATCTTTTCAATCTCTTCAGATGCTTTTGTTGCTGTAGTTCTAGTACTAATTTAGAGAGAAGAAAACATCATTAGAAAAAGAGAAGAAAGTAGTTAGTAAAATAAATACAATTGTGTGGGAGAAATAATCATTTCTTAATAGATTATGATTTTATAAGGGTAGACCAGAACTATTAAAAAGAAACTGAAGTGAACATAGCAGTTTTATCCCCAAAACAGTTAATAACAAAACAAATTCTTGCTTTTAAAAAAATTATTCCCTAGTAAACAAATGGTCAAAAATATGAATGGGCAGTTTTCAAATGAAGAAATCTAAACTCTCAATAACCATATGAAAAAATGCTCTGGATTGGTAATTATTAGGGAAATGCAAATCAAAACCATTTGGGGTTTTATCTTACCTATTAAATTGGCCAAGATGACAAAAGAGGAAAATAACATGTTTGAGGAGCTGTAGGAAAACAGGCAACAACCAATAGTCTGTTGGTAGAGAAGAAAATGGGCGCAGCTTCTCCAAAAAGCAGTTTGGAGCCATGCCCCCAAAGCTGCAAAACTGGGCGTCCTCTTTGATTGACTGTACCGCTGCTAGGCCTGCATGCCAAAGAGATCAAAGATAAAGGAAAAGGTCCTATATGTACAAAAATATTCATAAGAACTCTTTTTGTAGTAATAAAAAATTGGAACCTAAGTAACTCTGTTCTCTTATTTCAGAATGACTATATGGGGCAGTTTTTTTTAAATTATAATATATGAATGTACTGGACACCATTATAGAGGTAATCAGCTTTGAAAGCTTTTTATATCTCTAATTCACACAGGCATAAACTAATAGTCCAGAGTACTGAAGATGTAATCAACTTTCACCTCTTGACAATGAAGTAAAGAATTTTAAAATGTCAAGAGAGACATGAGTTTTCCAGCATGATTAATATAAGAATTTGTTTTGTTTGACCATGTATGTTTATGATGAAGGACTTTATTTTTCCTTTTTAATCAATTGGGAGAGAATAGGAGGTACAAATGATAAATGTATATAAAAATAAAGAAACTTAATTTTTTTTTAAGAAAGAAACCAGCCAGATCCAGAAACAATCCGACATAATAGCATCATGTTTGATAAGCCGAGGAACCCTAATTTATAGAGTAAAGAATCAGTATGGGGTGCAGGAGGTGGAGAATACCTGGAAAACTTGATAGAAGTTTGGCAGAAATTAGTTTGACACCAATTCAATACCATATGCCACAATAACCTCCAAAGCTGATATGTGATCATATCATGAACAGATTTAGAGAAGCACAGATGGAGGTACCTTTCACAGGTATGAATAAGGAAAGAGTTCTTGATCAAACAAGGGATAGAAAGGATCACAGAAGACAAAACAGACAATGCTCATTGTGTACAGTTGAAAAGTTTTTGCACAAAATCAATGCAATAAGAATTCATGGGAAAACAATTAATTGAGGTCAAGAAACCTTTCAATTAAATTCTTCTGATAAAGGTTAGATATCCAAGATTCATAGAGAATTGATTGAAATATATATGAATAAGAACTATTCCCAATTCCATAAGTAGTCCAATGACATGAATAATGTGAGAAAGAACTCATTTGAACCTCTATTCCAGTCAGTATTAATCCATTTGGTATTCTACATAAATCATATAGGGATAGATAAGTTCTTAAAGGGGGCCTCACACTTTAATGTAATGTTCACTGCTTGTTTACCAAGTTGTGAGGCACACTTGTGCAACCACAAGAATGCTGACAAAGATATCTCCATCCTGTTTTACTCAAATTCCACGTCCAAACACAGCATGGGCGAGATGTTTTGATGCTTTGGAAAGTCGCAAACTCATTTTTGCACCCCTGGACCATTCTCTCTCGTCCAACAGGTGCAGGTGACCATCTTATGACCACTTGATCAGTGGAAATGCCCTATGCTTCATCCAACCTATGATCCTCTTTCCTCCCCCTACTGATGTGTCATTTTTAGTCCTCAAGAGCAGGGGCTATCAACCAATAAGATCCTGTATTTTGCCATGCCTCTTTTGCACATTTGGGTAGCAAATTCTGTAAAAAAAACAAGGTCCCAGAAGAAAGGGGCATCTCAGATCGTAAGGAAGAGCTGAGGTCCGCTTCATTGAAGAGGACCGTGAAACTTTTAATAAAGTGCTATTGGCTCAGAACTCTGCGTTAGTCTCTTTTATTGTAGACTGGACAATTTTAATCCCTACATTTTTGGCACCCTGACATAGGACTGTGATGTGTGGACCTCAACCTCTTTAAGCTGGCTCTTGTAAGGGACCCCAAAATGAAGTGCATACCGAGTCAAATTTTCACCAATTTCTCCCCCAGAAATGCTGGCTCTGGGAGGTTGTACTTCTTTTGCTGTCTGTACTCAAATGCTCTGAACCTGAGGCAAGTCTGTCTAAGCTGAAGGTTGAGGAGTCTGCCTGGATTTATCCTAAAATCATTTTCTCTAAGAAGGGTTACTGATTGGGCTAACAGGGACTGTTTTTATGATTAATCTGTCTAAATTTATAAGTTCTAGAGGACTCAAACTCCTATTTTTATAAAAATCATATGGCCATAATTTTAACTTTTTATACACTGGTTACTGTTGGGTTTTTGTTTGTTTGTTTTTGTTTTTAATTTAAGACCAGGGAGATTCAGCAGCGGAATTACCAGTTCTTTGTTTTCAGCCAGCTAGCCACCTAACTAACTTTTAAAAACTTACTGTTAGCTGGGTTAAAATAATTTTTTTGCTTTTAAATTCTTTTATCAAGGAGTAATTAAATGATTATTGTAATTAATAGAGAAATCTCTTAAATTGGTTGTGGGGGAACTTTTGGTGGCTCACAATGGGCAAGGAACCCATGTAGAAGACCCTATGACCATTCCCTGGATGAGCAGGGCTTGGGGAAGTAATTCCCAACTGAGTGCTCTAACATCACCTTGAGGGAGCAGTAATTCAGGCCAGACCTGATAGCCTTAGGGGAGAGATTCCCCACCTCACGAATAAGCTGTGACCATCTTGGGAGAAATCCCACCCTCTTCTGACCTGAGAAGAAAGCTCATTTTTAGTTTTACGGAGATAAGGAAAGGAAATGACTCCCTTTCATTTAGTAAGTAAGCTTATTATCACTTATATTTGCTTAGGATTAAGCAACTCTATCAGAGCTAAATTTTCAGCAAGTTTTAAAGGAAAGTAGGTATAAATGTTGCTGAATATTCACTTACAAAGAACCTTTAGGCCCTCATTGACTGGTTGTTAGGACCCTAGAGGTTAAGCCCAGAAATTAAAGATTGAAGTATCAGAGAATTTGCCAAAACAAATAACTGAATATTACAGTGTTAACTGTAGGAAAAGAACTTCCACATAGGCGGAACTCGGGCAGATAGAAGAAGATTGCCTTCCTCAATTCATAATCAAAGGGAGGCTATCTCTATTGTCTTCAGGGGAGACCTTCTCAGTTCGAATAAACCAAAAGGCAGGTACCTCAGGAATCTAGTCCAATTCTCTCAGGAGCAGTTGCTTTGAGGAATGCCACTCCTGACTGGGGACAACCCCAGGAGAGATGGGGTCAAGCATAAAAGGATAAATGCATCCTACAGGATCCCCACTGGGACAAGGGTGGACTCCCTGTGCTGGGATGAGTAAAGAAAGGACTATTAAGCTGTGTAAAGTTTGGTTTGAGAATACAAAGAGTTTAGGGAATTGTTTAGACCAAACCATGGAATTTTTGGTTGCTTAGAAAGTTAAAGAATTTTATTGAACAATCTCCCAAAATCAGCTTAGCACAAATGAAACTATTGGTATTGCTAAATTCTTCATCAGTATCAGTCTTTCTTCCTGTGATTGTACTTTGGCAAAAAGTCTGTAGGAATGGAACTTTAGCCAGCTCTTTTGTCACGGATTTGTTCTAAATACAAAGTGCTCTTTAAATGGGTGAGCCCAGTTGGCAATTTAGACTAAAGTTTGTGTTGTTACTAAATTACATGTTTTGTGATAAGATTCTAAAAGAATTAACACAATTGGGAAACAGAAGAATTATCTTAGGCTGACAAGAGGACCCTAACCACAAGATGGTCTTAAGTTCTGTGCTTAATAGATGAAATAGGTAAGATCTTGACTTCAAAATCTGTTAGAGAAAAACTTAGGAGAAGTTCAGGCCTGATTTAATATTGTGTCTTGTTATTTGTTCTATTTGTGTCCATTTTGTAAAGATGAAGCTAAGTTTAGGGATAATGGATTTTTTAGTTTGGCTAGAAAGGGAACTTATACAATTAGAAAAATCTTTAAGAGAATTGGAAATAGTGTCTGTTTTATATTATTCGTGCTTTGTGTTAATACATAGCTAACATGTGTTTTACCTATGCCTTTTGTCATGATAAAACAAAAGAAACAAGCTGTAAAAAAAAAAAAAAGCTTTAAAAGAGGACAAATCTCTCTTTTCTCTGTTTCCAATACTGGCCTTGTTGGAGATTGCTGAGATGAAAGACAGATGCAGAGATAATTGAAAACTAAGATACAAAAAATGATTAGAAACCAAATTTGTGAAAAAAGAATAATCAAATTTCTTTTATTTCTAAATTATAATTTGTATGTTTTGTAAATTATTTTGATGAGCTGTAGATTTTAATGAAAATGACAACAAGAACAAAATTCACAGATCAGTTACTTCTTAATGGGACCTTTAAAATGACTAGGGATTGATTTTAAAGGTGTAGTTTGAATTTTAAGCCCTGTCTTTTTAGTCACGAGATATGTTCAGGAGAGATTTATTGAAACAGGAATTCAGTTAAGTGTTAAAATAAGAAAAACTTAGGAAATAGTATAGGAGAGATTAGATTAAAACTCTCGGGAGCTTAAGTAATTTCATAGCCCAGATTTTAAAAAGGAAACATATTTGCTAAACCTGAAGAAGTTTCAGTTAGCCAATCTCTAAGTCTAAAGTTTTGAGGTACCAATCTGTGAAATTGGTTTTAATTTTAGTGTAGAATACAGGTATACTTAAAAACTGTACTTAAAGTTGGGGTAAGTTTATTGCAAGAAGGAATTTTTATTATTAGAAGGCAGAATAAGGAAATTTTACACCATCTTCAGAAAAGAATATAAGTGTAGAATTTGAATTCGTTTACCCTTCTGTTGCTTACTGCTTTTAAACAACCAACCTGAGGACACCAAGCAAGTCCTGATTAGGACTCCCAGACTGAAGGTGAATCCCAAAGTGCTCCCAGAAAAAAAGAAAACTTGTTTTGAAATCAGAAAGCAACTGAAGGTAAGTAAAGTTTAATGATACTACTGCAATTTAAATAAATTGTTTAGGTAAATTAAAACATAGTAAAACTTGTGTTGAAATCATTTGGTTAGTGAAAATAAGTTCAAATTACATAAATAAGGCTATAGTGAGTTAAGGAAAGAATTATTTTTTTTAGTTTTTTTTTATTTACTTATTTACTTTTAATTTACAAGATTCAATTCCACAGTCACTTGAGTCTCAGATTTTCTCCCCTCCCTTCCCCCCGCCATGGTGGCGTGCAATCATGTCTAGGATCTGCAAAGACTAGGAAAGAATTATTAAAGGTAGAATTAAACAAGAATTTTTTTAAAAGATAGATATAGGAATAAATTAAATGAATGCACACCTGATATAGAGGGTGCTCAGAATAGAAAAAATCAAATTAAAATGAGCATATGGCATATAAAAGTGTAAAATACTGAAATTTTGAGAGGCAAAAGCAGACCTCGCAAATTATTTCATAACAAATAAGCATTTTACAGAATGAAATAAGGAAACTTACTATATTCATATAAAATTCTTACCAATTGGAAACTTGCAAAGTCATAAAACAAACAGTGATATGGACTATCTATTAAATGATACCTTATGATAGGTTAAGAAAAAAGATGGACTTAATGTATGAGTGATTTGAAAGGAAAGAGAGAAAAAATGACACCCTGAACCCCTCAGACAGGTATAATCTCCATCAGATAATTTTCTAATAGTGAAATCCCTGTTAATATTATATAAAGTCAACACTGTGTGTGAAAGCACCCTTCTCATTCAAATCATTGTCAGATCTGTGTTAAAGCAGGACTGTGACTCATGACTCTGAGTCCTGAAATTTGAAGCCTCGGCACTTAGTGGAGTTTCTGGAAGTTGAGATTTTTTAATTTTTGAACTGTTTTTCATTTAGGTGATTTCAAAGCTAAATTTGTATAATAGGGTTTCCTGTTAATTTATAACTGTTAGAAAATTAGCTCTTCTTTTCATGAGAGGCAAATAAAATTGCCAACAAGGAAATTACAGTTTTGGAAAATATCAAAACTTTGTTTAGGAAAAAAAAAAGCAATTAGAAATCAGGATCATTTGTAGTCAACAAACACCAAAATGGAAATTGACTTCGAGAAAATTATTCAGTGTTTCATTAAGAGTGAATAATAAAGAAGAGAGTAATAGTAGTAACTTGCTAGAGTAACTTGCTTGAAGAATAACAGAACCTTAACCTTTTAGGGTACACTGGTGACATTCCTGTGCCATAGTTGGTCTTTGATCCCCTTGCACATTGCCAAAACAGCTGGATGAATGTTTTCTGGCATAAAAGATGTTAACTTGAGGAGATAGGTAGTTCTTCTCCAAAGTCCTCCTGTTTACTGAAATCTGGGCCACCCTACAATGAGAAACTTATTATGACTAATTTGTTTTTGCATCTGTTTGCCTATCACAAAAAACTATGGGATTATAACCAATTCTTATTATCCAAAAGCCCTTAAATAAATTGCTATGAACTGTGGGTCTGTAAATTATAATCCTTCATCTGAATTCTCATAATGTTTGCAACTCTTTTCAGACAGTCCTGATTTTACTTTATTGTTATTTGGGCATATGTCTTAATTCCACTCTTAGATGACTCCTTGAGAGCAATAATTACATCTAATATATTTTTGAATCTCTTCTTCTTCACCCCCACCCAGTGCTTTGAACTGTTCCTTAAATAATTTTTGAATGTAAGAACATTATTAAGGGGAGCTTGGAAGTCAGGATATAGCTACTTTAAAGACCATCAAAGAACTTGCAAAAATTTATAAAGCTGATTTTAGTTTTAAAATTTTAGCTTAAAAATGATTTAGTTTAAAAAATAAGCACTTGCCTTATGTTTGTCCTGCTTGTCTACACCCTCCATTCTCCTCCTGCCTCAATGGTACAGATAACAGAGGCATCTTCAAGAAAACTCTCTCCTTATGGAATTTGCTACTAGAGGAGGTCTTGGAGACTAAGGCGTGTCACAAGAGCACTGTGCCATTGTTCTTTCTCAAATTTGGGGTTTGAGATCTTGTCTTTTCATTCCCTGGATTCTCCAACCTCCCCACTCCAAAATGGGAGTTCCAAATAGCTGACATTCAACTGTGGAATATACAAGAGAGGTGAAACAACTTTTTTCTTTTCCTAGGTCCCTTACTCACAGTCCTCCAAACTTTTTGTACCTTATGTAATGCTAATGCAAAGCGTGGATGATGTTTGGGAGCTACCAATCTTGGAGCAAACACATCCTGGTGGTTTTTCCTTGAACCTTTTGTGTTATGAACCCCTTTGACAATTTGGTGAAACATATGGACCTGTTCTCAGACACAAAAATACATAAAAAGAAATACATAGGCTTATAAAGGGAAAATTATATTAAAATAGGATTATATTCTTTTTAACAAATTAACCTCATTTGAGATTTTCTTGGCAAAGATACTGGAGTGTTTTGCCCTTTCCTTCTTCAGCTCATTTTACAGATGAGTATACTAAGGCAAATAGGGTTTAATGATTTAACTCTGGTTCACACTTGCTCTGGTTAGTGCCTGAGGCTGGATTTGAACCCAGGTCCTCCAGGCTCAACACACTATCCACTGTGCCACCTAGTTGCCCTTGCTAGAGGATTTTAAAAAAAGAAAAGAACTGATGTTTGGGCCCTTTATTATACTGTCACTTAACAATATTAAAAAGCTTTTTCTTACCTCCTACTCCTTTCCAAACCCGAAAGAAAAGATAAGGTTAGATGCTTCTACTTTCATTCTGCTTGTGCCTTGACCTGAATATTTTTAGTTGCAAAAAAAGTAGCAAATTAGAGTAAGACCTAGACAATTTGAAAAAACTGAATTGGACATTAGTGAAATTCAGCTTTCTCTCCCAAACCTCAGAATTTAGGATTAGTAATCTAAATTAGGACTCAACATTCGTTTATGAATCAAAGCAAATTAAGGTATACCACTGAATTAAAGAGGGAATGTGGTCTAGTGAAAAGTATGATGGATTTGTAGTTACATATCTGGGTTTGAATCTCAGCTCTGCCATTTACTGCCTGGGAAAATTTGGGCAAGTTACTTAGTCTTTCCTGATCTCAGCTTCTTACTCTGTAAAGTGAGGAGTTTGGATTAGATGATCACGAAGATCTCTTCTAATTATGAATTTATGATGTTATATATTATACATAAGTTGGCTGTGTAATAGTTATCCTTAACTGGCCTTCTTTTGATCAGGCTTTGCCTTATTCCCAGATTTGTATTGTGACGCACACTACTTTTATACTTTGTGTGTGTGTGTGTGTGTGTGTGTGTGTGTGTGTGTGTGTGTGTATACACACATATGTATATATATTCAAACAACCATGTAATTCAAGGAAAATTCGGGAAGGTTTTAAAGGTATTTTATAGTGTTGCAATTTAATAAGATGTTGAAGTAAAATTCACTAAACCATAGAATAAAATAAGCTAGATTGGTGCTTTTTATACAGGGATTTAAATATGTGCTTGATTTAGGACTCTTATTTTCTCTCCTGTCCACAGTATTGTAAAGAATTATACCCATTTAGTTTAGATTAAAGCAGCTATTTCTCAAGGGGAGGATTTTTTGAAAGCATGTGGTTGATTGAGACCAAAAATATTCTATTAAAATTAGGCTTGGCTCACTTGAATTTTTTCCAATCATGGACTTGTTAATGAAGTGTTAATTTATCACCTTGAGTTTCCCAGGGTACTGTCAAAACTAATTTTTGAGAATTGAAATTTAACCCTTTTGAATTCAAAGCTAAAAGGGAACCTGGGAGGAAAAAGAGGGAAGAGAGGCCATAAAGAAAATTTCTTGCTTTTCCCCAAGGTATTGATGATTTTAAAATATGTTACTTAGTGTTTTTGTGTCTGATTAAACCTTTGTACCTCTCCTAATTAGCAGAATGTTCACACTCCAAAGCCAACAGTTAAATTAGGAAACAACCACATTCTCTCAGTTGCTGTATAGAAGAAAAAAATGTGCTTTGGTGGTCCCAGATGAATTTTGTGCTGGACAGGAAACCATCACAGTGAAAGCTTCTGGTTGCTTTTCTCTATCTTTTCATTAATTTTCTGCTTTAAGACAGTTTGTATGTTAGAGTTTTTAGTAGCTTATTCAAACTTTATTTAACATCAAGATTATTTTTCAAGTAAGCACAGTTTTGACCTTGTGTATCACATACAATTTGTCTGTCCCTGAGAACTGATGACTAGATTTTAGAATCTGTGTTCCCAAGATGACTGTTAATAGCATCTAATGAACTCTTATGAAAGGAAATTTAGGTCATCTGGTCTAACTTACTCCTTTGTATCACAGATGAGACCTAAACCTCAGGAAAACTGACTTGTGAATAGAGTTGTTAAGACTATTGTGGTTTGTTTTTTAACAGGAGAAGTGGTAATATCTCAGTTTCTTAAAATTTCTCATCTCCTGAAAATAAAGCCTTCTCCAGAGTTGATTGAAGCAATTGATCCATACACTCATCATTTTAGAAGAGCTAGCATGGTACCATGGATTTGGAGCTAAAGTACCTGAATTTGCTAATCATTTATTACCTGCATAAATTTGGCTAATCACTTAACTTTCTGGGCCATAATTTCCTCTCTGTAAAATGAAAGGGTTGAACCATATGATCTTTAAAGATCCTTCCCATTATAAATCTATAATTTAGTGACCAAGTGAATCAATCAACAAGCATTTTTAAAACTTCCCTTGTATTATCTCTTTTTGGACTGTAACATTCTTGTTAGAAATTCTTGTCAGAAATCAAGAGAAAAGGAAAGGTTGTTTTTCTTTTTACTAATTATATTAAGTTAGACAAACACTTTGTGGGTACAGAAAATGAAGTAGACAAGGAGAGGATACACTGAAATTAGAGACTTCCCTCAATAGAACCCTCTGTTCCTGAGCTCCATCTTCTTAATACTAAAGATGTGTTCTCCTTCCTTGATCAAAATGCAAAGACTATCTCAGGTTGGTGTTAGGGTTTTCTAATCTACCTGAAAAAGTTCCTCCAGAGTCTAGGCATTTATCTGCTTGTTTCCTGTTACCTCTTTTACCCTCCCTTTACCCTCAGATACCCAATTTGTCCCCAGATCTACCTAGTGAGTTCCAAAGTTTTTGCCGTGTTATCTTTTTTAAAGTTTCTCTTCCGTAACCAAACGCTAATACAAGCCTTTGGCAACAAGAGCAGACTCCCCTTTTGTCTCTTGTTTTGATTTGTTTGAAGCTGCTTAAGATACTCACAGGCAGTAGGTGGAAGTTGACCTCGAAACAGATGTAGATTCATTTTGAAGTAGAATACTGGGGTGGTGTTTTTGTTTGTTTGTTTATATTTTTAGTACTCAGGACTCATGAAGAGATTGGGTATGTTCCCAGGCTTAGGGAAGGCACAGTGAACTCCTTCCTCCTCATTTAGGTATAGATGGAGCAGACAAATTATTTTGCAAGGCAAATAGCCTCTTTGCCTTGGATATTACTTAAAAAGCTATTATTTTTCAAATTCTTGGAGAGAACAAAGTTCCTTGGTGTCTACATTTTTAATGTAGAAGTTCTCTCTTCTCCCCTTGATCTGTTCATTCTCCCTTATCCAGAACTACTGTTGATTTCCTGGTTTTCCTCTCATCCCTTGAGTTTGCTGAACTGCACAAAAAAAGCTCTTGGCACATTTTGAGGAATAATTGTAACTTCCCCAAACTTACCTGGTAGGACTTTCTTTCTTCAAGATTATCTTTAAAGGCTTTGTTATCTAGGAGACTTCATCCCAGTCACTCTGCAACTTTATGGAAATGTATGTTACCACATGAACACACTTATATGGAAAAACAATATAAACTGTGTTTGTTCCTAATTAAAAGCTTGTAGTTAATTCAGTGGAAATTTCAGTCTTCTGATGGTTTGCCAAATTTGGGGGCTCTCAAAGGAGAGGTTAATTTTAAATTTTGTCACCTTTTGCTTTAAAAGAAAACTACTCTTAAATATTTTTTTCTCATCTTCTTTGGAAAGCCCATTCACAGAGTGTTTTTATGTCTTTTAAAGCATTCCTCAGCTGTATGCATAATCATATCCATGCTGCAGTTCTAATCAACCTCAGCCTCTGCCTTCCAAAGATGAATCTCCTGAGGAATGTTCCACTCAAGTTATTAGACAGGGCCTGCTGACTAGGGAAGTGTGAGTCCTTGTTTAATTTGTTGTAAAGGTTGCCTGAGGCCTTTGTTATCTTAAAAGTGTCTGATTCTATATGGGAGCCTAATGTTATAACTTGTTGGTGAGTATTTAAGGGATTAAAGAGTTATCTTGGAGACTTCTTGTGCTCGTACAAATCAGAGGAGGAAAAGGCATCTCTTTACTAAGCTGTACTCTTTCAAGGAAAAAAAAAGCAGGGAGGCAAAATGTTTCTTCTAAAAAAAAAAAGCAAAAACACAAATTTGGCACATAGAGAGCAGGAATTTGTAATGCGAAGAAATAAACCCTTATAAAATGTCTTTGGAATTCAGAGTAGATAGAAGTTACTCTTAATAGATAGCAAGTGACCCTTGTTTTATTGCTGAGCTTAGACTGGGATTTGGAAACATAGAAGGTAGAAAATGCAAAATAAAAGTTAAAAGAGACCTGTTTCAGTGTTACTTAAGGCTCGTGAGATTGTAATGTTTATAATTTTTTTGGAGATCAGTTCTCTCATTCCTTTTCCTTTCATAGCGTCTAAGATAATTTTTCCCCCAATGATCTAGAAATTACTTCATCCAATATAAATGGTTTAACATGATAATTTTTGAGTAGGTGTTGCAGAGTTGTATATGGCTTTGGTGTCAAATATTGATACACAGAACCCCAACTTCTCTTCCATTAGTTTATAGAGTATCTGTTTGCTAAATCTTTAAATTTCCAGGTGGATAGTTGCTCCCATCACAGGTGCTTTTTTGACAAAACCAGCAAAGACGTATTTAAATAGTCTTTAGGCTCATCTGTAAGATCCGTCTCTTGGGATGAAGGTAGAATGTTGTTCTGGGGATGAAAACTCTTGACCAGTTGTTGGCACTCTTCGGTTCTCAACTCATTTATTTTTCAATGGGACCCAGACTCTTTCTTCCTTTTGTTCTGGATCCTGTTTCTAGCTGTGCCTTAGCAGCCGTTCCTTTGGGACTCTGATTATAATGAAACAACTTTAAGCCCTGACCCCTTGCTGTTTGTAGCACATCCTGTAGCAGTCATCAGGAACTGCAAGAGGAAATCCTAGTTCTTGGCATTGGAAGGATTTAAAGGATTAAGGCACAACTGGAAGGGAGTGGGGAAGAGTGGTGATAGGCATTGCCTTATTATACTGATTCTTCTGTTTGCCCTTTAGGAGGTATTCAGTTTTTTAATCTTTTTGGCAAAATGTTGAGACAAAGATACTTTTTTACTCACCTGGAGAGGTAAGGCATCAAAAGAGTTCTGTTCCATTGGTCATCCTTGGTTCCTTGAGAGTTGGGGGGGGAGGGGGAGTATACAAGCAACATTGGCTTTGATGTATGGCAGTTTGACTGTGACCCAGGTAGAAACTGATTTGTCTCCAGTCTGGCAAAAACAGAGCCTGCACCAGGCAGATGCTAAACATGGCTCACACTCACTTTGGTTCAGAGTTAAGAAGTTACTGAAGACACAAAAACACTGTTTATATTTTACTCAATTTCCAACTTTATTAGTCTATATTTTTTAATTGTAAAACCAGAAAGCTGCATCTCTCTCTCTCCTTCTCTTTTTTTTAAAAATTTTTCTCTTTTGGTGTATGGTTTTTTTCTGTGTTTTTTTTTAATGTCATATCTGTTTCAAGTTGTTTTATACCAGGAAGGGAGTGGACCTAGTGCTGGGCAGCGTGGCACAGCAGAGATGGTGGGCACCCTCCCCTCCACCATCAGTGGTCCCACCCCTACCCTTACTCCCTACCCGTGACCCAATATGTTTTTCTCTTTACTCTTTCTTTTTTTAATTTTATAATTTGAACTGTTCACAAGGTTACATGCCATGAGTACTCACTATACAGTACAATACTGGTGCCTCAGTGTTGGCCAAACTCTGGAGTAATTAACTGGTTTGACTTTAATATGGTAAATATGCATTTGCTCTGTACTGATCATGGAATAAACACATCTCTTTAAAAAAAAAAAAGAAGCTACTGAAGTCTGACTCTCCCCATAAGTCCATTATAAACATCTCCTTTATGACACTGTTTGCTGAAACATAAAAATTCCTTAGCTTGTCAAAAGACTTCGGTAGGTATAGCTTTTTTATTCTTTGGAACTCCTAAGAAAGTAGCAGTAAGAAAGATTTTTCATTCATATTTAGGTTAGGATTTAAGACAAAATTTGTCTTTAAGATTAGTCCTTTCAGTTTTTTATCTGCCATTTGTCATTTTAGTTCATATATTTTTCTTGTTTATTTTTCTTTCTCTTAAATAAAAATTTTAATAATCATAATAAATAAAAGATAGATATAGTAGGGTTTGGAATAGCTTTTGTGTCTCTTCCTTACATTCCTTGTCCCTCTTTCCCACTTCTACTATGTTTACTAAACATTGCTACGTACTAAAAATTCAAAAATTATTTTGTTTTGTTGCTTTATTAATGTTTCTAAATAAAATGTTTCCCATTAAAAAGAAATCTAGACAGTTTTTGCTATGAAATTTACTTTGGACTATTGGTATTTATTCAGGTAAGACATGATGAAATATAACTTAGTTAATGGAAATAAAATACTAAATCATTCTGCCACTACTTATAAAATAGGATTTTTTTTCATGAATTAGATTTTACTTTTATCATATAGTCAACCACAGATTATTTGGTTGCTAATTATTTATCCTTGTTGTGTTTTTCCTACTCCTTCACCCCAACCCTCACCCCCACAATAGGATATGGGTAGCCTGTCAAAGCAAATTTTTGTTCTGACATATTTTCAGTTATTCTTGATTTTAAGTAACATATATCAGACACAAATAGTCCTCAGACATCAGAATAGAAATGGTTCCTTTTCTGGAAATCTGTTTATTTTGCAATTGATAAAGGATAAAAAGGTATTTGGGGGGGGCTTAAACTAGCATAAAAATTCTAGCCATTAATACAGGATAACATGGTAGTTCCTTTTGTATGTCCTTGTTCAGTTTGCATAAATGAAGAGACAAAGTTTATAGCTCATACCAGAAGTTTTCCTGCAAACTTGTGGCCACTGCTAGTATTAGTGATCCCATTACTCTGGATGATTGAGGTTGTATTCTTTTTCATTTTGGATCATATTCTGATGACTTTCTATTACCAATTCACTTCTTCCATGAGATTTCCTTTGCTTTTGCAGAATTTCATTTTTAAAAATGGCATTAGGCTTAGTTCTGTTGACATTCAATACATGCGTTAGGTATCTACTACAGGCAGTGTAAGCCCTTTGCCAGGCACAGGGAGAGATAGAAGATTTAGACAATATCCTTGCCGTTTTTAGAATTGACAGTCTAGTAGGAGAATATAACACATGTTCATATAATTAGAATACAAAATTATACACATGATTTAGAGCAATGTACACTAAAGTGTTGTGTGAGATAGAGGAAGAGGACTCTTTGACTGTTGAACATTTGGGAAGACTTCATGGAGAAGGTGACCTTTGATATGGACTTAAAAGGTTAGATAGGAAGCATAAATAAAAGTACAGAGGGAAGAAAAATATTCTGGGTTGCAAAGTGCCTTTTGGCTGAATATTGAGTAATAAAAGAGTGGTATGAGAAGGCTAAGGTATGGTGGTATTGAATTATAGAAGTCCTTGAAAGCCAAGCAGATGAGTTTAAACTTTATAATAGCAGTAAGGAATGATTAAAGCAGTGACATAACATGACCAAATCTATACATAAAGATAGATAAGTCTGACAAGTAATGTAATGGCTGAATAAGAGAGAAATACAGAAAGAGAGGCAATTCCAAGTTGGACAGGAAGTCTAGAATACTGCAAGAGCCACTTTTAGAGTAGTGGCAGTGGAAACTAAGAAATATAGTAGAAACAGATTTGGAAGATCTGCAACTTTTGGATATAAGAAGTGAGTTAGAAGGAAGCATCAAAGAGAATACCAAGATTTTGAACATGAAGTTAAGTGAAATAGTAATACTACTGAGGGAAATAATCTTCAGGAAAATATCAGGTATGTGGGTCACAATGATGGGATAACTCAGATCAAGATAGATAACTCAGTATCTATATTTTCTACTACTTTCTTTTTATATCTTTTTAATACTCGTGTAGCTTTTTATTTTTTCTTTCTGTGTGTTATCTATCAATTTTCTCTTGTTAATACTCTACCTGGAAGACATGAACAATGACATGTACTTAAATTTGTTTTAGTCTAACACAGTTTGTTTTGATGTTTATCTTTTAAATAGTTCTTTCCACATTTTAAAATTAATTTGGAAAAAAGCCTTTGGCTCTGCATATTCTTCTGAAGTGCATAGGAAAATGTGAATATGAACTGTTTTATCTACAAAATAAGCTTTTTGCTGGGGATAGTGGCATGGAGGGGTGTAAAGGAAGTCCTCTGTGCCCCTTCCTTTCCTTCCTCTTCACCCCCAGTTTTAAAATAGGTTGTATACCTATTATATGTAAAGGAATAGAAAAAAGGTAGAGAAGAGCGGTGGTAGATAACATATAGAGTTGTCAGAGAATGGGGGAAATAAAGGGGAATCAATTTTACTTGACTAATACTTGCACTTTTTCAGCCTCAAAATAATAGCTGACATAGAAATTATCCTTTGTTCACAAACTACTTTCCTTCCTGCATCTCTGTGAGATAGATAGTAAAGGTGAGGCTATTAAAAAAAATTGACCAAGATAATAATATTTAAAATAGTGGTGGGCACTCAGATAACTTGTTCAAAGAATGAATACATCTAACTGCTCTTTTACTACCATTAGGAAACTATTTCTAAACTTCTCAAGGATTGAAGACAGAAGAGTTGTTGTAATTCCTACTAGCATTTGTTTACTACATCAAAGCAATTAAATACTGACTGTGTGCTCATGTATAGATCTCCATTTTTAAATGACCAGCCCAACATCCTTGAGTATGACTTGGTTTTACTTCAGTCAAGAGAATAAGGACAATCCATTCTGTATTATACCCACCAGACCATTTTATTCATGAATGATAGGAGTCATGTTTTGTGGTTGATAACAGAGAATTATGATACATACGAGGGTTGAATTAATGTGTATACTTACATCCTAGATACTTCATTCTTCAGGTCTGAACTCTGGGAACAGACTGAAAACTTTTGGCAATGCTTGCTTGTACATGAAATTTTACCTTAATGAACTGAATAATTAGAGTTCTCTAAGTTCACCCCAGTGACTTTGGGCTACTCATATATATGGTGGTTACATCTTTGGCAATCTCCACCTAAGAAACAGTAGAACAAATGGGAGCTAAGAAGAGTAAAGGAAATTGGGAAATATTATTTTTAACTCTAATTAATGATAATAGAAAACTTATAAAGGAACTAAAAATATTATCACAGGCATGGATTTCATGTTCCTTTGTTTAAATTTGAGGGTTTCTTTACTGTTTTGGAATTCCAAAGATACTATGATGGAACAGATTTACTTCATGTTAAAAGCCTCTTATTGACTATATCACCAGTTCAAATACATAACACAGCTCAAGACCAGAAAGTTCGGGTTCTGTATGCAGAGGAATAATACTTAGATGGGATCACTTCGTTTAACTTATTAAATCTGAAAAATGTAACTACTTCAGTGGTTTTATTTTTTAAGGATCCTAAGTTAAAATGGGGAAATAAGTCAGCAGTTCTTTACCAAGTAACATTTGAGTCTACTATCACAATACTGGATTTTTAATGTGCTGTTGAGTTTAGAGAAAACAAAAAGAAGATAAACTGATAATCACTGTGCTTGAACTGCTAAGAATTTTTAATGACTCCTAAGAGTAACAAAGTAGGAGGAGGATCATATTGTCAGCTGAGCATCAGCTGGAGAATTCCATATAAAACAAGAAGTCAATGATGCCTAAATTCAAGTGATAAATATATAACATGCCTTGAATGCCATATTCTTAGCAGTCACCATGGTATTATAACAACTGAGGAATGTTCTTACTGATTCTTCCTTTTCAGATAGTCTAGTCTGCAGTACATTCTCTGAATACTCAATCAGCAGTTATTTTATATCAAAGTAGATGATATAATCAAATTGATGAAGAGAAATAAATTTCTGTTGATATATTTTAGTTTTATATCATCTTCATTTTAAAATAAGGCCTTTTCCACTCCCTGTAAGTCATCACTTGTAACAAAAAATAAAAAAGATTTCACAATGGGAGGAGCCAAGAGGGTGGAGTAGAAGCACAAACTTGGCGTGAGCTCCCACTCCAATCACTTCCAATACATATAAAAAAATGACTCTAAACAAATTTTAGAGCTACAGAACCCACAAAGTGACAGAGAGAAACAAAGCTCCTGTTGAAGGCAGCCTGGCAGGCCCACAGGAAGGGTCTAACGCACTGGGCTGGGAGCCCAGCCCAGTCCTGAATGAGCTGCAGAGTTCTGGCCCCAGGGTGGCCCTGACTAGTGGCAGCTGGAGCAGATTTCAGGAGAGTAATCACCAGCAGCTGTCACAGTTTTCACACTTCTCAACCCATAAACACCAAAGATAAAATAAAAGGTCAGGGTACAATTCTGTTGGAACCAGGTGACAGAAGAGCGCAGTCCGGCCCCTGCCCCAGGGGCAAGAGGTGACAGAGGTGCAGTGGCCGCAGCTAAAGCTGCTGATGCGTGGCTACTTTTGGAGCTCCTGGCCTGCAGATTGTAGGGGGACCAAGCAACCATTCAGAGGGTAATCACTCTTGCTTTGACCTGCTTGGATCTGGATCACGTTCTTGGGTGGTGGTCCTGGGCTGTGTAGCCAGTGTGTCAGAGCTTGTGTGGACTGCAGAGAGGGCACCCTCCTAATAGCTCCAGCCACTGTGAAAACTCCAGTGATTTGAGACAAAGCTCTCTCCATTCTGGAAGCAGAGTTTTACTGTAGCAAAGAGCTCAAATGTCAAGTAATTGGCAATATGAGCAAACAGAGGAAGAGAAATCAGACTGTCGATCTTTGGGGACAAAAAGGATCAAGGCATGGAGTGTGAGGAAGACAGTGAAGTCAGAACTCCTGTATCAAAAGCCTCCAAGAAAAATATGAACTGGTTACAGGCCATGGAAAAGCTCAAGAAGGATTTTGAAAATCAAGTAAGAGAGGTAGAGGAAAAATTAGGAAGAGAAATGAGAATGATGCAAGAAAATCAGGAAAAGTGAGTCAAGAGCGTGCTAAAGGAGACCCAAAAATACACTGAAGAAAATAACACCTTAAAAAATAGATTAAGTCAAATGGCAAAAGAGGCCCAAAAAGCCCATGAGGAGAAGAATGCCTTAAAAAATCAAATTTGCCAGATGAAAAAAGAATCTCAAAAACTCACTGAAGAGAATAACTCCTTCAAGATTAGATTGGAGCAATTGGAAGCTAAGGACTTTATGATAAATCAAGATACTATAAAACAGATCCAAACAAATGAAAAAATAGAAGGCAGTGTGAAATATCTCATTGGAAAAACCACTGACCTGGAAAATAGATCTAGGAGAGATAATTTAAAAATTATTGGACTACCTGCAAGCCATGATCAAAAAAAGACCCTAAAAATCATCCTTCAAGAAATTCTCAAGGAAAATTGTCCTGATATTCTAGAACCGGTAGGCAAAATAGAGGTTGAAAGAATTCACTGATCACCTCTTGAAAAAGATCCCGAAAAGAAAACTCCTAGGAATGTTATAGCCAGGTTCCAGAGTTCCCAGATCAAGGAGAAAATACTACAAGCAGCCAAGAAGAAAGAATTTGAATATTGTGGAAACACAATCATGATAACACAGGATCTAGCAGCTTCTACATTAAGGGATCAAAGGTCTTGGAATATGATATTCCGGAGGTCAAAGGAGCTAGGATTAAAACCAAAAATCACCTACCCAGAAAAACTGAGTATAATGCTTCAGGGGAAAATATGATCATTCAATGAAATAAAGGACTTTCAAGTATTCTTGATGAAAAAATCAGAGCTGAACAAAAAATTTGACTTTGGAATACAAGAAGCAAGAGAAGCATGAGAAGGTAAACAGAAAAAAGAAATCATAAGGAACTTATTAAAGTTGAACTATTTACATTCCTACATGGAAAAATGATGATTGTAACTCATAAGACTTTTCTCAATATGAGGATAGTTGAAGGGAATGTATATGTATATATTTGTATACATACATATATATGTATGTATAGGAGGATGTATGTGTATATAAATATATATGTGAGTGTGGGCATATATATGTACATGTATACATAGAGGGCATAGGATGAGTTGAATATGAAGGGATGATATCTTAAAAATTAAAATTAAGAAGTGAGAGAGGAATTTATTTGGAAGGGGAAGGGAGAGATAGATCAGGATAAATAATCTCATGTAAGAGAAAACTGTTACAATGGAGGGGAAGAGCAGGAAGGTGAAAGGGAATGGGACAACTCCCATTGAATTTGGATTAAGGAGGGAATAATATACACACTAAATTGTGTATCTTACCCTACAGGAAAATAGGGGGGTAGGGGATAAGAGGAGGGATAATAGAAGGGACGGCAGATTGAGGGAGAGGGTTGTTAGAAACAAACACTTTTGAAAAGGACAGGGTCAAGGGGGAAAAATAATTGGGGGGGCGGGGTAGGATGGAGGAAAATATAGTTAATCTTTCACAGTATAACTACTCTGGATGTAGTACTGTAACTACATCTACATGTAACTTCATGTAACTCCAACTACATGTAAGTTCATGTAACTACACATGTACAGCCTATATTGAATTGCTTATCTTCCCAGTGGGGTTGGGTGAGGAGGGAAGAAGGAAAAAAAAGTCTGGAACTCAAAGTTTTAAAAACAAATGTTTAAAAAACAATTTGATGGTTTGGTTTTTTTTTTGTTTTTTTTGTTTTTTACAGGCAACTGGGAAATAAGATATACAGGCACTGGGGTATAGAAATCCATCTTGCCCTACTAGAAAGTTAGGAGGAGGATGGGGGAGGATATAAGAGAGAACAGATTGGGGGAAGGGGTATTCAGTAGGCTTCCTATTTTGGGGTGGGGTAAGGGAAAGATGGGGAGAAAAATTTGTAGCTCAAAATCTGGTGGAAATGAATGTTGAAAACTAAAAATAAATAAATAAAAACAAAAAATATTTCACTATGACTGTCTTCTAAATTACTATTTACCAGTTTCCTAAAAAATATATTACCTGTTTTTAAAAAGAAAAAATCAGTTGTTCTGCCAATAAATATATCAACTGAATACACATGTGCGCATGCATACACACACACACACACACACACACACACACACACACACGTATGCACACAGAGTCCCCCATCTCTATAAGGAAGGGAAGGAGTTACATTTTCTCTACCTCAAATATACCTTAACTGTGTGACTCTGGGGAAGTCACTTAACCTCTGTCTTTTTCAGTTTCCTAATCTGTACAATAAAAAAATTAACTTCCGGGGCGGAGCCAAGATGGCGGCGTAGCAGCAGCAACACATCGCAGCTCTCACATAGCCACCCCAAAATACCCATAAAATAGGACTCTAAACCAATCCTAGAACTCCAAAACGCACACAAAGATACTTCCCACTAAAGTCAGCTC
>CM053582.1:434394670-434412709 GCA_028627135.1 Pseudochirops cupreus
GAGAATAGACTGGGGGAGGGGGGAAACACTGGGATGGCTGTTTTGGGGTGGTGGGCGGGGGAAAGACGGGGAGAAAATATGTAACTCAAAAAAAAATTTAATAAAATAAATTTATTATTAATAAAAAAAAATTAATTTCCTAGAGTTTTTGTGAAGGTAAAATAAGACATTATTTGTAAAGATTTTGCAAACTTTACAGCACTGTATAAATGCTGGCTATAATTATTATTTTTTTTCTTTTGGTCCAAGCTTCATAGTCATAATGACATAGCATTTAGTTTTGTTTTTCTTTGCACTTACATTGCTGTCATTGTGTAAATTGTTTCTCTGGTTCTGCTTACTTTGCATCAGTTTGCAGGTCTTTTCATGGAAGACAAGCACACCAATGCAACTGGTAAAGCTATGAATTTGTTCAGCCTTTCTTGAAAGCATTTTGTAACTCTTCCTCAAAGGTTATTAAATTGTGTGTGCCTTTTGATCCAGCAACATCACTACTGGGCCTGTAACTCAGTGTGATTAAAAATTGAAAAGACTCATGCACAAAAATATTTGTAGAAACTTCTTTGAGATTTTCCAAAGAACTAAAAGCTAAGGAGTTGCCATCAATTTGAATGGCTGAACAAATTGTGGTACATTAATGTCATTGGATATTATTATGACATAAGACCTGATAAAAAGGATGTTATCAGGGAAAACCAGGAAGACTTTTACAAATTGATGCAGAGTGAAGTGAGTATAATAAAGAGAAGTATTAATACTAGAACAATAGTACTGTCAAGAAATACATCTCATAAAGACTCAAGAAATTTAATAAATAAAATGACCAGCCGTGATTCTAGAAGACTGACAGTAAAACATGCTACTCACCTTCTGACAGAGAGGTTATAAACTCAAGATGCAGAATGAAAAAATATTTTTGGACATGGACACTGTGGATTTGTTAGGCTTTGTGATGCCTTTTTGTTTAAAAATTGTTTTGGTTTTTCTTTTTCTTTTTTTTTCCAAATCAGGGAAAAAGGGGAGCCAGCAATAGTATTGTCAAAAAAAAAAAAGTGAGAAGGAGATTGCAGAGAGGATCATTGAAGCCTTTTTTAAAAATCCATCAAAGCACATACAAGGAAGTTCAGAAGGAAGTAAGACAATCAGAACATCTTTGAAAAAAATGTTAAATTTATAATATGCTTAAAATTCAGCTGTGTGTTTGAGAGATTTGTGGTTTCATGTGCAATCTTAACTCAGCTGGCATAGCAATATAATGAAAAAACTTAAAAGTCATACTGAAGTCAAAAGTAATCAGACATGTTTAACATAAAATACATTCCATATAGTAATAGCAGACATTTTTAGAGTATTAAGTTTTACCAGGTGTTTTTCATGTATTATTTCAATACCTATAACCTGCAAGGCAGGTTGTGTGTACATTATTTATTCCCATTCTCTATACGTTATTCCCATCCTGTAGTTTAGTAGTTCATAAAGTTCATGTGTGTGTGAGAGAGAGAGGGAAAGAGAAGGACCCTTATTCTGACAGAAACCTGTCTGAAATCTCAGAATAATATTTTTGAAATTCATAATTGAAGGAAATGTAAATTTTCAGGTTAGTGGGAATAAAGATGTATTTATTTTATCATATCCAGATTTGTGAACCCCTTGAACTCTACCCATGGACACATTAAAAGGTCCATGACCTCCTGGTTAAGAATGCCTGATATAGATGAAGAAACTTGTTTCAAAGAGGCTCAGTGTTTTACCTATGGTCATTAGCTAGAAAGTATCAGAAGTTGATCTTAGATCTAGTCTCTGTTGACTCCAAGTCCATTGTGCTTTTTAACATAGTATACTGGGAACCATTTTTGAATCAGATAATCTAACTCCCTCTGTTGCTTCCTATTTACATAGATAATGGAGAGCTGGTATTAATTATATTTTATTTTGTTGGCTGCACTGATGCTTTATCACAACATGCAGATGACCCCAGGTTTTTAAAAGCTGTCTGAAAGGAATGCAAACTCCCAGGTTGGAAAGGTTTTGAATATGGGCCAATGTGATAGACAATGTATCTGCCATCCAAAAGCCAATCTAAGTTCAGAGATCTTCCCAAGAACCCTAGTTACTATGTGATGAGTTTTTCAGCCTCAACAACTCTCAAAGAACAATTTCTAGGCACATAATGGGCATAGTAGGGTTACAATCTTTATTAGTACGGGGAGGATGCACAGAGATTAAATTGTAGATTCTTACAGCAGAAACATTTTGGCAGAGATAACTCTTTAAGTGTCATTAAATTAATTAATGGGGTAGGTGCTTTCTTAGGATGATGTTTACTTTCTTTGATATTTTGTTTCATTTCTTAGAAGGCCTGTTAAGTTGACCAATATTAATTGTACTAGATTAATATTCAGTAAGAAGGAAACATGTTCTGTTGGATTGACAAATATGGTTCATATTTGGATTCTACTCATCTGTAAACTGCGAGTACAAAAGATAATATGAAATGTACTGCTCTTTGTTGTTGAATTTCATAACTTAAGCATAAGAAGGTACATCACAAAGCCATTTAGTTTTAGAAAAGTAAATCAGTAGAACACCTTAGATATAGAAATATGAAAAATAATGTGACCCCATAACTCAATAGTCAGTAAACACCTAAACATAAATTAACTTGGAAATAAAATTCCTAGTGATAGGATAAAAACTGAGAAAATCAGAGAGCAATCCAGCACAAATTAGGTTTAGACCATCATTTTAAGCCATATTATTTTTTGGAAAGCTCTTTTCTTCTGAACTTAAAATCCTCCAGCATTTCCATTCACATAGCAGAACCCAAAAAAAGAGGTACTATATGAAACCACTAATCTCTTTCATAATTATCTGTTTTTAAAGTATGTTACAACTTCTTTGTGTTTCTTTCAAAACTTCTACTTCCTTCTGAACTTCTCTTTTTTTATGTTCATTTAAAAGAAAATTACAGTGACCTTTTTGGGAGGGCAAAGGGGAACAATGTTGACCTCTTTCCAACCATCCCCTCCTCTATTAAAAAATGAAAGAAAAAAAAACCCTGGTAATAGATAAATTCAAGCAAAATAAATCTAAAAGGCAGTCTTAATAAAAAAATGTTTCTCTCTACACCTTGTGTCCATCTTCTCTCTGTCATTAGGTGATTAGCATGCTTCATTGTAGGTGCACTGAACTCATGGTTAGTCATTGCATTGTTCAGAACTTTCAAATCTTCCAAAATTGTTCATTTTTCTTCCTCTTTCTACCACCTTTTAATCTTCCCTTGAGCATCAAGAAATTTGTTTTGCTTGGGACTATTCCCTCTTTTTTCTCTTAAATCCCTCTCCTGTTATCTCTGCTCATTCCCCTGTTGATTTTCATCTGGTCCTACATCAAATTGAATGTATGTTTTTAACTCTTTTTTGGTCCATTTCAGATAACAGTGCATTTCCTCTGGTGCCTGTTTGTCCTACCCCTTCCTCTACATTTGTCTGTAGGTTCTTCCTCTCAACCACTCCAATGAGATCATATAACCCCTTTCTGTTGTTCAAATGAATGTGTAGGCTTTTCTGAACTCTTGTTTGTATCTCAGTGAAATTTCTACTCAGATCTAGTCTTTTCACCAGAATCACTTGAATGTTATCTATTCCCCTAAAGTCCATTTTCCCCGTAGTATAATAGTAAACTTAACTTTTCAGGGTAATTCTTGTTTAAAGATCTATCTTTTTGCCTTTGGGAATATTGTATTCTAAGATCTCTCATTTTTAGTAAAAGCTGCCAAGTCTTGCAAAGTTATAGCAGCACCTTTTGTGGTGACAAACTGACCACAAAGGAGAACCCCATCAATTAAAGAAAGACAAAACAAATTATGATACATGAATGTAATGGGAGATTGCTCTGTTGTAGTCGTTAACATGATGAATACTGAGAAGCATGGGAAGATTTATTTGAAATGATGCAAATAAAAGTAAACAAAACCAAGAAAATACACAATGGACACAAAAGTATAAATGGAAACAGTAATGCAATGATCAAAACTGAATGCAATGAAATCATAATAACCAAATTTTGTCCTAAAGCAAAGATACCTCTGACCTCTCTTCTGATATGGAACACTGAATATAATGCAAGACTTCATGGATTTGTTGTTTGATTCCACTGAAATTTTTTTCTTCCTCCTTTAAAATTGTTTATTAAAACTGATAGAGGGAGGCATGCACTGGAAAATACAAGTGATGTGAAAACAAGAATCAATCAAAATCTATTTTAAAGAAAAAAAGTAGGCCAATTAACCAGGAAAATAAGGGGAACAGTGAAGATGAGAATTCTTTTATGACATCTTATCAAGTTATCATATAGGGTTATAGAATTTAACCTATGAGGTTATCTAATCCAGCTCCCACATTTTGTATATAAATATGAAACCCAGAGAGGTAAATGATTTGCTAAGTAGCTGAGACAGTATTGCAAACCAGTTCCTCTAAATCCAAATCCAAATGTTCTTTTTATTATATAATTCTATTTATCGTTGCATTAATTTAGTGCTACATTTTGAAATAATAATGCTTTCTGATAAAGTTCAAGGAAGCTTCACTAGATGAATGTTATATTGGGTAACTTTGAACTTTATAAGGTTTTTCAGATACATTGGCAAAAAGAACTATAATAATTTTCTTTTCCTTTAGTGAATTCAGACTTTACCTGTACATCTTTATCTTTTTAAACTGAAAAGATTAGAACATAGGACTAGACATTGTGGTTATTATGGTTAATTAGCCAGATCTTCTTGGCCTTTTTCTAACATAATTAAATCTACACAAGGTGAATTTTTTATTTTTTTAAGTGAGTTTTTTTTTAAAAAACCATGTATACCCATTTTCCCCATTTAAGCAACACAAAATACATACAGGATGGCCCAAAAGTCTTTGTGCAGCTTGACCTTGTACTGTATATGTTATGAGAAAAGGATAAGTGAGAAATGTCAAAAGTGTTAGTCAGTTTTGTTTGAAATAACAAGGTTCATAAACACCTCAGCCTCTAGTACCTTTCATTGGCCTCAGCATTTGGGGTTTGATCAGATTGAGTCCCTTCTTTTATGCTTACTCTCATATCTAAATAAAGCACAGATAAATACCTTGTATACCCCGGAAGAAGCAGGAAGTTGGGCCAGTCTGCTTCAAAGTTTTATTTAAAATATTCTTTCTAGTTCAAAAGAAAGGTGGTTGCTTTGTGTTGGAATGATAACAAAACTTATACCTTTGTAGTTCTTTTCCTTCTGTTGACAGTGAACCATCTGGTTGTGATAAATCGTGTGCCTTTCTGGGTTACTGCTTTCTTAGGAGACTGATGGATGGCTTTGCTTTTGTGTTGTGTGTGCCTTATTCTGGGTCTTTATCCTTATAAGTCTACCTGCTTTTCTCAGTGGGATAAAGCCTCTGTTGTTTCTTGCTAGTTCATTCTGGGTAGCTGAAGTATGCCTATGTGAATATGTAGAAAATTCTAAGGTTGCTTATGTTAGAGAGATAACAACCATGTTAACTCATGTCATTTAATGGATCAAATGGTTTTTACCCTTTTAAATGTTGATTTAGAAACACTTTTTGAAAAGTAGGTAGCGGTTTCCCCAAATACTGTGACAATTCATTTTGTATGTATATAGTTATCAGAATTAAGCATGTTTCTTTAGAGAAACAAGTGGTTTATAACAGATCTAACCCAAAGCTACGGTGATATGACTTGTAATACAGTGGATTTAATGTCTAATCCATTTGTAGAATGAAAGAAGAGTTTGGTAATAGCTATATTGTGGTATCTGGTTTATGATTCTCATGTTGTTTCATTCCCGATCTCCTTTCTTCCAGCGGGGCCCCATCCAGTCATTTTTGGAATTTGAATATTTACACTGCTTACCATATTGACCATGTATAGTGTGAGACTCCAATCAGTTAAAATGCATGTGGAGTGGGACAGTGATGGGTGGTACCATGATTAATTTGCTTGTCTAGTTAACAGTCTAGGCTTGAATAGAAAATCCTTTTGCATTGTTGTTTTTTAATCCTTGTTCAAAATATTAGTGTACCTTCATGGACTTAGAATACCAAAATGAGTTTTGTTTTTTCCTCAGAATTTTGAAGTTCAGTTGTGGAACTGAATCTTGTAAACTAAAAGTAAATAAATCAGTTTTAAAAAAAAAGAATTTTGAAGTTCTGTAGAATCATCATGAACGTAAATTATTGTAGTAGTAAATATGTGTAATTGTAATATATATCCATAGATATACATAAGTAAACCTATATCTATAAATAGGTATATGTAGGTAGTATAGAATATTCAATTAGATATGTTTTAACTTCAGGATGTGCCTCAGAAATCACTGAAAATGGACTCAAAATTTCTTATAGCTTTTAAAATATTTTTTAAAAATTTTCTCTCCTAGTAATGGAAAATAGACCAAAAAAAAAACTGTCCTTAGATAATTGGTTTCTGACTAATTGAAATTTTAAAATGCCAGTTAATATATATTATTTTTATTATTGTAAGGGTGATACTTTCCACCTCAGCTAATGTAATCACTGAAGGCCAGACACCTTAATTAAATCCAGTCAGGTAATAGAATAAGCTAATATTAAGTAATTGTCCTAACTTCCTTGTAATTTATAGGCAAGCCCTCAGTCAGTTTGAAAAGACCTTTGAAAGGATTGCGGGATTTTGGACTGGTTGGCTGTAAGGAAGGTGACTCTACATAGGAAACATTTGACAGTTGGTTCAGAACATTAAAGTCATACCTCTTGGGCTAGGTATAAAAATAGCGTCTCCTCTGACAGTGCCACCACCCTGGTCCAGCTCATCAGCTTACACCTGGACTATGGCATTCTCCTTCTGGTTGGTCTCCCTGGCTCAGGTCTCTCACCACTCTAGTCCATCTTCCTAAAAAAGCAGATCTGACCAGGTCAGCCCCCTGTTCAGTAAACTACTTGGGAATGGATCAGATGGATCTTACCCTTTAAAATATTGATTCAAAAACATTCTTTGAAAGGTAGTTGGTCATTTGCACAAATACTGTGATAAAATTCATTTTGAATGTGTATAGTTATCAGAATCAAGTGTGCTTAATTCTAAAAACCAAGCAGGTTCTCTATCACCTCCAGCATCAAATATAAAAATCCTCTGTTTTGACATTCAAAACCCTCATAACCTGGCCCTCCTTCCTTTCAGTCTTTTTATACTTTCCTCCCCACCATGTACTCTGAAATTCAGTGACCTACTTTCTGTTCCTTACACAAAACACTTCATCTCCAGACTCTGGGCATTTTCACTGTCTGTGTCTCCTTTCTGGAGTATTCTCCCTCCTCATCTCTGCCTTCTGGCTTCTCTGCTGCCTTTAAGTCCCAGCTAAAAGCCCATATTCTGTGTGAAACTTTTCCTGGTCTCACTTAATTCTCATATCTTTCCTCTGTTGAGCACTTCATTTTATCTTGTATGTATCTCATTTGTATATAGTCATTTTCATATTGACTCTCCCATTAGACTGTGAGTTCTTTAAGAGGATTTTGCCTTTCTTTGTACTCCCAGGACTTAGCACAGTGCCTGGCAAATATTAGAAGCTTAACACACACTTAATGACTGACTGACATTTGGGTCACTTCTTCCAGTGCCCATGGCTTATGGCTGGTGATAGTTGTTGTTTTGGTAAGCCTGATCTAGATGACAGAACTTTATATTGTTTTTCTTGGAATTTATTGAACATTAATTATTCTGATGCTCTTTTTGTTTTTGGAATTCATATGGGAGAGTTGGGCTCTTTTGTGACCTTTTCTGTTGCCATTTTAACTGAAGTCTAGACTTTTTCTATCCTGGACAGCAGAACTAGGTGGAGGTTGTAGGGTAATAAATTTCTAGTCGACTTATGTTAAAATTGAATAGATTGCATCAGGAGGAAGTGCATTTAGTTTTACTAGAGGTCTTTTTTGCTTTGTTTTGTTTTGTTTTTTACTTTTTGGAGGGGGGAAGGTAGGGTAGTTGGGGTTAAGAGTTTTGTGTTGGGGCCACATTTGAACTCATGTCCTCCTGACTCCAGGGCTAGTTCTCTATTCACTGCGCCACCTAGCCGCCCCTTACTAGAGGTTTTCAAGAAAGAAGGTGGACTTTTTTGAGCATCCTAAAAATGAGTTTCGTTAACTAGACCTTGGTCTTCCTTTCACATTCTAAAAACTTGTGATAGATTCTTCGGTACATATTTAAGAATCATTTTTAATGTATATTTTAAATTGATACTTTGAAAGATCCATAATTTCAGAGACATTTCTTCTACTCAAACTGATTAAAACCTATCTAGAGTTTCTTACCCTGAATGCATTTTATTCATATATTTCTATAAATCCAGCACTATGAGCACTTTGGGCAAGGGCTTTTTCATAAATGTCTCTGTATCCCTTTATGCCTAGTGCCTTGTTTATTGATGCCTAATAAATGTTTGCTGAATGAAATTACCATGCAATTTTATAATGATGATCTCTCCAGTGGACTTAAGTCCTTCATTTTTTCTTCTATTCTTTTGTGGCTATTATCCCTTGCTCCATGAGCAACCAAACATCTTTTAGGCATATGTGTCTTCCCCAGTTAGAGGACTCAGCATGGTACCAAGTCTATATTCAAGTTAAAAGACCCGGATTCAAATACCAACAATCCCAGTTATTGTTTATTGTTTGTATGGTCTTGAGTAAGTAATTCTCTGAACTCCAGCTTTTTCATCTATAAAATGAGAGAATAGAATCAGCTAGCTGTCTGTCTTAGGTCCCTACCAGGTTTAAATCTTTAATTTCTATAATGTTTTTTATGCCACTTCTCTCTCTCTTTTTTAACTCAGTAGCAACAAATGAGGTTTGGAGAGGAAAGAAAGTTGAATGACTATTTTTCATATAGACAACAACAAAAGCAAAAGGTTTTTAACTTCTTTTAAGTTCCCAGATCAGATTTACTCCAGAAATCATTATTTACTTCACAGATAATGAAACTTTGCAGCTCCTGCACTTCCTGATTCTTTGATCTCTGAATCTGGGTTAATAACCACATAAGTGTAAACAGGAGGGAAGGTGGGGCAAAAGGTACCTGGGACCTCAAGGTGCGGGTGGGGGTGGTTTTCCTCTCTTTTTTTTCCCTGCAAGCCAAAAGATTTGTTGCCTTGGACCTTTTCATACAAAGGTGTCTGTAACAAAAGACCCTTAACATATATTTAGAAGCAAAAGCTAGATAACTTGCTTGTCAGGGCTAATTTAGAAGAGCCTTCTGAATTGGATGGGAGATTCCTAATGTAGAAACTTCTGTGAAATCGTTTGGAATTTAATGAAGCTAATCGAGCTTCTTGGTGCCTCATACTTTTTTTTATTGTTTTGATGGATCTCTGATTTCATCAGCGTAGAGAATTTCACAGAGATTACTACCATCTACTCCACAACTTAAAGGAGTACCTGGGACCCTGAGCAGCTAACAGGGTCACACATTGAGAAGATATCAGAGATATGGCTTGAACCCAGGTTTTCTTGTTTCTTAAAGCCATCTTTCTAGACACCTTAGCTATCACTCTTACATATAATAGACATAGCTAGGAATTCTCTGAGGGTCCCCCTCATTCCAGGGCTGGTGTCACCTAGCTGCTCCTATATAGTAGACACTTAATAAATGTTGCTTGAAATTTAGTCAAATATGGTTCTAGATTGTCCCACAAAACTTAGTGTGGAATGATAAAGAAATTCACTTCATAATATTGACTGCACAGATATTAAAGTATGTGTGACCCAAAAACCATATAAGACGTTGTAGTAAAATTATAAAATGTTTTCCTTGTTTTTAATTGGAGAATATAAATGAAGATGTAGATCTCTTCCTACGTTTCTAGTCTTCTTACACTTTAATCCTTTCCATATACTTCTTGATGCATTTGTGTTGGCCTTCTTATGTTCTTTGCTCATGTCACACTGTCCCTGACTCATGCCTAGAAAGAACAGTGTCATGAAAATCTAGAGAGAAGTGAGGATTCAGTTCACATTGATAATTTTAAATATTCGGAGAAGTCAGAAAGGATGATGACTAAGCAAAACCCATTAGGTTTGTCAGGTAAGTGATCATTGGTAACTTTGGAGAGGAATACCTCTTGGTGAGAGGGGAGAAAGTGAAGGAACCAAGTGCAGATGGCTTTCTCCAGGATTTTAACTGAGAAAAGTTGGAGAGATGATACAAGAGTTAGTGGAGATAATAAGATCAAGCAAAGATTTTTAAGGTTCAAATAGAGGAGTCAGTACAAAGTGGGAGATAGCGAGCTAGAGAGATAGTGGGGTTGGTTGTGGAAACAATGTAAAAAACACAGGAAAAGATTGCCTGTAGAGGGGTTGATTTTGGCAAGCGGTGGTGCCACCACTTGATATGAGAGGAAAACAAAAAAATGAATGGGAGGAAATGGTTGAATGAAATGAGGTGAGGAGAAAGGGAAAAGAGGGAACTCTTGGCAAATGACCTCAGTGTTTTTGGAGATGATCCTCAGCTGAGAGGGTGGAGGCAGCACATGCTGTGGGAGCCTTGAGGTGAGGACAGTTGAGAAGGTTTGCTTAACAAATTAAAGAAGAGTAGAAGGACTGCTTTGCTGCAGCTGAGGGCCCAGTTGGGATCACATGAGATTAATTTGTAGTGGACATCATGGTTTGGTGATTATTCTCCAGTTCAACTCAGCATCAGCAAACAAGTGCCTATCATGTGCCAGTTACTGTGCCAAGCACTTTATAAATATTACCTCATTTTGTCTTCATGACAACCCTAGGAGGTAGGTGCTATTATTATCCCCATTTTACAGTTAAGGAAACTAAGGGAGACAGTTTAAATTACTTGCCCTGGCTCACACAGTTAGCAAGTGTCTGATGCTGCATTTGAACTTAGATCTTCTTGACTCCAGACCCAGCAGCACTGGGCCACCTGGCAAAGGAGGTAGATGGTGAAAATAATCTAGAGTTGGGATTTGTCAGTGTGTGGTGAGTGATATGACAAAGACATGAGGGATTCAAGAGTAGAGTTGAACTGGTTCACCTTGGGGTTGAGATAGGGGCTAGTGGAAGGTATGTTCAGTTCAAGGGTGATAGCCTGAGAACTGAGAGATAAAGAGATTAGAAGTTGCTCTTAAGGATTAGGGGCCCTAATGCATAAGGAAAGATAGATGATAAAAGATTAAAATCAGATAAAGGAATTTCAGAGTTCATTAACATGGATGGGATGTACTTGTGAGAGATGGCAAGATGAAGGGTTTGACCATCTCTGTGTAGCTGAGGTGTAGTTGGAAGAGTACATCAGGAATTAAGTAGATCCAGAAACTGGAAAGTTATATTTGAGGGAGTATCAATATTTATGTCACCTAGTATGAAAGCAGGAGTTAAAAGTTTTGGAGAAGAAAAAAGACTGAGTGCTAAGCTATTTAAGGCAGGAAAGACAGTGTCTTGGGGTTTGATTGGCAACTATTTGCTTATATCCTTTGATCACTTATCTTTTGGGGAATGGCTCCTGGTCCTTCTATCTGTTGCTTCTAATCACTTCTGGAACCTCTCAATATCCCTTTTACTAAGATCATTACCTCCATCCCTTCACCACTGATAACCTGAACTTTTTACTCCTAGGTGCCTTAGCTCTCATAAGTCAGCTTTTGGCATATCTTTCTGGAACGGAGGCCTCCGAAACAATTCCTAGGCTGCACTACATCAAGCCACCTATATACACAGACTGTCACCTCCAACTCCCTGCCTTTTCTAGATCCCTTTTATATGTTCCCCCATTTGAATGTGAGCTCCCTGAAGGCAAGGACTATCTTGCTTGCTTGTACTAAAGAATACACACATTTCTCAGGACCTTGTGACTTTACAAACTATAAATCTTATATTAAGGTACAGAGAAATTATAAATAAATATGAAAAGCAGAAATATTAAATACATCTTTTATTTTTATAAACTCATTTTATATATCTTTTATGATATTTTATATCATAAAATAAAAGTAATAGTGATTACAAGGAACACAAAAGATGCAGACCTAAATGGAAGCTCGATAATTGCATAATGAGTAATTTGAGGAGCAGGAAACAATAGCAATATTGACAATGGTGATGGGAAAGGATAGCCATCAGATGGTATGATTTTTCTGACTTGCAGCTAAAGTAGTCCCAAGATGAAATACTATACCTATGAAAACATACATTAATAAAATGGAAAAAGAGAAATTAAATTAACTGAGTATAAACTTTAAAAAAACTGGGGATTAAAATTCAAAATAAGCACAAAAGAAGAAATCTTAAAAATTAGAAGAGAAATTTTAAAATTATAGAAATAGAAGCAAAAAAAAAAATAGAAGCAAAACCTAAAAGTGATTCTTTGAAAAAAGTAACAGAATTGATATTTCATTTCACTTTACATTACTTCTTAGACTCTAAGTTGAAGGAGAGGTACTGATCTACAGATGGTAAAGGAAGTTCTCCACTAGGAACTATCTACATAGATAAAATCATATGTCCAGTTTTAAAAACAAAATACAGTAGGAAATAAGAGAAAAAGAAACTCCATTCAAAATACATGAAATATCTGGAATCAATCTAACAAGTCACAAAGAACTTCTACAAATACCATTACAAAACACTTTTTAAAGAAATAAAGAAGGATTTAAATAATTAGGGATATTTTCATTGGTTTCACAAGTATGGTCAGAAGGAGAATTCTTAAATAAAGTATAAGGTAGATCAGTAAAGATAATATAGATAATTCAATTACATGAAATTGAAGTTTTTTTTAAAAACTAATTAATGCATTCAGTATAAGAAGAGAAATTTTTAACTGCGGAAAGTCTTTGCATCAGATATCACTCATTAAAGATCCGAAGACCAGAAAGAAAATTAGCACAAATTACTAACAAGTAACTGATTAATTCAGTGTATTATTAATTGCCAATAATTTGCTCCATATCACTAATTAGAAACATTTTAAATCAAATAATTGAAGTTTCACCTAAAATGGGCAAAGATGACAAAATATGACAACAATTAATGTTGGAGACGCTGTGGAAAGACAGGCACGCTAGCACAGTTCGTGGAGTTATGAATTGGTTCAGCCTTTCTGCAAAGCATTTTGTGATTATATTTTAAAAAACAAACAGTGAGTAAAATGTCCATACCATTTGATTTGGTTCATAGATCCCACTGCTGTGCATATATTCTTGGGAGATCAAAGTTAGAAAACAGGTCCTCTGCACTTACCAAACTATTCATTGCAGGTAGCATCTTTTGCCCATAGCCAAGAAAAGGAGACAAAATCCCCATTTAGAGTTAAACATAGAATTATAAGGAAACTGAGATCCAGAAAGATGAAGTAATTTGACTGAGCTAGGATTCATATTTGGGTCCTCTGTCTCCTAATCTAGGGTTTATTCCAATGTGCCAAGCCACCTTTCATCTAAGAGTATTGTGGTATATTTATTTAGTGGTGAGTTAAGAGTGTGTCTGACACAAGTGTGTTCACAAGACTTCTCACAGCGGAATGAGTGGATGAGAATAATTTGTTCCATTGACCATGAAGGCTACTGAAGCAGGTGCTGTGGCACACTTAGAGCAGGTCTGTGCAACCTGTGGCTGGGGCCGCTTGCTGCCAAAGGATTTCAGGAACCCCAGGGAAATATGTTTTGTGCGGGTCATCCAAAATCCTTTGACGGGCCACCGGTTGTGCAGGCCTGGCTTAGAGCTTGTTCAGACATCAAAGACACCAAAGTCATTCACTGCATCCATTACCAGTCATCTTGATTTTTGTCTTGCCTCTGGACTTCAGTGACTCTGGAAGAGGGTGAGGCTGATAACTTTTTTTTTTCTGTTTTTTTTTTTAATTAATAATAAATTTATTTTATTAAATTTTTTTTGAGTTACATATTTTCTCCCCGTCTTTCTCCCGCCCACCACCCCAAGACAGCCATCCCAGTGTTTCCCCCCTCCCCCAGTCTATTCTCTCCTATGTCACTTTTTGGTAGGGAGGCTGATAACTTTGTGTAACTCTGCCTCACTTAAATCCAACTTATGAGCAGGTCAAGATATCACCCCATGATACATTGGTCTTTGAAAAATGAAGAACAAACAGGTGTGAATATGAAGAGGATTGGCAGTCATATATAAACTGATGCAGGGTACAGTAAAGAGAATCAGGAAAACAATATACACAGTTATAGCCATGTAAACCAAAACATTAAAACAAAAGTGAACACTGTAATTGTAATGACCAGGTTTGAACTCCTAAAGCATGCTTCTTTCTCTCTCAGACAACATACTTCTCTCCATTAAAGTAGAGAGCTATGATTGTGAAACACTTCATATACCATTCACTGCATCAATGTATATGGCTTGTTTATTTTTTAAGAAGGTTCACTGGATTGAGATGGATGGTGGAAGGAGTAGGGATAATATATTTGGAATTGAATGTGAAGTTGAAGACAAAAGGCCTCGGTTTTTTTGAAAAAGAAACTACCATCTTCCTTTAAAAATCATTTGGAGGCAATATCTTGAAGTTACAATACATGAGCATGTTACTAAATGAAAAGGGATTTTTTTTTGTTGATTTAAAAAAAGGCATGGCATTTTTTCAGTATTCCAAAGCAGGAAATAAATTTTACTTTTGTAAAGTAAAATAATAGAGAGGATTAACAAAATACTTTCCCCTCTAAACTTTAAGAATTTAAATACTATTCAATATATTTTTCAATAGTGGTTAGCCACATTTCTAATATATAGAGAGCTGGGTTTGTTTTCTTTTTAAAGAAGATAAGCCATGAATAAATTATTTAGATTTCTATTTATTAAGATTTAGTGAGCAACAACACCAAAAAAGATTTTGCACCTCTTCATATACTCTCATTTTTTAAACCTCTAGAAGTCTATTTGCATTACATAGTATTTTTAAAGACCTGATTTTTAGAACCCTTTTATGCTGTCCTTTCAGGTGAAATCACAAAGAATGTTATGTCAGACAGCTTTCTTCTTCTGCCTTAATTTGTTTTCAGACTTTTGAGTCCTTAGGGAGGATATTTAGGACCACCTGGCTACAGAATTGAATAAGTGTGAATTCCAGACTGATAGCAAGATTCAGCTGTCAGCACTTCCAAAAGGTGTCAAAGTAACTATATAGAACATGTTTACTTTGGCTGAAAGCTATCTGAGCAATTGGGAGGTTTCTCTGAAACTGTTTTGATGGTGGAGCTTAGGGGAAGCTGTTTCCTTAAAGCCTCTCAGAATTAAGAGTGCCTCCCTCCCCAGAATCACTCAAGATAGGTTTTAAATGTTTATAAAAAGATCTGTTGAGCCTAGGCTAGAGGTAGGCAAGATAGAAAATTGCTAGATGGCAACAATGAGCTCTCTTATGCTTATCATTTTTCAGTCATGTCTTTTAAATTTAGAGAGAAGTAGCACCAAGGAAGAATGCATTCTTTTTATACCCAAAGAAGAAATTCTTGCTTTCAAGAGGAAGATTATCATATCAATGATCAAGATGTTTAAGAGACTTTTAATAGACCTCACTAGTAAACATACAGTTCTTGATCAGCTATAATAAAAGAATGTTAACTGAATGCCCATTTCGTATCCAGTTCCTCTTCTTCAGCAATTAAAAGTTGAAAGTTTGAATATAAAGATACTGAATATTGAGAATACTGGCTTCAAAATGGATTGGAAGGAGAAAATATGATAAATATGTAATTTAAACAGTAACACGAGGATTATTTCAACTATATAAAGCAATTTAACATAATTAGAAAGTGCATTGGATTTGGGAGAACATGGGTTCAGCTCCAGGCCCTGCCACTTAGTAATTGTTTGAGTTTGAACAAGTAATCTAATCACTGTACCTCGATTTCCTCATCTGGCATAGAACATGGAGATAATACCTAGTACTTCTTGCCTTACCAATCTGTTGTAAGGAATGGCTATATGAGGAATTTTATAAACTATATTCTTTGTCAGATTTTATAAACTATATTCTGTATTTATCAGATAACATTATTGACATCACCTTTCTTAAAATGTCAGAGATGATCTCAGGTTATATGCACATTAGAGTGAAGTAGGAAAAAAAAGGAGCATTGGACACTTTGGGGAGGAGGCTGCTGAATAGCAGTGATACCAGATTGGAAAGCAGAGACTTGAACTCACATTCTGGGTCTGTTACTACTACCTGTGGGATCTTGAGGAAATCACCAAACTTCTCTGTACACTTCAATTTTTTCATTTGTAACATGAGAAGAGATGATCCAGAAGGCTGAACTATGTTTTTTTTATTATTCATCCCTAGGATTCTAGTGGAAGGAGTATTAGAATTGTAGTAGAAGACTAGGATTTGAGTCCAGGCCCTACAACTTAGTGATTTGGCCCTAGGTAAATGTTCAACCTCTCTGAGCTTTTTTTTCCTTGTCTATAAAATGGAGATACTGATGGTTTTACTCTTTATTTTACAGGGTGATTATTAGGAAATATATATTTGGGCTACTATCTTTTGGTTTTCACATAGAAATATTTCCAGTTATTAGCATTTTATGACTTGGCACACACACACATATGAATAGATATTGGAGACTACTATGAAAATTTAAGGGAAAGTAACTGCTATATTTATTTTTTTCTCAGTTCACACTGATAAGACCCCATTATTGTTTTACTTATCTTTATGCAGGTGCCCTTTATAAATGAGCTTCATAGGATTCCAAATCACTAAGTTATTTTGAAACTTCATTGTAAATGAGTCTCTTGCTATAGTACATGCACATGCGCACACACATACACACACACACACATACACATACATACACACACACACATGAATAATGGCGAAAGCTGAGAATGCACTTTGGTTCTGTATTTCTTTACTAAGAGGTAGAAGATATATTTCATTAGCGATCTGTTAAAAATATGATTGGTTACTGCTTTAGAGTTCTGAAGTCTTGCAGAGTTATTTTCTTAACATTATTATGTTTATCATATAAATTGTTTTCCTGGTTCTGCTCACTTCACTATATATCAATTTATAAGAATCTTTCCCTGTTTCTCTAAATGTCATGTTCCTAATTTCATAGGATTACAGGTTCATTTGAATTAGAAGAGGCCTTAGAGGTTGTTGAATCCAACCCCTTCATTTTACAAATGACATAATTGAGTCTTGGAGAGTTTGTGACTTCCCTAGGATCATAGAGTTAGTAAATATCTGAGACAGTATTTGAGCCAAGGCATTCCTAACTTCAAAAGCAATGTTCTATCCGGTATATCACCCTATCTTAATGGCACAGTAAAATTCCATTGCATTTATATACCACAGTGTGTTTGGTCGTTCTCCAGTTGATAGGCACCTATTTTATTTCCAAGTCTTTTATACACAAAACTGCAGCTATCTGTATTTTTATATGTTATAGATCCTTTTCCTCAGTCCCTAATTGTACTATTTCTGGGTGAAATTCCAAAGTGATTTCCAGAATGGTTGGAAACTTCACAGTTCTACCAATGATGCTTTAATGTGCTTGTGCTCCAAATTGCCTCCAACAATTGTCATTTTCCTTTCTGGTCATCTTTGTCAATCTGAATGGTTTGGAATAGAACCTCAGAGTTGTGATTTTCACTTTTTTAAGTTTTTAGTGACTGACCATTTTTTCATGTGACTTTTGATAGCTTGCATTTCTTCCAGTGAAAATTAACTGTTCATATTCTTTGATGACTTATCTATTGGGAAATGGCTTTTCTTATATTTGAATGGCTGTTCTTATTTTTGAATTAGCTCCTTAAATGTCTCAATCATTTATTTATTTTATTTATTTTTTTTGGAACTCAAAAGTTTTATTTTATTTTATTTTTTTGCCTTTGACATCTTTTTTTTTATTTAAGTTTTATTATAGTTTGCATCATTCATTTCCACAAGATTTTGAGTTACATATTTTCTCCCCATCTTTCCCCCACCCACCGCCCCAAAACAGCCATCCCAGTGTGTCCTCCCTCCCCCAGTCTA
>CM053582.1:434413209-434428556 GCA_028627135.1 Pseudochirops cupreus
GGAGAGAATAGATTGGGGGAGGGGGTTATACAATGGGATGGCTGTTTTGGAGTGGTGGGAAGGAGAAAGATGGGGAGAAAATTTGTAACTCAAAATCTTGTGGAAATGAATGATGTAAACTAAAATAAATAAAAGTTTAAATTCAAAAAAAAAAAAGAGGCAGGTGCCACTGGATTGAAGAGTACAAGCGATGACATAGGGTTTGCATTCTAAGGCGTAAGAAGACTGAAAAATGGAGGAGAGGCTAAGTTTTTAAGGACTTTGGATAACATAGGATTTTATCTGATCCTGTAGGTGATAAGAAACCACTGAAGTTTAATGAGTAGAGAGAGAAGAAATGACATGGCAGACCTGTGCTTTAGAGAAAAATACTTTAACAGCTGAGTGGAGGATAGACCATAGTGGGAAAATCTTTGTGTCAGGCAGACCAATTAGTATGGCATTGAAACAGACCAGGAGTGAGAAGATGAGAGCCTGCACCAGGATAGTGGCAGTATCAAAAGAGAGATGTTGTTGTTGGGTTGTTTCATTGGTGTTGGACTCTTTGTGATGCCATTTTGGGGTTTGCTTGACAAAGATACTGGGGTGATTTGTTGTTTCCTTCTCCACCTCATTTTACAGATGAGAAACTGAGGAAAATGGGGTTATGTGACTTGATTTGAACTCATGCAGATAAGACTTCTTGGTTCCAATCCCAGTGTTCTATCCACTGCCACAAAGGTGAAGATGACAAGCCAAACACTGGATACAGCAAGTGGGAGATAGTTGAGGATAACAGAGTATGGCAGAGCCCTTAATAGGAATAGGAAATTTTGGGATGGGGGAGGGTCTTGGGGAGAAGATAATGAGTTTAGTTTCAGGAATGTTGAGTTAAAGATATCAATAGAATTTCCACTTTGAGATGTGTATTAGGTAGTTGGAGACATAAGCCTGAAGTGAAAATAACTGGAAAAATAGAGGTCTTTGAAAATTACCGACATACTCTTACCACCACCGCTGCCACCGCCATTACTACTAGCAACTAACATTTATATAGGACTTACTATGTGCCAGGCAGTATGCTAAGTGCTTTACAATTACTATCTCATTTGATTCTCACAACCCTAGGAAGAAGGTGCTGCTATTATCCCCATTTTATAGATGAAGAAACTGAGACAGACAGAAATTAAGTGACAAAGCTAGTGTCTGAAACCATATATGAACTCAGGTCTACTTGACCTGCACTTTAATACATTGTACCATTTAGCTGTTGAAAATATGAGAATTAAAATAATCTATCAACTTTAAATATTAGAGAAAATCTACCAAATGACAAATGTTAACAGCAATACCCCTAGTTTCTTGCAGAAAAATTTAAAAAAATTTATTTTAGTTCATTTTTTTTAGTATTTATTTATTTATTCTTAGTTTTCAACATACATTTTCACAAGACTCTTGAGTTCCACATTTTCTCCCCCTCTCTCCCCTACCCCTCACTTCGAGATGGCAAGCATACTGATTACCCCTTCCCTAGTCTGCCTTCTCTTCTAGCGCTCCACATCCCCCCTTTCCCCCTGACTTTCTTGTAGGGCAACATGGATTTCTATACCCCATTGCCTGTATATCTTATTTCCAGGTTGCATGTAAAAACAATTTTTTAACATTTGTTTTTAAAACTCTGAGTTCCATATTCTCTCCCTTCTTCCCTCTTCACCCACTCCCATTGAGAATTCAATCCATTTTCTAAAGTAAAAAGATTATATGTTACTTCTGAATATTCTTTATCAAGAGAGTTTGGTAAGAAATTCAAGGCTATTTGCACTATTATTTGGCCTAACATTTAGAGAAATGTTTACAACACACCTAAAAAGGCAAGAAAGTAACTGGGGATAGGAAGAAATAGGTTATGAGGTCAATTAAAAAATGAGGGAAGAAAACTTCCAACAACTGGGGTAGAGGCAGTAGCAGAATAAAAAATATGTCACTCACTTTCTAAGGAGCTAGTATAGTATATAGAAGGACTGCTACAGTTTGAAGATTTGGGTTAAGATTCTGACTCTTGACACTTGTTGCCCAGCCTTAACTCTCAGAACTTTAGTTTCCTCATTTTCAAAATGAAGGTGATTAGAACCAATGATTTTTTTTCTTGGGGGGAGGGTGTCTCTTCCAACTTCTATGCTCTTCTCAAACGTCAGCATCTTAAATTACTAACTAGTACTGGCAATCTTAGCATTGATTTTTATATCAACAGTATGATCCTTTCATACCTTTTGATTAGATTTTGGTGATCTGTGTTTAACTGTGACTAGATTTCCAAGTTGAATATAATTAGAAGATTTCCAGTTACATTGGCTCTCTCACATCTGATATAGTCATGTAATTCAACTGCTATAAGGAGAAGGCTACTCATAATATTCCACCTGAACCAAATGACATAAGCGATCTTAGAACATGTTTTAGCTATTTTCCATGGAAGGTTCTTGGAAATCTATGCAGTTGATTAAAAGTTTGGAGTGGGTTAAGGATATGAAAGTTTAGCCATAACTGTCACTAGTACAACTTCCTAAAAATTTGCTTTTCAAAAGCACATGCTTTTGACATGTGCCCACCTGTTTGAATTTTAATGTAATTTTCCATTTAACTAGTTATGGCTAAAATAGTGAATTGTTTTCTATTGTATACCTTGCATCATAGCCAACAAAATGTATGAGTCTGGAACTTCAAAAATAACATTCCAGGTGTTGATTGAAATCTTCCGAGCTACCAATGACATTTATACAAATGATGCACAGACAGCTAATTCACTTTACACTCAACTACACAGCTCCTAATCTTTACAGATTTCCTGGATGAGATGATATAATCTACCTAGGGGTGGAGGTACTGTTTAGAAATTACTGCTACCCCCTCCAACATGTACTTTCCAATTAAGCACATTTGGCTAACTGAATCTGGAAGTCAACTAAAGAACCTGCTTTTTGCCGATTTTTTCCCCTCAAAGGCACTGGTATGAAAGTAGGCAATGGGCGGCACATGAGCTTTCTCAATTGCTAATCACTTTAAGTATTAAAGATAACCCCACAGAACTGGACAAATCTTTAAAACTAGTTAGCTTTAGCTATGTATACAGAATGAGTAAAGCAAAACCAGAAGATCTGTGTACACATGATATTTAACTAGCTGCTCCAGCTACTTCAGTGACCAACACAACAGAAAGCAGCAGTAGGATGGAGAAAATAGAGAAAAATCTTTTATTATCATTTATACTATCAAAAATTCTTTACTGAAAATGCCTGTCACAATGTTCTATTATATGCTTCAAAAACATATTCATTGTTTTCTTGGTATATCAAGTAATTGAGCTGTCAATATTTCACACTAGTCACCTCCATTACCTGCTATTTTTTGTCATACTGCTCAGCTTAATATCAGTACAACTGTACATTTTTACAATATAAAAGACTCTATTTCCATACATTTTTAAAGCTTTCCCCTAACATTTTATCTATTCTATTCAGTACAGATTAAAAAAAGGAACAGATTTCAATCTTGTGGTGTTCATTTCAAAAGTATTACAAAAAAATCAAATAAATTAAAAATTAGGGGGAAATAGGATATCATGAATCACATTTGTTTTTACTGATCTTATTGAAATTGAATACCAAGCATCTTAAAGGCCTTTCACACAAATATTCATAAGGCTAAATTCAAACTGTTCTTTAAATACAAATTTCAGTTGTTTTGCAGAATATGTTATCCTGCCTATTTTGAAGGAACTGTCAAAACATATTTCCTTTATATTAGTGAAAGGACCACTAAAACCAACTTTTTAGTTCAAGAAGAAAGTTCTTTTTTAAAAGAAAATCTATCTTTTCATAAGTGACCAAAAGGTAACTACTCTCCTACTCTTCTGAAAAGACAGTTTATAGTCTTAAGGCTAATGTAAGAACACACTGATGGGAACTGATTTCATGGCATCCTAGACACTAAGGTTGCTATTGTCCTTACTAAGAGAGTAGTGACCCAGTTTTAAACCTAAAAAGTTTTACAAGTCTTTCCTCGAAGTTGAAGCTTTTGGCTTTAAAGATTGGTGCTTTGTTTGTTGTTTTTTTAAAAAGCATTTTCAAAGCCTGAATTTACTTGAGGGGGGATCAAACTTGGGTATTAACAACTGTTACTACTTACAGAGGAAGTATTGCATACAAAATATCCAGTGGCAAATTCCGATATTGCCAAGATAGTATAAACAAAACAAGCATACAGTTTATAATAGCAGATCAGGAATAACACCAACCCTTTCAAATTCTGCCACTAAATTTATATCAGTTTTATTTATCCAGATACAAAAGTTTCACATTAAAACAACATAAAAGGAATTAATACAAATATTTAAGGGAAACAGCCTGTAACAGACAAATGTTTTAAAAAAAAATTCCAAAAGACAAAAAAAAAAATTCAAATAGTCCCTTGGGGGAAAAATGTTCACCTTCAAAATCTTGGGAAAATGACAGATGAAGATGTACCTTTAGAGGGGAACACACCCCTAACTACATCAAATAAGCAAATAAAGAGTACTTACATGTAGCATAATCATCCGTGATAGGAAGGATAATTGAAAGAATTTGCCCCCCTCCAATTAATTATTACAGAAAAAATAAGTGAGAAACATACACTAGACTATTGCTCCTGCTTCTCCTCCCTATGAGTACATTCTTTATCACTTCTGGCAGAGGCAGTTTAAGGGACAGAATTTTGGATGGAGGTTCCCCTGGAACACTGCAAAAAGGTTAACTTCAAAAGTCTCTGCCTAAAAACTGCAATCACCACAAGAGATGCTAGCTCAGGGGACAAAGGTGTAAAGACTGAATGGAGAGTCAGAACTTCAATTTGCCTGCAAGAAGGGTCCCTCTTGCACAAGTCACTGTGTCTTGGTAGAAATCTGTGGAAGGGCTGAGTCAGCCTTTAATAAAATATAGCATTCATTTATGTTGAACATTTTTTAAAAGCATAGGCCCTGAAGACCCCTTTCTTTACATAGTCAAAGGTATATATTTTTTCCAATTTATTTATTTTTGGTTTTCAACATTCACTTCCATAAGCTTTAAATTTTCTCCCCCTACATACTCCCTCTTCCCCCAAGATGGGATACAATCTGATATGGGCTCTACATATACATTCCTATTAAACACGTTTTCCAGTAGACATGTTACATAGAATTATAATGAATGAGAGAAACCATGAGAAAGAAAAAAAAAAGCAAAACAAAATAAAACAAAAAAGAAAACAGTCTACTTCGCTCTGTACTCTGACTACATAGTTCTTTCTCTGGACGTGGGTGGAATTTTCTATCATGAATCCTGTGGAATTGTTTTAGGTCCTCGAATTGCTGAGAGGGGCTAAATCTATCAAACTCAGTCATCGCACACTGTGGCTGTTTCTGTGAACAGTGCTCTCTTGGTTCTGCCCATTTCACTCAGCATCAATTCATATACGTCTTTCCAGTATTTTCTGAAGTCCACCTGTTTATCATTTCTTATGGCACAGTAGTATTCCATCACATTCATACACCACAACTTGTTCAGCCATTCCCCAATTGACGGGTATCCTCTCAGTTTTCAATTCTTGACCACCACAAAGAGCCGCTATGAATATTTTTGTACACGTGGGAAAGGTATACATTTAAAATTAAGGTGAATTCCCCTCTGGATGATTAGTAGATATGGATAAGAGCTGCATAGGATGAGGAATGAAGGGGTTAAATTAGCACCAGAGAGAAAACAGGATAACAGAAGCATAGATCTAAGCGGTAGAACCTCACAGCTCATCTAACCTAACCCCTTCATTTTACAAGTGAGGAAAATGAGTACAAGGAAGGTTAAAAGATTTGCCTAAGATTACCTAAATACTAAGTGTCAGGGGCAGGATTTGAACTCTTTCTCAGAGATTATAAAATCATGGAAGTATCCAAGTAGTTACCCTCTCAGGGTTATAGTGAAGTTCAGATAAGATAACATATAAACTCTGCAAACTTTAAAGTACTATATAACTATCAGTTCTTATTATTGAAAGCTTATCATATAATGCTTGTCTCCTACTACAAAATGAAACTAGGTATACATTTTCTTAGAAAAAAAAATTCCTCCAATTGCATTTAAAAACAATTTAAACATTCAATTTAAAAAAAGTTTTAAGTTCCAAATTCTATCCTTCCCTTCTCTTCCCCCCTCCCTATGATAGCAAGCAATCTGACATAGGTTATACATGTGCAATCATGTAAAACATATTTCCACATTAGTCATTTTGTGGAAAAGAAAGGAAGGAGAAGAAAGAAAGAAAAAGAAAGGAAGAGAGAAAGAAAAAGAAAGAGGGAAGGAGGGAGGAAAGAAGGAAGGAAAAAGAGAAAGAGAAAAAATAGTTTGCTTTGGTCTTTATTTAGATACCATTAGTTCTTTCCTCAGAGGGAGCTACCATTTTTTCCTCGTGAGTCTTTGGGATTGTCTTGGATCACTGTATTGCTGAGAATAGCAATATTTGTAATTGTATAACATAGTAACACCAACACAATATTGGTGTTACTATGTACAATGTTCTGCTGGTTCTGTTCACTTCATTTTTGCATCAGTTCATGTAAGTCCAGGTTTTTCTGAAATCATCCTGATCGTCATTTCTTACAGCACAATAATATTCTACTACATTCATATACCACATTTTGTTCAGCCATTCCCCAACTGACAAGCATCCCACTACCACAAAAAGAGCTGCTATAAATATTTTTGTACAAATAACCCCCCCCCCCACTTTTTAAAATCTCTTTGGGATACAGTAGTTGCATTGCTGGATTAAAGGGCATACACAGTTTTATAATCCTCTGGGCAGAGGAACTAGGTCTATTTAAACAACACTGGCAAAGTTCTCTAAGCTACTTTAGGATAAAGAATAGGATAGAATGGGCCTAGATTGAAATAAACAACTTTACTGTAAAAACTAGCACCGTCACCTGCATGATACACCTCATTTACCTAAGGTCTTTGAAAGCAGGGACTACTTCCTCCTAGTCTTTGTATGCTGGGCACCTAACACGTTTGTAGTTTAGTTGTTTTTCAGTCATATCTGACTCTTTGTGAGCCCTTTTGGAGCTTTCTTAGCAAGATACTAGAGTGGTTTGCCATTTCCCTCTCCAGTTTATTTTACAGATGAGGAAACTGTGGCAAATAGAGTTAAGTAACTTGGCCAGGGTCACACGGCTAGTAAGCATCTGAGGCCAGATTTGAACTCAAAAAGGTAAGTTTACTAGACTCCAGGCCCATTGCTCTACATGCAGTTCTGCCTAGCTCTCCCTATAGCACATAGCACACACTTAATGAAGTTGACTAATTTATCCAATACAAATTTAACTACAAAGGTCAATTGCCAATATAAAAAGTTTTCAATTAGCTTAAATCTATAACTTTAAGTAATCATTTGTTCATCTTTTATTAAATTCCTATGCAAAGATAAATAAGAAATGGTACCTTGCATTCAGATAACCTATAAACTAAGAATCAATAGTTTGCTTTCCAAAGGGAAGAAAAAAGGTAAATATCACTTTAAAGATATGTTTTTCTTCTTGATACTTCACAAATAATTATGGTAAGGAAGGCACTAACCAGGTTAATATAGTGTATTAAACACTAGTATGATTTGTCATTAATCTTTACCATATATGACCACAGTTCAGCAAAATTCATCCCTGATCAATGCTTTCAAAAGACATGTTTTAAGCTCTGTTTAAATATGATCAGGAAGTCAGAAATGGTCATCTCTTTGAAGAACAGAATATATATTAAATGAGAAATAGCAAAGTTTAGAGTATGGTAAAAAATTTTACATCTAATTTCTATTTCTCCCTTATATGCCCATCTCCAACTTTCTCTTTGGGGAAGTTTTTTAGAAAGCTAATAAGCCAAAACAAAACTAAAAGAGAAAGAAAGAAACTTGAATTGAGGTTGGGTTTCTGTTCCTTCTACCCATTATATTAAGTGTATCTAACTCATAATGAATAATATCTACTAATCTGGAAATGTTAGTAATAGCTACGTACTATAGGAGTGAGCTAAAATATCCTCTAGTTTTTGTTGCTTCAAGATGAAACTGGAAAATTATTCAAATATTCAGTGATAGAATTTCTAAGAGAGGAGAAATATTATGAAAGTCCTTTTTCCCTGAGTAGCTCCTTTTGAATGAACACATGAATAAATGCATGAATATAACTGTTCTAAGATTACAAATTTTATCTTTATGTTAAAGTATTTTTTTTCCCCTGGATGTTTTACTGTTGGAGATTACTTCTTTAAACTGCTAACCAGATGGGAGATGTTGACTGATGGCTAGCACAGGATACCACCAATACAAGACTGTTCTAACTAGCAGAATGATGGGATACTTTTATTAGCAGTGGGATATAGAACTAGGGTTCTTAGAGACAAACTGCTTTCACTTTACTGGGTACCCTAAGGTAAGAAGATAGCTGAAATGATAGCACTTTATGCATATTATGTCTCATTTTATTCTTAGACCTGTGAGCTCAAAGTTTTCCAAGTGACATACTGGAAACATCACTGGATTTAGAATCAGAGTACCTGGTTTCAAATCCCTTTTGTGTTAATTTACTGTTTTTATGAACCTGGTCATTCATTTAGCATCTCTGAGACTTTACTTGCATCATCTATAAAATGAGAGTTGGTCAGTTAACAAGAATTAATTAAGAGCTTACTAAATTCAGACACTACAAAGTGCTGGACATACAAAGAAAGATAAAAACATCCCTGTCCTCAAGGAGTTCACATTCTAATGGAAAAGAAAATATCCAAAGATTATGTACATCTACAATACCCAAACACACAGCAACAGAATAGATGGAAAACAATCTCAGAGGTAAGGCAAAGGTATGCAAGGAGGAGAACTCTGAAAGATCTCCTAAGCATTGAAGGGAGCAGAATTTATAGAATAACAGTATCATACAAACAAAATAATTTTGAAAGATATAATAACTCTGATGAATGCAACAACCATGATTCCAGGGTACTGATGATAAAAAATGCTACTCATCTCCTGAAGAGGTAGATAATGTACTAAATCTGCAGAATGAGAGACACATTTTTGAATATGCAAATTTATTTTGATTGACTATGCATATCTATTAGAAAAGTTGTGCCTTTTCTTTTTTTCTTTTCCAATGCGGAGAGATGGGAGGGACAGAAAATAAATATTTGTTAGCTGGAAAAAATTAAAAAAAAACATAAATAAGATGTGGCAGGCACTATTATGCTAAGCACACATGCAAGAAATGAGGGGAATGAGGTGATCTTTGCATAGAGATGGGACTGGAACTGAGTATTGAAGGAAGATAGGAATCAGTAGATGGAGGTGAGGAGGAAGAGCCTTCCATGCACAGGGGACAGCTGGCAAAATGGCACAGAATCAATAGAGGGAGTGTTATATACAAGTAACTATAAAAAGGCTGGTGTCACTATATTGTAGAGTATACTAAAGTGATTCAAATTTAAGAAAACTGGAAAGATTGGAAGGAGCCAGGTTAGGAAGGGCTTTAAATGTCAAATAAAGCATTTCACATTGGATCCTAGGTATAATATGGAACCACCGGAAAGGGCCTGGGCGACATGGTCAGACATGATTTAGGAAAGATCACTTTGGCAGCTAAGTAGAAGACGGAATAGAATGGCGACAAAAACAAGGCAAGGAGAATATCAAGAAAGCTATTGGAATATTCCAAGCATGAGATAAGAGCCTGGATACAGATGATGACTCTGTTAGCAGGAAGAAAGGTACTTATATAAGAGATGCTGTGAAAGTAGAGGAGACTAGAATTGGCAACAGATGGCTATGTGGAATGAGTATGAACAAGGAGTCAAGGATGACACTGAGGTTGTGCACCTTGGTGATTTGAGAGGACAGTGGTGGCCTCAATAGTAGAGGGGAGGAATATAATGAATTCTATTTTAAATATGTTGACTTTGAGATAACTGCAGCCCATTCAATTCAATAAATCCAAGATACTGAAGCTTAGGAAAGGTTAAGGCTGGATATAGTGATTTAGGAATCATCTGTATAGAGAAGATAATTGAGCTCAAAGAAACTGGTAAGATCACCAAGTAAGACGGTATAAAAGGAGAAGAAAAGGGCCCAGCACATAGCCTTGGTGGACACCCATGGTTACTAGGTGTAACCATGATGAAGATTCAGCAAAAATGTTTGAGAAGGTAATGTCAGACCCAAGGAGGAGAATTGAAAGAAAGCATTGACACAAAACCACTCCTTATTAAGGAGAAGGTTTTCCTGGTCAATTGCAAAAGCTAAATCTGGCTGCAAAGTGTTAACATGGTTTTCAGTGGACATACCACCAGTAATAGGGAGCTCAGTTTGAAAAAAAACTCACAAAAAGTTTTGTTGAAACTCCCTATAAGGCAAGAAACATTCTCTAGAAATGTTGGAGTCAGAAATTGGCTGTGTAGACACTACCATAATGGCAATATATTTGCTGGAGGAAAATAAATTTGGGACGGATGTATTTCCTTTGGAAGGGAGAAAACAGACTCAAACTTAAGCTTAAAAAAAAAATCAAAGTGCTAGGAAGTCTAAAACATAGGAGCCTTTCCATGCTTCATGGTAATTGTCCCAAATTAAACTTTAAGCTAACAGAACATTATGTATAAGAGCAAATAGCTACTTTAAGAAAGAGTCAGACCCAGGATTTCTGTCTCCACTATTCAGGAAAATGGTTATAAGATAATTTTTATCATAAGAGATAAAAAGTAGCATCTATCTGAGCATACTCAGATCAGAGCTAATATCAAGTCCTGGTTACTAAGTAGTAAAGACTGTCTAAAGCCAAGAGGAAATACACTATATATTTTTCTATTACCATTTTTATAAAATATATAATATTCATACTTCCACCTATCATCTCTTTTTAAAATAGGCAAAATTTGGTTTGGTCTTCAAAAAAGTATGCAGCAAAATAAAATGTATATAAAAAGTAATTGTCCCATCTTGTGTCATTTATTTCAAATAAAGATATGCTTGTGCTTTTAAAGTCATATTATTATGATTAAAAGAACTGTATTCTCTTAAGAGATATTTAAAGCTTCTAGTGGTCTAAAGTTGGTATATGTGCACAGGATGAAACTTAGGGGGGAAAATTGCCTACATAAAGTGGAAGTAAGCCTACTTCAGAATTTTTTAGGGGAGCTAAGTCTAATTTGAGGGAAATTGACTTGTTGTAATAATTGTCAAACACCCCTGAAGGTACAGTGTAGTTTTAAAGTTCAAAACCACCATTAAAAAACCAAAGCTTAAACCAACTACAAAAAAATGAATTAAAAGTTACTTCAGGCTAAGTAGGAACTTGCCAAGGTGCCGACTGGAGAGAAACATGTACTTGTACGTGTTACATGCTCTTTAAAAAGAAGGGAGTGAGCATGGAAACTGTGACATACGTAACTACAGCTGCATTAATAGATCCCTGGATAATTAAGCCTTTTACACAAGAAAATTAAACCAACAGTAGCTGTTTGACCTTTTACTTAACTATGTAACGTCAAATGGATGACTGGAACAAACTTGAGAATAAGAATTTTATCAAGTAAACAAAATGCAAAAAATCACCCAGGAAAGCCAGAACATAAAATATTTAAAGGTTTAGCACTATCTACTAGTGAGGACTTGAATTCCAATCTTTTTCCAACTCTTTCTACTAAACCATGTCCCAGTCTACCAAAATTTAGAATGTTTGCAGGGACAGACCAGATATAGATGCACTTGCCACAGTTTAACAGTACACAATATTACTGATTATATTCCAAAATGCATAGTGCAAACTCAAAGTTCAGAGATCAGCGTGGGCTATGGGGGTCAGGAAAGCCATACTGTAGGAGAAGGAACCCAGTTGGCTCCTAAAAGATAGGTAGGATTGTTTCCTCTAATTTTCAAGATGCCTGGTTCAGCACACTATTTAGATTTTCTCTTTTCCTTGACTGGATTTCTGGCTATCACTGATTATTAGGGTCAACCATGTACTGAAAATCAAAGACTTAATAACAGTAAGAACCACACTGTAAACATTAAAAAAAAAATACAAATAAAAAAAGAACCACACTGGAAATGTGGCTAAAACTTACTTCGAAATGTGAAGCTGTCTTGATCGTATATAATCAATATCCTTGGGATCTTATGACTAGGAGAAATTGGGGGGAGGGGGGACTCAGAAAAGAAAAAAAGTGTTGCAAATTCAAATTAAAGTCAACATATAACATTTAGCTTTTAGGAACATTCTGCTTTCATCATCAAGAATTTCAAAATTAAGAAAGGGCAACACTTGGTCTCCAAACAGTGAATTAGCATAAAATTATATTTTTATTTCCAAGTTTTATTATTGTCTACTTATCACTGCTTGCCACAGTCCAGTCAGAATTAAGTGAAAACTATTTAAAATGTAGATGGTAGGATGAAGGAGTCTGTCCAAGACGGATAAGGTTGAAGAGTGAAGTCTTTGTTGAAGATACCTTCCTTTTGTAAGGAATAAACTATTGCCACTGACACCACATTTAAGACTTTGATGACATCTTAGAACCTTTTCCCTGGGTACTCTTGGCTCACTGACATATCAGAGATGACTAAGTCAAGGCCAGTATACATATAAATCATACCTTTGGAACTGGCTTTTAAAAGGGACCAAAGAATGGGAAACCAAATCCAAGATGACAGAGAAGCTGGGTTATATGCATGTATATTGGTTGTCGAGGGAAAAACTTGCATGGCTCAGTGACCCCTTCCAGGAGACAGGTGGCCTCAAGAAAGGTCAGATACCCTTGGTCACAGAGATGGAAATAGAGCATAAAGAATTTCTGGACTCAGCTTCTTGAAGAGATGAAGAGTTTCAGACTGATGTCAAATTCCTTGACCAAATAGAGGAGTTTCAGGACCAAGTAGGAGCTAGAGCTAAGGAAGGAGTGGCATGAGACACAGCCACAATGTGAAAAAGCATTTGGAAGAGGGTTGACTCCCTAGCAACAACTCCCAAGTGCTTTTCCCCTTTCGGTGGAGAGGGAATGGCTTAACCACAAGTTATTTACCATAAGTCTAGAGGACTGTAAAGATCCATAGAAGGGGCAGGGCTTACCAAAGATGGAAGAAGTCATCTTAGTTGTCTATCAGCTTATGTGTGAGTTGAGTTTCATTTTCTGTCAAAATTAAACTTCTCCTATAATCAGGGTATTGTTAACTCAAGTGCTTGTATGAAGGCTGAGAACTCTTTTTAAAATCTTTTTTTTTATAGAGAACTAGACATGATGTTCCTTAGGAGAAACCCTGAGTAGGGACACGAACCAAAGAATATGATTTCTGAGAAGTCTCCTCAAGGCTGAACTTGGTCTGTGTAAAACCACTGCTTGAGTTCCTGGGTCATAAGTTATATAACAATGTATATCTCATCCTACAAAAGCAATACATTCACATTAAATGATACAAGTTGTTAGTTCTACAGAGAGCTTCTTTGGCTTCTTATTTGGAAAAAAAAACAAACAAACATCTCTACGTATGATATTCCTCCAACACTGATACTGACTTAGTAAAGATACAGAAGTACTCATGAAAATTCTTGTGGAAAAACTTCTACTATTTAAATGAAAACCATGCAAATCTCAGTAAACATTGGAAATTTGTTTTTCAGCTTCATTTTGGTTTTGTTGTCTTTTACACATGTACAGATATGTTACAATTTTTGTTTGATCCCCAAAGGAATCAAATGCCATTGAAAAAGTCACTAACTTTGGTGGAGAGAGGCTAGAAAATGAAGTCATGGAAAACTCCCTTTGGCACTTTAAGTCTGTCTGTAGTTTGTACGTTAATTTGTACTTGTTTATACGTTCCTGTGCAAGTGTTCTTAATTCTTTTTCATTTATATTTTCCTTGCGTCTCTAAATAAATGATAGGTTCTGAGGCTCACTACTCATTTCCTGTTTCTAGTGAATCTTCCCCAATATGGCTTATACATCATAGTCTGAACATAACTGGCATTCAAAAAAATTTTTCTGGCTGACTTAAGTAAAATGAAAAAATTATGGCAGAATATAAAATGCATTTGTATGCTGTGCTGAGACATGTCCTAAGTAGGTACATGTTTAAAAAAACCTGCTTTTCAAAATGACACTTCCCCTGCTGCATGTCTGACACTTCCACCCTAAAGCAACCCAGAATGAGCCAATTCCCTCTTCCCCAAGACAGCTATCTTTATATATTTGAAGGGACATATTGCATACCAGAAAGTATATTTAAGAGAGAGAAAACGTAAAGCAAGCAAAACAGTTTTTTAAAAAAACTTAAAAATTAAAAAAATTTACAAACTTGTTGCAAAGTAGAAGATAGTTTAAAAAAAAACAAGATAGGCAGAAGCAGAAAGAACTGCTTTTTTTTTTTTAATTAAAAAATTTACAGAAGTAGTCCTCAGCTGGGGAAAAAACAATCAGTGAGAGAGCATTCATTAAATTAAATCTAGAAGCATGGATCCTAATAGGTAACAAGAGAAATGCTCAAAGATTTATTCAGATGTATTGAGTAAAGAAAGAAAGAAGGAAAGAGTTAATAAGGTTTTATAGTATTTTAATGGTTCCATAGTCAACACCTCAGTAAAAGTGGACATTGTGCACAAAGACATCATGAATATTATGAAGGAAAACTCAAATCCACCCAATTCTAATTAAAAAGTACCTTCTCCCTAACCTGAACATTCACAGTTCCAGGAACAGCTCAGGAGTGTTTTTATAGGGTCTTTTAAATTTAAGAATGGGATATAAGTAGAACAAATTTTCAAGATCTTACAAAGATCTGGGAGCTACATAACCTCTTGCTGCTTATGAAACTGAAAATAGAAAATCAATCTTGAAAAACGACAATCTTTGTAGACATATAAAGCCCTTTCTGTGCAAAGTTCTTTGACTTGGAATGATTTGATCAGTAAGGGTGATATGATGATTCAGTTGCCAGGTTGGATATCAAGCTGAATGCCAAACATATCAAACTTATAATTGCAACAAACTGGATCAAATCTACAACATCATTCAGTAGGGATAAAAAAAAAGTATAGTAAACTTAAAGGAGGTCAATGTGTCTATCCCTGGGGAAATATATTAGTAATCTTAGTTTGCCAGAAACAGTTTTGAAAATGTATTTTGAGGTCTTTTTGATGTAGGAAGATTTAACCAATAAATCCTTTTGCATTTTACCTCCTTCTTAAAGTTCTAAAGAAAACTATGGGGGGCGGAGCCAAGATGGCGGCGTAGCAGCAACACATCGCAGCTCTCACATAGCCACCC
>CM053582.1:434429056-434461175 GCA_028627135.1 Pseudochirops cupreus
TTTCGCTTTTCTGCTCTGGAGGCCTTTTGCCGGACTGCTTATGTCCCTCTTTCACAATCTCCGCTCGCAGCTGCTGCTAATCCGCTCACCTGAGAGGCTCCTCTGCTCCTTCCGTCCAGCCACCCCGGCTGGTTTCGGTTCACAGTGCTGATATGGTTCCTAGTAGCTGAGCTGACTTTAGTGGGAAGTATCTTTGTGTGCATTTTGGAGTTCTAGGATTGGTTTAGAGTCCTGTTTTATGGGTATTTTGGGGTGGCTATGTGAGAGCTGCGATATGTTGCTGCTGCTACGCTGCCATCTTAGCTCCACCCCCCACAATAAATCTTTGTAAAGAAGCATAAATATAATCATCCCCATCTATCTTTGCTCCTCATAATAACTTTTTATAAAGTAGCATATGTTATACTGGCCCCCATATGGCAGGGGGAAAATTGGGTCAAATCCAATTTAATTCAATTAAAAAACTTTCCTGAGGAAATCAGACAAGCATTACGTCATAGAACACTCATGGGCTTTAGACAGGTTCTGTGCCACCTTCTGCTCCCGTGACTCCAATTTGCCACTCTGGTCTTCAGTTTCCTCATTGCCGATATGTGGAGGTTAAGTTAGTTTATCTGTACACCCATTCTGATATAAATCCTATGAGACCCAGAGAGGTCAAGTGATTTATCCATGGTCACACAGCTGATAAGAAATCAAGGTAGGACTCAAACACAAGTCTTCCAATTCTAAATCCAGTATTCTTCCCCCTATACCATGCTACATCACAGCAGTTATGTGGTTCAGTAGGACATAGAACACTGGGCTTGGAGTCAGGAAGACCAATTCAAATCTAGCTCCAGACACTTTCTGGCTGTGTGATCCTAGACAAGTCACTTAATCTCTGTCTGCCTCAGTTTCCTCAACTGTAAAGTAATAGCACCTACCTCACAGGGTTGTTGTGAGGATCAAATGGTATAATATTTGGAAAGAACACAGGAGGTGCTTGATAAAGGTGTGCTCTCTTCTTCCCTCGTTTCCCCCACCCTGCCCCCACTGTGTTCAAACCCAGAGTTTTGTTCCGTTTTTAACTACATCTCACTGCTCCTCCCCTCCCCACTCCATGTCTAGCTGTCCTCTCTTTTGACTGTTACCTCTAAACTGGGGCTCCTTAACCTTAGAAGTCCATAGAGAGGTTTCAGGGAATCCATGAACTTGGATGGGAAAAAAAATACACCTTTATTTTCACTAAACTTTGTATTCCTTTGCAATCACATGCATTCTGTGTTATATACTTAGACTATTATTCTTAAAAGGGATACATAAGCTTTACCAGTCTGCCAAGAGCCCATGGAGTCTCTCGACCTTAAGAAATGGAAGAGCTGTCTTACATATAAACGAGAGGGTTGGGCTAAATTGACACAGGTCCTTTCATACACTGTTAATGTGATCTCAAATGTTATTGGCTCCATGATAACTCTGTGGGAACCTCATATCCAAGCTTAGGGAAAGACTAAGGCAATTTTGGGTGGTAGGTGGAAGAGCCAAGATAGCTCAGGTCATTTTTGGTCATGGGATGAAAAGAATATGGCTAGAAAGAAGGTCAAGAGGATTGTGATTATAGTAGAGGTATAAAAAGGGCATGGCCTCTCCTCAGGATCCTAAATGGATTATTCTGATGTGAGTTTAGGGTCAGTCCTTAATGGAAGCAGCTAGGTAGCCCAGTTGATAGATCACTGGGTTTGTAGTCAAGAAGACCTGAGTTCAAATCTGATTCCAGACACTTATTAGCTATGTGACCCTGAGCAAGTCACTTAAACTTTGCCTTAGTTTCTTCAACTAAAAAATGGGGATCATAATTATACTTACTTCACTGTGGTACTGGGTTACTGCAAGGAACAAAGGAGATAATATTCAGAAAGTATTCAGCATGGTGCCTGGCACATAGCAAGCATTAAGTAAATATTAGTTGTATTATTATTATTACTATTAGACTGTGCATCTGTTACCTCTAGCAGAGTATTAGCTAATGGGGAAGAGGATGATTAGCCAATCTAAACTTGCCAAACCCCAGAGACAGAATCAAAACATCCTCAGGTCCCTTGAGAGGGACTCTCAGAGGCTAATCAGCCTAATTCTCTGCCTCTAGCTTACCATCCTGGACAGATTCATCCTATTATTCAAATCTATTGTACACCAGACCAATTCCTTTAATTATCTAGGATAGCTAGTTCTAGTATTTCACAATCCTCCTCATCAATCAATAATATCAACAATTAATGAACATTTATTAAGCTCCTATCATGTGCCAGACACTGTGCTAAGTTAGGGATACCAAGACGCAAAGGATAGTCCCTGTCCTCAAGGAGTGAACAGTCTAACAGAGGAGACAACATGAAAACAAATATATGCAAAGCAAACTATATACAGTACAAATAAGAAATAATTAAAAGTGGAACAGCACAGGAGTTAAGAGGTGTTAGGGAAGGCTTCCTGTAGAAGGTGGGATTTTAGTTCAGACTTAAAGGAAGCCAGAGAGGTCAGCAGACAGTGACAGAGGGAGAACATGCCAAGGCATGAGGGATGGCCAGAAAAAATGCCTGGAGTCAAAAGATGCAATGCCTTGTTTGTGGAACAGCCAGGAGACCAACGTCACTGGATCAAAGCCTACTTGTTGGGGAGTAAGGTCTAAGATACGGTCTCTGCCCTCAAGAACTTACAACATAGTTAGAGAAATAAAACAAACTGTGGGCATGTAAAAGAATAACACTCTGACGGAGTACATGGTAAATCCCCAATGAACAGCGTAACAGTGACTACTCCAGGAATTCAGGGAAGAGCATTCACTGGGAGCTGGTCTGTCCAGGGAAAGCCTCACAAGGGAGGTGTAACATGAGCTTTGCTTTGAAGGAGAGATAAGTTTCAGCTGGGCTCAGAGGAAGGGGGAAGGGTTTGAAGGAGTTCCAAATAGGTGGATGAGCAGAGGCATAATCTTTTGGCCAAATCACTTTCCCCCACCCTGGCTTTCAGTTTCCTCATCTGTAAAAGGAGAGGGCTGAGCCAGATGGCCTTTGAGGTCCTTTCCAACACTGTTCCTATGATCTGAAATGTTACTGGCTCAGAGATGACTGTGAGTGGCTAGTGGCTAAGCTTAAGGAAAAACTCAAGAAGATTCAGGTTTAAAGACCATGATTAAATGCTGAAATCAGGGGGGTGAGGGCGGGACCTTCAATTTATTATCTGTATACTCAGGGTCTTTGAGATAGCAATAGTCTATTTTGAGGACTTCGCTAATGCAGAGTAGAAAAGGACTCTTCTTTAACATTTCCTATTGGTTTCTGGAATACAGAATAATCAGATCAGCCTAATATAGTTTAGTTTGAGCAGCTCAAAGCCTTTATGAGTCTCAGTTTTCTCATTTTTAAAATGGAAATAAACACCTGTTCCCTGCCTACATCATTCCGCAGAACTACTGTCAGGATCAAAATTTCTTACAGCATTTGGCTGGCTCTTCATTGAACACATTATATCTTTCCTTTTATCAAGCTCATTTGTATATTTGTACCATCTTTCTTCTATTAGCCTTTAAACCCTCTGAGGACAGGAAATGTGTCATTTTTTTATCTTTGTGTAAGGAGCAAAGGTTTTAGTTGCTGGTAAAAAATGGTACAAAGGTTGCCAGCTACACCAATTTCATCTGGGCAGCTTTAGTTTTGTTCCTTAGATGATCTGTACAGTAAGAAAGTCTGCCTCCTCCTCCCCTTTGAGACACACCCATTCGGGAGAGGCTGAATAGCAGATATAATCCAGCAAGTGTCAATGGAATGGAGGGGAGGGGAAGGGAGGAACAGAAGCCAAAGTCCAGAAGATGAGAGTAGTTCAGCAGTGATATCCAGCAGAGAGCAGTGTGGCAGAAAGAAAGGAACCACAGAGGATGTTCCCATCCCAAAGCAAGCACTGGTACCCAATGATCTCACCAGTGAACATCAGGCCCTTTGGTTCCAGAGGCTGAATGCTCTGGCTATGCATATCCTTTGGCCACAAAGGTTCTTTATGCATGTGCCATTCCATTGATCAATACGAGCATTTTCTAAGAGCCTACTATGTGTCATGCACACTGCTCTGAGTATTTGGTCATATTTATTTCCTGCATTTATACCTTGGGAGAGTTCCTCCTCCATGTGCAAAGGGAAGTTTCTTGTTACTTGGTTTATTTGATTTAACTGTTGCCGACTGGGAGTTGTCCACAAACGCATCAGGGAAGGCTTTGTAGAGGAGTTGGAAAACGAGATGAGTGTTAAAGGTATGCAAGCATTGGGAGCACAGAGCATGTTTGGGAGACTGAGTAGCACAACTTGGCTGGAGTGTAAATGACACAAAAGCAAGCGAGTACAGCTATGCTTTCCACATCTCGACTTTCCCCAGTGAGGTTTTGATATATCACAGGTCAGTTTAAGAAATCAAATGGGAATGTTTTGGGAATTTTGTGGAAGCTGACAATTTTGTGGAAACAGGTAACACATGAAGGCCAGCGTTTGACACAGAAAATGTTTAGAAAATAACATCGACATATTTTATCTTTTAATACCATAACAATTCAGACTTCTCTGGCATGAAGGGAGGGCCAAAAAAATTTTATGTGGATTTTCTAGATTGCAGGGGCACCGCACCCCTCACCCCAGTGATGTGGAAAGGATAATTGTAATGTGAGATAATGCTGGAAAGGAAGGATAGTGCCAGGTAGTGGAGGGCCTTAAAGGTCAGCCAGAGGAGTTTGAGCTTTATTTGTAAATGGTACCTAGGAACCAATGAAGATTTCTGAGCAGAGGAATGACATATAAATAATACTAGCATTTATACAGTGCCAGGTACTATGCTAAGTACGTTACAAATATTTCCTCATTTGATACTCACAACTCCATTTTACAGTTGAGGAAACTGAGGCTACACAAGAGGTTAAGTGACCTGCTTGGATTTAAACCCAGGTCTTCCTGACTCCAAGCTCTGTGCTCTATCCACTGTGCCTTCTAGCTACTTCAGATCATACGACCAGATCTATGCATAAGAAAGATGATTCTGACCACTTTCTGAAGGATAGTCTGGAAAGGGAAGAAAGACAGGCAAATTATTGAGACTATTAAAATATTCCAGGTTAACGAACATTGATCAAGCAGTTGCTGGGTGTCTGTGATGAAGATCTGTAGTAGCATAGAGTTGAGAGGAGGGATTATGGACATGAGAAATGCTGGTGAGGTGTTGATGGGATTTAGTATCTGCTAGGATATGAAAGGTGAGAGAGAGGGAAGAATGTATTTATGCTGCATCTCCCCAAGGGGGATTCTAAGCTCCTTTTGGGCAGAGATGAAAAGTTCCATGTCCCTCACAGTACCCAGCACAATGATAAGCATGTAGTAGGTACTCAAAAACTCTTGCTAATTAAGTCACCAGCAGGCACTACTTAAGCATTTACAGGATACTCATCTCTTTCACAATAGTGGTACTCATCAGTACCCTAAGGGAAGGTGCCAAAGGAAGGAGGGATAGAAAATCAATCTAAAAGCCAAGTGAGTAAGAAACAAATGCTAATGAGTTCATTTTACTACCAGTGCAATCTCTCAGACAGGACACCAGCTTCATGACAAAACAGAGACAAAAATTTTAGCCTCATGAGTTCTTTTGGACTTAACCATTAGGATGTTTAATGTGCCCCAACTGTAGCACTACCTCATAGAGGTCATGTGAGGTTCAAATGGCATAATGTACTTTGCAAACCTTAAATAACATCAACGTTTGCTGCTATTATTAAGATGATAATGGTGGTGATATGAGATGAGTTCTTTTCTTCCCAGCCTAGATAGCAAAATGAGTTGCCTCCTTTAGCAGTTCACAAAGCACCTGGTTGAACATCTGAAAGGCCACTTGGGTTCAAGCTGTCATTCATTTTCTCTGTGTTACTCTCTGTCCCAATCTGTAACACTGGAAGAATCTTCTTTCCCAGATGAGGAAATCTAAAGTCACCCTTCAAGTCAGTGTCAAAGTGGGTCCAAAATCTCAGTTTCCTGACTTCTAGCCCCAGGTTCTTTCTATAATATAGAAAGCGGTTCTCAACCTGTGGGTCTCGACCCCTTTGGGGGTCGAACAACCCTTTCACAGGGTCACAGGGGTCACCTAAGACCCTGGGAAAACATGTATTTCCGTTGGACTTAGGAACCGAGACACCGCTCCTCTGTCTGTCTCCAGGCAGGTCTGCCCACATGCAGATACGCCCCCATACAAGTATTAACGGGTCACGGCATTAGGAAGGTTGAGAACCACTCTATATGCTACACTTGGCTGTCATAAAGCACCTACCGCACAGGTTGTGAGGATTAAATTAGATATTTCCAAACTGCTTAGCACACTGCTTGGCACATTATTTAGTCGTCTTCAGGTGGTCGACTCTCTGTGACCTCATTTGGGGTTTTCTTGGCAGAAATAGATACTGGAGTGGTTTGTCATTTCCTTCTCCAGCTCGCTTTACAGATGAGGAAACTGAGGCAAACAGGGTTAAATGACTTGCCCAAGGTCACACAGCTGATAAGCTTGAGGTCTGATTTGAACTGAGGAACTGAACTGAAGGGCCCAAATTCTATCTACTTTGCCACCTAATTGCCTGGGTCTGCTATTAAAGGTTTGTTTCAAACACTCCTCCCCACCCCCAGTTGGTAGCTCAACTCCCAGCTTCCTCTGGCCTCTGTAAGTCACAGCTACCTTACCTTGAGCCCTCCCCTCCACCCCCATACCTAGTTTATAATAGGGAAGGGAAGACTTTTCCCTATGTATAGATTGGATAATTTCTTCAGGGTGTGCTAGGCAAATTCCCACAATGGCAGAATTTCCAAGCGTCCAGATGTTCCCAAATCTTAACTCTACCCTATTGTGGACAGAGAGAAAGAGATACAGAGGCCACAGGAAAACTTAATAGAAACTGAAAACGGGAAGGGACTTCATCTGAAACAACCATAAATCCCATCTATATAAATGATCGATAGACTCCACCTGGAACTATATGCAGGCAGTGGGAAACGCACAACTTCTCAAGGTCGTCCATTCCAATTTTGTTGGTCTTTTACTATGGTGGGAACCTGCTCACACACACACACCAGCAGCGGCTCCTCTCAGGCCTTTCTTTCCTTCTCCACCGACATCAGTTTTCTTAATGGGGTGTGTCTCAGCATGGTACCATAGAATGGGTATATCAATCGAGGTATTAGGGGACTTAGGGATTGATTTCTGCCTCTGACACTTTCTACCTGTGTGACCTTAACCTCTCTGGGCCTGTTTTCTCATCTGTAAAATTAGAGGTTCCTGCACCATTCCATAGATTTTCCCCCCTCTGAACTGGAGAATTTTGTTTGTTTGGCTCTTTTCCTTTGCCTTCATTCAATTCCTACCCTATGACACTTGCAATTGGCCAAAGGAACACAATTCATTTTTCCGTCACAAAACAACTTATTACTTGCTGGAAAACACAAGCTTCCAGAGACTTGCTTAGGAAGAAAAACCATGGGCTAAAGATTCAGTGTTTGCAAATTCGGCCCTATCAGGGAAAGAGAGCGCAAATGCCCTCTTTAATTCAATTCATTTCAGTTTAATAAGCATCTATTAAGAGTTCCATTGTGAGCAAATCGCTGTGTAGGCCTACAAGAACTTAAGGAGGATACACGTACGCAGGAAAGCTGGCACGTGCTCTATTTGAGTAGGTCTGTACTCATTTGGGGTTATTTTTATGTTCTTATCTTTGTCTCTACCCCAAACAGTCAAAAATAATTTTTTCCCCCCCAGAGGCAATTCAGTCCCTGAGGGGAATGATTCATACGGTACTGAAATGAAACACAAGTTCTAAACTGTCTCGCTAAAAACCCTCGGCTTGATGGGTCCAGTGTTTGGGGCTATCCCGGGTTGGAGCACATTGTGCGTGGGAACACCGGGCAATGAGGATACTATAGCACCTTGGTAAAACTCTATCCTTTTTACAGGGCGTGGTAGAGTCAATGAGGAACCCAGAGGACCAGAATGCCAGCTGCCCAATGCAGCTCTCCTACCCATCGAGTCTTTTTTTCTGGGGGGGAGGGAGCAGCCACTATTCTTCCTTGGACACCTGCTACTTGCAGCCAGTCCCTATCCTCAGGCCCCCCTGTTCCCTTACCCTGCTTGGGAGAGCTTCTTGCCCACCCAGTTCACTGGCTGGAGGGCACGGCCCTAGGCACCTGGCCGAGAACTGAGCAGAGGGTAGCGCGCACGAGCCGCGGGCTAGTGGGCGGGCAGAGCGCGCTCTCGAGTTACCCCACCTGGCCCCCGCCCTAGTAGGGGTGGCCGAGGCCACGCCGCCTCTCTCACCTCTGCTGGCTTGGAGTGGCTCCTGTCCCGGAGCCCCGGGGGGCCGGATTCGGGTCCTCGAAGCTTTCTCAGGGGCAGCCCCCTCCCGGCGGGGAGCAGCAGCGTGAGCAGGACAAAGCCGAGGAGGAGCCCAGTTTTCCCGAGGAGCTGAGGCATCGTCTCCTGTGCTCTCCCCGGCGCCTCCGTGCTTCTCGCTCAGCTCACTCGAGTCTGCCCCCCTTCCTCTTCCACCGCTTTCCACTCCCCTCCGTTGGGGTCGGGGGGAACAGATTGGACCAGTGCTGGCGAAGGAGGGCGGGCGGAGAGAATCACTCTTCCTTCAGTCTTCTCTGGGGGGCGCGGGAGGGCGGTGCGGGAAGGGAGGAGACAGAGGGAGTCAGGGAGGAAGAAGGGTGTATGCATGTTACACACTCCTACACACACCCAGACACGCATGTACCCACTCCTGCGCACACGTAAACACAATAATCAGGGCTTTACGGAGTTCTGCCCGACCGTACGGGAGCCAACTCGTGCGTGAGTGCAAGTGTGACTATCTAGGTTCGGGCACGTGTGTGCGAGAGTGCCCTATCCGGGACCTGAGCTGGCCAGGTTTCTCTGTGACTATATCCCTTCTCAGCGCGAGTCTCCCTTCTTTGAACTCTCTAGCCCCCGGCAGATAGCCCTCGGGTTTATCGGGTTCCCGGGCTCCTCCGGCTCCGGCTGTTGTTGCCAGCGCTATCCCCTGCAAATAGGAGGGAAGGAGGAGCCCAGACCCAGCCAAGTCTCCAGCTCCCGCTCGTGGCTCGATCCTTTTCGACAATCTTCCCGCCCCTGGGAGTGACTGTCTTACCCACTAGTAAGCGGACTCCTAGCTCAAGTCTTCTCCAGGGCTAGAGACTAAGTAAGGGTGGGGGACATCGAGTTCCGTGGAAAAAAAGGCAAAATCCTACAAATGGTCAATGGGTGCCTGGCCGCTCCTGGGGATTTCAGTAGGAATCGGACCCTAGTGACTCAAGGTTTGTTGGACTATTGTTGAAACGCAGACGGGTAGTTTTGCGTAGGGAAGCTCAAAGAAATTGGGGGGGGGCTTTCATTTTTACACCACCGAAATCACTTGTAGATTTGGTGCTGCGGCTAAAAATTTCATACCATCGCTGCCCCACGTAAACTTGACAGATAGTCAACATGCCCAAGAACTGAATATATAAAGTTATTTCGGTTACTAGAGAAGAACAACCCCTTTATTTTCCCTTTAAAGTTTTTGGAGTTTTATGGTGGAAGAAAGTGAAGTTTAGATGGGAGAAAAAAATTAGCATCCTCAGAGGGAGGAGTCAAATCCTTTCCAAAGAGGAACCTCGGTTAGTCATGTTGTTTCTCCAATAAAATGATGGACTATGATCTGAGAGCAAATGTGGCTTACAACCCTCTACAGAACTTGTAGAAATCCAAGTTCGGCAAGATGCTTAAGAATCGGTCAGAAGGCTACCAGGAAGATGCCCACTGAGGAACTGCTTGCTTTACTGAAAAATCTTAAGTTGGATTAGAACTCTGCATTTTTCTTTAAAAAGAGGGGGGGGGGATAGACTTTATATATTTCAGGTCAACTGACCTACCTACAGAGGGTCCCATGACCCCCATTAAGAATTCAGTCTAGATTGAACCAGTTTTGTACATTACTTGATGCATATGCCAACTTGTATTTTTTTTTTTTGGAGAGGGAAGGTAGGGCAATTGGGGTTAAGCGACTTGCCCAAGGTCACACGGCTAGTAAGTGTTAAGTGTCCGAGGGCGAATTTGAACTCAGGTCCTCCTGACTCCAGGGCCGGTGCTCTATTCACTGCGCCACCTAGCCGCCCCTACAACTTATACTTTTAAAGTGTCTTTTAAAAAACGCATTCACAAATAGTCTCATCAACCCTTTGTTCTTCCCACTAGAAAGCCTCTTTCCTAAACTCACAAACTTTAAAGAACGAAGCCAAAACCCATCTTTCTGAATATTTTATTGGGCAAAAACACGAATAGATTTGCATGGATTGTTTTTATTTATTCCAGGCAGTTTCCCTTCAGGGTTTAACATGCACTTTTGAAGCTGAATGAACAGTTCCCTCCCACTGCACCCAACTTCAGTCATTCAACAATTAAAAAAAAATTAGATCATCTGGCATAAAATACTTTATTTTTCGGTGGTAGAGGGTAATCAGTTACAAAATTTTATTTAAAATGTTTCATATTTACAATCCATCCCCCTCCTCCCTCCAAGGGTATGTATTTATGTACATTACAGGACTAGAGAGGGACAATTCCACCCCACTCCCTGCAATTCCACTTTGTCCTCTCCTCTATGGCAACGGAAAAATCTGGGCCACCAGACACCTCAGGTTCCAAAAAAAGGCTGTTTCTCTAATTCTTAACCCACATCTTTTACCCCTGTTTTCCTTATGTTAGCTGCCTTCATACAGAGAGGGATCATCAAGGTTGTATGAGGATGATGGTTCAAAGAGGTTGGGGTGATATAACATATCCTGTGCTTTTATCATTCCAAGCACTAGCCCATTTCCAGTTAGTAGAACAAGTCCCCTGTTCAAGGCAGGAAAAACCCAGTCATTACCCCATACCAGGCAGTGAGAAGCCCTAATTTTCTTCCTACTATTTTCTCTTCTTTATTCTCCAGGAGTTCCTGGCCAAGTCACCAAGCTCTGCATAAGGGACTTGGATATAGAATTTTTTGTCAAGCAAGTTTTGAACTGAATCGGGTCTCCTTATGCATAGAAATATCCCCTGCACATTCATGGAGATCATAGTAGGGGAACACACCTAGAAAGCAAAAGAGGTCATTTCCTCCTTCCTTCTACTGCTCCCTATTCCTCCGCTTGCTTAGCAAGAACAAAGTCGCAGGTATAACTTCATTAGGAATACAATACCTGCAATTTAAGAGTCACTGCATTCTTTAGGGTCAGTTAATGAAAACACATCATACCAAAAAGAATCACAGTTTAAGGCCATTTATGATGTGCATTGAACAGTAAACAAAGTCTTACTTGGCTGCACCCTTCCCTATTTCTTCTTTAAGTTTGGGATGGGATGAGATGGGAACAAGATAACTAGACTTACTAGTTACAGGGCACAAAACTTAGCATTCTTACTGGAGGAATGAGAGCCAACTCCTTTGGTTCCCTCCCCAAATCAGGCATTCATCCTAGGGCAGAATATACTCAGGAAATTTGAGAGGCTAAAAAGGACAGAAGAGGACACATCTTCTATCAAATTAAATCCAACAAAAATCACTCCTCGGCTCTAGGCATTTGTGCACATTGCAGTAGACTGGGGTCTGAGAAATACATTTCATATTAGTTAGTAAAGCTGAGCAGGGAGCAGACATGCTTGTCTTTATCAGCTAAGTGTGGTTCAGTTTCCTAGCTTGATGAATTTAATTGCAAGCTGAAAGCTGTACCCCCATGTAAGCAGGTAGTAGGTACCCCTACGTAGCAGCCACAACTGAAGACTCTTTGAGCAATACTGAGTCTTCTAGTCTCGATTTTGATGTTCTCCCACTGTATACTGATGCTCTGCTGTATTTTAACAGCATGGAATATTCAACACTAATTCATGAATCAAATTGTGAATGAGACCACACAAGGAAAAAAGACTTCTCTAGTTCCATTCATTTCCCATCACATGGGGTCAGGTTATACAAACACAAACAGAAATTCCAAAAAATCACCTTACATACAGAGCACCAGGAGAAGGAATAGGTAGGTAGTGTCTTACCTGAACTGTAAGGAACAATAGCTTACCCAAGTGCTATTCTAAAGCCAGTGAACCTGGAGCTTTGCAATAGGAACCATGTTTCTTTGGATATTTTATGCCGTGCCTCCATGCTATCCTAACCAAGACAGACTAACTAAACTATTTTTCTTCCCTATTTATGCTTTCATTAATAGGGTAGCATGGCCACCATATCTAGTCTTGTTGAGGGAGATAGTCTCACCAATTTGGAAGAGAAAGGAATGGAGGGAGTTGGACTATACTTTAGGATTTTCTTTTAAAGGAATTAGGAAACTTCCTCATCATACTTTTCCCCTGTATTCACAAACAGGCAGAATAGGCATATGTAGATTCTGGTAAATTCAGCTAGATAGATGATTATTGGTCAGAAAATATGGAGACTGATTCCTTATTAAACTGGGAGGAAAGGATGTCAGCCCATTAGAAAACCCGAAGAAGTTGGGCCAAATGCATTTGGGGAGGCTAACATACTGTATCCAATTTATAATTTAAAAAAACATTCTGATATACTCATCCTAAAATACAATACCACCACACCAGCTTTCTCTGGGGGAAACTTAGGAAAAAAAACTGGAAAAAAAAAAGAGGGTAAATTAAGAAAGTAGAGTTCAGAGTAGCAAGCGGGGAGGGAAATTCCAGAAAGTAATGCCCCTTTTCTTTGCCTCCAAAATGATGTTGAGAAGTGATCATTTTCTTTTCACCTGGAAACACTAAAAGTGGCAAAGGCTCAATTAAGTGAACAAAATACTGTTGGGTCCTTGGGTTGAATGTTCAATAGATAATCAGTTCCTTAATATATTTTTTACTGAAATATATTTTTACTGAAATGAAGATGATTTCATCCAAAACTAAACAGAAAGCTCTCCAAGGTCCTATTCCTAAAGGGAATCTTTCCAGGAAAGCTTTACAATCATTACATTTATATGTGTTGAGGCAAAAACCCGGTGAAGTGTTTGGTGAAGGCATAAATGAAGACAGAAGAGGTTGCTACCTCCTCCCTTCCTACTTGTTCTACCTGATCTCACATTGCTGGGTGTGTAGGGAAAAATAGCCACTGAATTTGAATCCAACAACTTTATTTCTCAGAGGCGAGGATTGATTTGATATGTACTTCAAATAATATGAACTTCAAAACAGCCTAAGTCATTCACTAAAGAGATGGAAGGAAGAGAAGAGGGGAGATAAAGATGAGGAAAAGAGAAAATGACATATTCTGCAGTGCCTAATATGATACTGTGGATCCCAGTCTTTGGTGATAATTGATTAACAGATCAATCCTAAAGAGTCCCATCAGATTCCCACACCACAGTGGATCATAGTGTCCTGTCATGACTAGTAAGTAGTGTGCTAGGTTCCATCTCATTAATCAACATGTAGACTTAATGTTTTCAAAACAGCTAGTTAAATAAAGATACTAGAAGTCTGACTACACCGTAGGTGTCACAGAATCAAGAAGAAAGACAATCAATCATTATGTGTAATTCTTTCTTCCACAGGTTAGAGTAAAAGAGCAGTTCTTCTCTTAGAAAGCATGGAATTCTGGATAACACAAAGGTTTAATCCCTTATCAGTAAAATATAGTTTAAATTTAAACAAGTTTATTCCACATTGTCATAATGTAATAATATCAATTTTTAAAACTGGCCATAAAATGTTGCACATTTTCATTTGCTCCCACCTCATGTATCCCAAGGTAAAGGACAGAATAGGAAAAATGCACTGATTTGAAAGTCTCTGTATTGGATTTTGGATTCTCTTCAACTGAAGATAGACATTGCTGCTTGGCATATTGGTGCTATGACGGAGAAGCACTCATTCAGGAAAAGTGAGCTATTCGTCTAGTTTTTGCCAAAGGACTATTTCCCTTGCTGTTAACTCTTCATTTCTTCACTTATATATGTTACATACAGTCTTTTCCACCTCCATTCAACTTTCTCCAAACAAAAAAACAAAACAATACACACACACACATACACACACACACACAAAAGAAAAAGCACCAAAAATGTGGACTTTACCCAAATGCTTTAAGTTTGGGTATCAGGGAAATCAACATATTTAATACAGTAACAAACCCATTCCTTCGACAATCTTTTTTCTGCCTTCTACTTAACAAGTTAGCATTTCTTCACAAACATACTACAATTGATGATAAGCTGCCTGGATAGAATTTGAGATGAGAAAATTTGCCAGTAAAACAAATGGTTTCAAAACACACACACACACACACACACACACACACACACACACACACACACGCAAAAGTCCATACACAAAATACTCATTTCCATTCCTTTCCCAACCTTACCCTGAGATGCTTGATGGTCCCTTATCTTTTGGAAAGACAAGCTAACTTTAGGTATAATAAAGTCAAGAACATTTTCCCCTTGGGCTTTGGTTAAAAAAAAAAAAGAATACCTTTGGAATGGTAGTGTACAGATTAACTTTCTGGCTGATGCACATGGATTATATAATCAGGCCCTGCTGGCAGAAGGTCCAAGAAGCCCAATTTAGGAGAAGGATGCATTCTGAACCTCTCAGAAAAAGAAAAAAAAGACAAAGGCTAGCTAACAAGGAAATAGGAAAGTTTCTCAGTGTCAGAAGCAGGTTAAAATAAACAAAGTAATGTGTGTCTCTTTCCTATATTAGGTGTTTTGATGGAAAACAACAGGAAAACTGATCAGGTTATAACCAGAAGAAGGAAATGGGCTTTTAAAATAATGAGCTAGTGTAGCAATGTTAATCCTTTCACAGAAATATACCGAGTGGTTTCCAGGCAGAGAACTTATCCCTATTTTACTCAATCATTCTAAGTCCTGTGGACAGCCACAATTCTGAGATATAGGAAGCAGCAGGAAAAAGATTCATAAACTGTGGTCAGTTACATTAGCAGTACTCTTCTCTATGATCCTTTCAGCAGCGCTCCTTTTACAAAGCCCTGTCTCATAGCCAACCAACCACTTGACAGTGTAGAGCAGCTTTGTACACAAAATACCAAAACAGGAAACTTCTCTTCACTAATAAGGGTCTCACTGGCAAAAGGAGATTAAATAGGAATGGGACATGGTTGTCTCATAAATATTAAACATGCTTAATGGGGGAAAATTCTGTCCTGCTTAGACATACTCTAAGTTTGTGAATATCATGAGGAAACACTTGATGGCAAAGTAAGAAACATCTGGTGGCCAGGATGAAAACGGATACTGGACAAAGTCTTGGAGGCCTATGGCCAGAGGGAATTACATAATGATCCTGTCAGCAACATTTGTTATCTTAAAAAAGCTAAGTTTCAAGTGTTTAAACTTAAGACAAAACTAAAGAAAGAGAGCTTTGGTTGATTATCTGTCTGGTTAAATTAGGGTTTAAATATTAATAACTTTCAAGGACTGAATGGGAGATAAGTGGAAGGCACTTGCTTCCTAAGGAGGAGGAACGCAGTGAATTCTCTTTGCAGGTACCACTCTGTAACTAACAGCAGCAACAGCTTGCAGAGAAGGGTTACCCGGGACCAGAGTGGCAAGGAAAGATGTGAGGGTAGGGAGTGGTTTATGGGGTTAGCCAAAGGTAGGCTAGCATATCGTGATTTCAACAGGACAAGAGCTATAAAACAAAACCTTCTTTTTTCTTCCAAAAATGTGTGGGAGTAGGGGGTAGGAAGGCAAAAAATAAGACACCTTTCTTTGAAGGAGAGATGCAGCAGAGAAAGAATGTGAAAGAACTTTCACTATTTACAAAATGCCATTTGGATTGGATGTGGTCACCTTCAGTATTGTGAGAAAATGTCTTTTACATGAAGCAGCCACAGAAGTGTGGTTCCTAGACTGGGCTCAGAAAGGCCACATATTGTCCTGGGTGAGGGGGGGTGTCCTTTAAAGGCCACCAGGAGGGCTCAATCTTCTGTCTCTTCATATGTAGTCTCATCAAAGGGCCGGTCCAACAGAGGTACCAACCGGTGACGGGAATACTTCAGCTGCAACAGGTCCCCAACTTCATTTATTTCCTTTAATGCCTGATGAGAACAAAGACAAAAAATGATCAGTCTGGTCAGCAGGATACTTGCATATCTCTTTTGCCACAGTTATTTATGGAGCAGCAACCTTATTGGGCAGGACTGATGTTTATTTTTTTGGTTTGGTTATACAGTTTAGCATAGTTCTAGTGCTTTGGAAAACAGTCTGGACATACAGCTAGAAAAAAAAATGTTCTTCACTTCAGTTGCAACCAGGGAGATTTAGTTTCTTTGAAGGTAGGGCCTGTGCTTTTCTTTTGTAGGTCTCTAAAGCACCTACTACACGATTAGGTAGAGAGCACACAATGAACCCCTACGTAGACTGATATCAGAAAATCAGGATGTGCTGCTTCCCTGGGGCGTGAATCTGGGATGTGCTAGAGAATTTAAGAAGGCATAATCCAAGCTACTGGCTGATAGCATTCATTTTTTCTTGGGATTCGTGAAAGCGCCAGGACGGGCAGGATTTTGTTTCTGTCTTCGTAATTCTACTTGTTAACAGGCTGCCTTGCACACTGTATGCACTTAATAAACATTTGCTGAAACACAGTTAAAAAGACAAGGAAAACAAAACCTCAACCACCAAATTGGTAAAAAAAAAAAAATCACCTTCTCTCCCCTTCAATGGTCCCACAAACAAAGAGAATTAACATTTATCAACCACTTATGGTGTGTAAAGTACTATGATAAGCGCTAGGAAAAATAATAAAGTTGAGATAAAACATGATTCCTGGCCTCAAGGATAGTGGGATATAGATGAATAAAATATGTATTATATGATAACATATGATATCACATAGTATACATAATTTTGTCAGAGCTGGAAAACCATGATATGTGAGACCGGAGTGGGAAGGCTGTTATCCGGAGGGGCTGCTGGAGGAAGTGCCATTTGATTTGGACTCTAAAGGATGGCTAGGAATTCAACAGGTGAAGACAGGGAGAATGTTTCAAAGATGCAAATTTAAACTGGATAGTTAACATTTCAAACTTTCTTTAAAGATTAAACTTCTCAACCAATTTCTCCACAGTTAGTTTTTAATGTGCTGCAATCATTTACTCATCTTTTCCTTTCCCACATTCATCTGCCTTTATTTTCACAATCTCTGAATTTCTGTTTTGTCTCATTCGATTGCCTTCTCATACTTCTCTACTCCTACTTTTAAGGTTCAATCCAAGTGAACATCTTTCCTCCCTACAAATGAGTAGATGAGTTAAGACAATACTGGAAAACTTCTTAATCAGCTTTTGAATGCTATTGGTGCAACAAAGGAATTAATATAGTGGGGGTTTCCTCCAGAGCACAAAGCATCAGACTAGAGCAGGACATTCTCAAAATGGCCGGCAAAATTGTTTACTCTAAGTCAATGAATGAACACAAATGCAGTTCTCTCAGTGAGAGGGCTGGTACCAGGAAGGACTGTGAACAGAGGATAGAGACTTTGTTTTAATTTTCTTTGCTCTGTACCAAGCAAAGTAGGTTCTTAATAGATGATTTTTGAAAAAGAGATGTTGCAATTTGCTCTTGTGCCAAGCATTCCACATCCAAAGCTTGCACTCTTGCCTCAGGATCTTTTTGCTAGCTCTCCTAGGGGAGGTCAAGCTCCTCTAAAATTTACTATTACTCTAGTACCTTATCCCTTGGAATTATTAAGTATCAACTAGATAATCTGATCAGAAGAGAGCTGGATAGACTCCTAGAGATAAGTGGCCTGCCTTTTGTGGCTCTAATGAGAGGCACAGGGATATTTCTGGCCAGGCCCAGTGAAGCCATATTCCACAGTGTGTCCTTCCCCTTCACTAACCTTCAAGTTTTTACTAAATATGGGTTGAATGAATATCTTCCTTCTAGCCCTGTGGCCATAACATTATTCTGAAAGATTCTGGTTTTCATACCCTCTTCCTCCAAAGGATTAAGTGTTAGTCGCTACAAAAGACATTAATTGTTAAATGAATTATTTGTCTTAGATAAATAGGAATGTTTCTTTTAAAAAGAGAAAAAGAAAATAGTTCCCCCACGCTTCTTAGGCTGAGCAGAAAGACATTGTTCGTTCCAAAATGGAGAAAACATGGGAAGTTACTAAAAGCTGAACTTTACCATAAGAATAGTGGGTACCTTTGAGAAGATACTGAACTAAAAGCTCCATATGGAAACAATTTAAGTTTGAATTTCAGTAGGGAAAGTCCATTAACCATTTTTTCCTAAACTCTGATTTAGGATTTTATTAATTCAAAAGAAAAAGACCACGTGACTTGCCAAGACCACAAAGGAAATGGCATTTGTGAACTCTGACTTCAGAAGAGTATAATATTTTTCATCACCATAAAATGAAAGAAAAACTCCACACTGGCCCTAAGGGATACAGGTTTCAAGGTTTCCCTCTGATCCCATGCCAAATATTCCAGGCAAGGAAGTTCTATTTACATAAAACAGCTATAAATTGTAACTGAAAACCAATGCCCATTGCGTGGGTTTATTTAATAAGAACAGAAATAAGGAAGCATTACATATATGTCACCATTTAATAACAAACTTCTGAATCACTGGACAGAACCGTCTCTTAGGAAAACACCACGCTGTGAATGATAGGGTTAAATACGGGAGGAGGGAGTATTCCAGATAAGCCTCCCCCTGGGCTGGTCCCCCTGCTCTTCCCTTTATTCTTTTATTTTGGAATATTTGCACTGACTTAGAGGAGGCCAAGCTCATTTAGGAACAATGATTTCAAGCACTTTTTAGGTAATTCTTACTTCAGGGAAATCACCAAATAATTGCATTCTCCTTATACCCTCTCAACAAGGGACAAAGAATTTCCCATGGATTAGAAGTAAACGAACTATTAGAGTCCCATCCTAGTTTGTTCTTTAACAACATCCTTGAAATATATATATATGGGCTATGAAAGTCAATGAAATTTCATCCCTTAAAACAAATCTAACTTATGCAGCTTTGTTGGAAAAAGTCATTGTTCACAGAGTATATAATCTGAATTTTATTTTTATTTCATAATAGGCTTACTCACAAGAAGAGCCTATTTCTACCAAAGGCAATGAGATGCAAACATTTCAAATGTAGTTGAAAAATGTATCATGAGGTTAAAAATTAAAAGGTTAAATTGAATGTTCACAGATGTGTGAAAATTTATGAAAAGACTAACTTCTCTCAATCACTTCACTAGTTCACCTTATACAATTTCCATGACTGCATCATTAGTTGACTAGTTATACTGCACAAATCTAAATTATTTCCTGGAGTTGGTCAATATTTTTCACTATAGCCACAGTGGTATCAGAAGTGTGCAATGAACTCTCATAATCCATGCTTAAAAGAAAAGTACAAGGGCACACCAGAAAATCAAATGCAACTGACTTACCTAAAATCTAGTATGAGGTAGAAAATCTATATGAGCTTGGAGCTCAATGATTTTCCCCCACTTTATGTCTTTACAGGATGAGAGGCTATAGCATTCCCAAGGCAAGGTTCAGAAATTGGATTAAAGAGACCACAGAAACTGGAACACAGAGGATCCCTGAGCTAAACTCAAAGTTAAATAAGGTAGCTGCCAAATGTAAGAACTTATACAAAAAGCACATTTTAAACAATTTTAGTCATTTTGTTTTGTTGAAGAAAAGAGATCTTTAAAAAGCCCTAAGAATTTGGAAAATTTAAAATATAAAATAAGTGGTTGCAACATTAGACATTTTCTTTTTCTCAAATGCTCTTTAGGATTAATGGAACTGCAATTAATTATAGGAAGTATTCAATATTGTATATAAGAAAGGACCTAGGACTGGGAGTCAGGGTGTTAGTGTTGAAGTCTCATCTCTACAACTAAACTAGTGGTCTACCATGGGGCACATCATTTCATGTTAAAATAAGGGGATGGATTAAGATGAGGATGACCAGAGCAGAAGGAGACTCAAAATTAGATCCTTTATGAGAACAAGGGGACGTGTACTTCAGGTGTCTGAATACTGTCCTGCTTGTCTGATCTAAGGAAGAAGGCATTAGGAGGGAAATGTAAAAAGTTGTGTATCACCACCATCTGTGTTGGATACTACTCAAATTGAAGTACAATGAATGAATGAATCAGGGTAATTTTACAAATAATTCCATCATATCTAGGCCCATGTAAGACATAATTATCATTGTTGTCAACATGCCCAAGACCAGGAGACTTACAGTATCAAGTATTTCTTTGGTATGTGCTGCTGACAAGCAAAACCTAGCTCGAGATTCAATAATTGGGGTAGCAGGAAATCCCACCACAACCACACCGATGTTCCGCTTCAACATCTCCCGTCCAAATGCACTAAAAGGGGAGAAAACAAGGAATAAAGTCAAGAAGAAAAGAAAAAGAATAAGCCTCTTGCTGTCCTGAACTGCGCTACTCTTTGGTGGACTGTGCACTGGACATTATTTTGAATCACCCATTGCCTTCTTTTAGCTGTAGAATTGACAGGATACAAAGGCTTCTTTTGTTCATTCCTTAAGGTGGTCTTACCCCCAAATGATTTCACTCACAAAGTTGAAAGATTATATTTGGCAGAGACAGGGGTTTTCTGGCAGGGCTGGTTTAAATGGATTTGTAACATAACCTATGTCTTTCTGATATACTACAGTGACCCACAGAGGTTAAATGAACCCAAGTCTAAACCATGGACCTTGGAATAAGAGGTCTGGCAGATTTCACACCTAGCAGGTGATCAAATTATTGCCCAAAAGAAGAGAATCAGCTCTAATATGGTTGTTTTTGAGCTGTCAAACTTCAGTTTTTAGCCAACTGGCTTAGCCCCTAGAATTGAAAATAATTCCAGACTCTGAACTTCTTTGATTAGCTTGAGAACAAGACTGCCTTTGAAATTAAGCTCTTCCTTTTGTTTGCAGGGTCAGTTCATCATCTGGCTTTAACAGATCACACAGTTCTGTCTAATCTCCTTTCCATCCCAAGCCAAGCTGGTAGTCAGAGGCCAGTGGTGTCAAAATCAAATAGAAACAGAACCACAAAACTGTACAAAAGGATCCCTGTGAGTGCATATTAACTCACAGAACCAGGTATTATCTATGTTGCATTTTTTATTTATTCTGCTAATTAATTCCCAGTTAAATTTTAATTTGGTTCTGCCTACACTCTGGAGCGTTGTGGTAGCAACATGGCTAGTCTCTGGTATAGTATATTGATTCCACATCTAAATTTTGTCTAAGTAGAGCACTGGATCAAACATCACGGAGATTTTGGTATTTGCTTCATTAAAGCTGTCCTTTTTCCTTCTGTTCATGTTGACGGAGCATAGCTCAAAAACAAACAACTTTTCTTTTTAAGTTGTTCTAACTTCTTTAAAATGAAAGAAATTTGTTCTTTATTAGTCCTTTAACAGCAGCACTAGCCAAAGTTTTCCCTAGACCTTATCCAGCCAGCTGCTCTCTAGTATTTGCAGTGTAAATGCTCTATAATAGGAGTAAAACATAGCGAGCAACGTCTCACTATTATATTCAGGCAAAAACATCTTACTTCGCTCAGCCTATTCCCCTACACCCATCTATTTCTTTATTTCATTCTACAGCTTCACTGTTCTTCTCTCTTTGTGAGTAAATGTATATAAATTATAATTCACATAATTTTATGTGTCTCTCTGGAATAGTTTAGATGTAGTCCTATCTGAAGACAGGCAGCTGGGCTAGATGACTCAGGATCCTTACAAGCCTGGGGCATCTATGCTAAGTGCACTTACAAACATTTCTTATTACACTGGCAATTCTGGAACTTGCATCTGCCAGCCACAGATTTGTAAAGTGCTTCTGCAACAAGCCTGTGAGGTAGGCAGTATGAATATTATGGTCCTCACTCTAAAGAGGACTCAACTGAAGTTCAGAGAAGTAAAATACTGGCCATGCTGTCCATGGCTAGCAAATGGTAGAAGCGAGACTTACATCTAGATCTTATTTCAAGTTCTGGGTTCTTTCTACTATACCATAGAGCTTCCCCAAACATCCCAACACCAAAGCAGCTCTTGCAGTTCTATAAATACATAAAGCCACCAACAGTTGCTTTCTGAATTAATAAATTACTAACTCTGAATCTACTGAATTTGTAAAATCTTCAGGAAGTAGAGGCTATTTTACTTATGTTAATAAAGAAGCTAAAAAATTTCCCCAATAGCATATGCTCCAGAAAATAATACATATTCTCACACCTAGCTGCTGGAAGGTCAGAGAGGACCTTTTCAACAGGCTGCTCTATGACTTACCCAATTTTAGCTGGCATGTACAGCATCAAAGGCACCACAGGGGAATCTTCGTTTCCATAGATGATGAAGCCCATCTCCTTCAATCGCCTTCTGAAATACCTAGTGTTTTCAGCTAGCTGTTGTACACATTCTTTGCCTAGAAAACATTGAGGAAAAACATACACAAACAAAATCATCAATAGATCAAAGACTATCCCTTAAAGTAGTCTTTGAAATATATGCAAAATAAATAATCAAGTCCTTTGGACTTGATTCAGAACCAGTCGACCAGTGTGACTCAGCAGACAGAATGCCGGATTTGGGAGTCAGGAGAATTGGGTTTCAATCCTGCCTCTGCTACTTCCTAGCTAGGTGCCCATGAACATATCACTCTACTTACCTTTCTAAACCTTTTTCTTCTCGTGTGAAAGGGAAATAGCCATACCCTCAGCACCTACCTCACGTGGTTGTTGTGGGGTTGAAATGAGCCAGATGATGGATGTAAAAGCTCTTTGCAAACTTGGTAGCACATGCAGATGTCACTATGGTATTTGTGGACTGAGCATAACTCAGTTGATCGTCTAGGAATGATGTGATTTTTAAGCACACAGGCCCTTAGCATAGTTCCTAGTACATAGTATGTGCTTTAAAAAAAATGTTTACTAGGGGTGGCTAGGTGATGCAGTGAGTAGACCACTGGCCCTGGAGTCAGGAGGACCTGAGTTCAAATCTGGCCTCAGACACTTAACACATTAGCCATGTGACCTTGGGCAAGTCAGTTAACCCCAACTGCCCTGCCTCCCTCCCTCCAAAAAAACCAAAAAAAAAAAAATGTTTATTGCCTGAATGACTGACTCAAGAAGAAGAGAACTTCTGAAGGATAGAAAAACTAAGAGGATACTGGCAGAATCTGTGCTAATTTGAGTTCTTTTGATTAACTGAAAAACTCATAATGATGGGATTCCCTCTATTAATAATAATCAACCTGATTCATTTTCATTTTTCAAAACAAAAAAACATTCTATTATCTGTATGCGACATACAGGAAATACTTTGTGTGATAACATTAATATGGCTCTGTATCTTCTTCTCCAGCAGACTACTACCATAATCATCTTTTCTCTCTAATTTTCCATATTTCCCCACCAACTAGTTTGGTTTTTTTGTCGCCTACAAACATGCCCAAATTTCCCCTACCCAGTAGAAAATCCTTACTGGACCCTATTATCCCTATTGGTCTTCCCTTTCATCGTTAAATCCCTAGAAAAGGTTGTCTACACTCATTGCCTCCAACCTCCTCTTCTAAATCCTTTGTAATTTGTCTTCCAACTTCATTATTCAATGGAATCTGCTCTTTCTACAGTCACCAATGAGCAATCTTCATCACTAAATCTACTGGTCTCTTAGAAGTTCTTTCAGCAGCATGTGACATACGGCCACGTCTTTCCTCCTGGATACTTTGAGCTCTCTGAGGTTTCATAGAACCGTGCTACCTCTTGGTTCTCTCTTCTACCTATCTGACCACTCCTGTTTAGCCTCCTACACTGGTTCTTCTTTGGTATCATGTCTTCTGTGGGTATTTCCTGAGGCTCTGTCCTGAGCCATCGTCTGTTCTTACTTTATACTCTCTCAGCTAGTGACCTCATCAGCTTCTAGGGCAGTGGTTCTCAGCCTTCCTAATGCCGTGACCCTTTAATACTCATATGTGGGCGTATCTGCATGTGGGTGGATCTGCCTGGAGACAGATAGAGGAGCAGTGTCTCGGTTCCTAAGACCATCAGAAATATGTGTTTTCCGATGGTCTTAGGCCACCCCTGTGAAATGACCCCCAAAGGGGTCATGACCCACAGGTTGAGAACCACTGTTCTAGGGTTTACTTATAATTTCTATGCTCAGGTACCTCCCCCTCCACTTAAACTTCCTTTTATGTGTTGTCTTTTTCCATTAGAACATAAACTTGTCTTTTTTGCTTCTTAGTATTCCCAGCACTTAGCACAGTGCCTAGGACACAGTAAGTGCTTGTTGACTTGACTTCTACAGCTGCCTCCTAAACCTACATGTCCAGCTCTAGTTTCTACTTAGATATTTGAAACCAAGATTCTTTGAATCATGTCCCGGCACTGAACTCATTATCTTTCCCTCCCTTTTCAGTGTTTTCAGATGGTACCACCATCCTTCTAAGTTACCCCACCTCACAACCTTGGCATTATTCCTTGACTATCCATTCTCCTTCACCCCTTCTTATCTTGTCAGTTGCCAAGTATTTTTGTTTTTATTTTCACAAGGTCTCTAATATCTCTCCCTTTCTCTCTACTCACAGAACCAAACTGACTTTCTTTTAAAGAGCAGATTTGACCATGTCCTTCCCCTACTCAAACATGAATGCCTTGCCTCTAGCATCAAATACAAGCTCCACTGTTTAGTTTTTAAAAGTCCCTCATAAACCTGCCCAAACTTATCTTTACTATAAATTACTCCCCTTTCTGCACTCTACAATCTAGATAGCCTAATTCCAAGTCTTTGCACTGGCTGATCCACGTGCTTAGAATGCTCTTGGAATACTGTTTCCTTCAAAACTTTGTTGAAGTGACACCTTCCAAATGAAGTCTTTCCTAATCCCCAGAACTGCATGTGGTCCCCCTACCCCACCCCATTTTACCTTGCATTTATTTTGCATATATTGTCTTTCCCTGTAGAATGTAAACTCCCTGAGAACAGAGACTGTTTCATTAATCTCTGCATTAATGATATTTGTCTTCGTTAACTCCTAGATAAGGATTCATATCTAGTGACTCATTTTATATCACATTTGGCATGGCACTATGAACAAATGTTGCTCTCTCATCAACTCTCCTGGGCTCAAGTATCATTTTTATACAGATAACTCCCAAATCCAAAAAGACCTTCATCCTATTCCTCAGTTTTAGACCCATATCTCCAATTGTCTCCTGAACATCTCTACCTAGATGTCATAGAGGTATTTCAAATGGATGAGAACTCAGCATCTTTCCTTCTGTTGTGGTTTAAACCCAGGGAAGCCAAAAACTGTTGAGGTGGGGGCTTTGCCCACCCGAAAACTGTTGCAGTTTTATGATGTGTTGTGGTAGAACCATCTCAAAGAATTCAGAATCAGACCACCTCTAATCCAAGTACAGGCATTTATTGTGATTGATGCCTCTCATGAAGCGGACTAAGTTCCAAGAGGGACCAGCAACTTTAGAGAAAACAAGAGGGATTTTTATAGGGTAAAGATGCAATTACACAACAGAAATTTACATAGAATAGAGGAATATCATCAATATTAAAAAGGCAGGAGGAGTTTGTTAATGGATTAGGTAATGGAGGAGGGGACCCATCTATGGTTCAGTGGTTAAAACATTCTGGTCATTCTGCCCTCCAACTGCCTAGCTAATTGTGGTCCTGTCTGGTCAAGATAGATAGTTAAGTATTGTGGTCCCGTCTTGGGCTAGATGGATAACGTGATTGTGATTAAATACAAGAACACACCTGTTTTTGTGGGAATGGGTCTGGGGGCAGTGACCAGGTAGAGGCAGTAGCTGGGTTCCCATCACATGGACACACCTGCTGTTTCTGTGGGAACCAAGACTTTAGGGACACATCTGTTGTTCCAGTGAGAGGTGAGGCATATACAAAGAAGTTAGGATATTGGGGGGGGGGGGCAGCCAGGAACATGCAGTGGGCCTGCTGTTCAGTAGGGCCAGGCCTATAATGAATTTAGAATATTGGGGCTGGAGGCAGCTTTACTAGAATCCCATCATTCCTCATAATGTCTGTATTTTTGTCAAGGGTTATCATCCAAATTTTACCACCTAGAAGTCATCTTTCAGTCTTCAGTCTTATCTTCACCTTCCATAACCAGTCAGTATATGATTTTGTTGATTCTACCTCCATTCATATCTGTTGCTTTCTTACCACTCATACATCTATCACTTCACACCTCTCACTTGGACTACAGCAACAACTTCTTAACAGGCCTTACTTTCTTTAAGATCTTATATTTTGCCATTATGGAACAGTGATTAAAAAGGGGGCATTTTAGTATCATGCATGCTTTCCAAAATGGTGGCTGCAGGAATGTGTTAGTCTCTACTAAGTAATTCCCTCCTCCCAGTCAGATAATTCTTTTGGTTCTTTCTATCTCTGTCTTTTCCATCCTTCTCCTCTCCCAGGTGTCTGTGCTCCCCCACCACCCAATCACCCTCGAAGAAGTAGTAGCTTATGTTTGACCCAAAATGCCTATTCAGATGTAGAAGAAAAGAATATGTATAGATTACATTGTATTAATGGGCTAACAAGACAAGAAGAATTCCAGTTCTCATGACTCTAATGCCATTGGTAGGACGATGCTAACAGTGAAGCATTCATCTCCTCCAAAAGAAATGAAAAACATTTTGAATGAATAGCTCCTGTTTAAAAGAACCTATGCTCAACCCACAATTAGACAAACTCTTCCAAGGCTCTTATTCCATGACCTCCTAAAAAGACAAACTCTTAATGCAAATTTAAAATTTTGGCAAAGTTGTTTAAACAGAAATTTATTTGCACTGGCGAATCCAATATATAAAAATCCCTCTCTAGTAAACATAAGCCAATAAATGATCTCACTGCAAGGTCCCTTCCAGTCAAGGGAAATAATTTCTTGCCAGAAAAAAATGGTTATTTCTATTTTCTTATAGAATACATTTAACTATGAATTGTCTTGAAACATTTCTGCATGATTTTCCACCAGTCTACAAAATAAAGATGCCAACTGTTCCCTTTAAAGCAAGTCTTCTTACCATAACATTCTGGGTAACATTGATTTTGTTGATTTAAAAGAGAAAAAAAGTAAAAACAAAACTAGGAGAGAATGAAAATGCCCTATTTATTTAAATAATTTCTAGCTGTTCGTTAATGAAAAAATTGTTTTTTTTTACACCTATAAGTTGGGGTTGGGAGAAGCTGCATGAGAATATCTAGCATCTGGCAGCATTATTTAATAATTTTTGAGATTTTCACTATTATTTACCAAAAAGACAATAAACATAGAGTTACAGGGCATTAAAAAACAAAATTAACCTACTGTTTCTCTCCTTCAGCAATCAAGATACAAAAGTTTTCCTGTTCCTTAGCCAATTCCTTTTAGTGACATTTCTAACAAAGAGTTTTCTTTAAGAGGGGGAGAGTGACAGGGAAGGGGAGGGGAGGAAATGAGAGAGAAGGGAGCTTCCAAAGGAACTGAATAGATGTCCCCCCCCTCAACCCTATCTCCTTCAGTTCCAGGCATTTAGGTGTTCTTTTAAAAACAGAGGGGTGTGGGTGAATGATTTTTCTGGGAAAAACCTTTATTCCTGATTTTCCTTCTAAAATACATGAAGCTGGAGAAATTTATATGAGATGGCATAGATAAATGATTAACTACAAGTAAGCATGAAAGAGAATGAAAAGAAATGTTTATGTTTGGATTAAGACATGGTGAATATAGTAAGGTAGCATGTAGAATATATTTTTCAAATGTCCTTTCTTTATTCTCTTCCTTTATTCCCCCCTGCCCTTCATCTTTTAAAAGATTTACAAGTGGGGGAGGCTAGGTGGCTCAGTGAATAGAGCACTGGCCCTGGAATCAGGAGGACCTGTGTTCAAATCTGGCCCCAGACACTTAACACACTAGCCTTGTGACCTTGGGGAAGTCACTTAACACCAATTGCCCTGCCTTCCCGCTTGCAAAACAAACAAACAAAAAAGACTTGGAAGTCTTATACCACAAGTGATATAGCACATAAAGTAGCCCTATTTCTTGAAGCAAATACATCTATAATCTGGTATTATTACCCTGAGTTCCAGGAAGGGGGAGGAAAGGTTAATAGCTGTCCCACGGAAAAAAAGAGTAGTGCTAGGTCAGTCACAACAGTGAACACCAACTAGCTCAGAAAAGAAATGAACTACTTGGCTAAGAAGGTTAAAGTACACTAATATTTAAACTTGCCACTCATCTAATATTTAAATTCAGAATTTCTTAAGTAATACACAGTTGTTCACTGGATAAAGACTAATATCTCCCCCAAAGAGTATGTGTATCATATGTCTTTATATGTCTTTATATGCATATGTATGATCATATATGTACTTATTACACTAACAATTTACAAACAAAAGATATAAAACACATTTTGCTAGAATACCAGAAACATTTATAGGTTGAGATACAAATCAACATCCTTTTAAATACTTCAAAAAGGCAGGGGAGGCAGGGATATCTGACAACATACCATACCTCTAACATAAAAAACAGGCTAATCTACAAAAGCAATACACTATTTTGCTGCATCTTTCATAGGACCCTTCTGAAAGTTCCCTGAGTTCCTGACTCACTACTTTAAGCAGAACATAACTGACCAAATTTACAAGAGATTTTCCCAAGTTGACCCTGAACAATTTGCAGGCTAGAGTCTACAAAGTAAACTGAAGTCATACATATGTATAGTGTGTGGCATATAGTAGGTATTTTTCCCCTTGGGTCTCTTACTATTCTCAACTTTGAACATCCACTGGCAACTCAGAAAGGAGAAAATATTGGGTCCAGATTTCATTACTCTGTTTAGTCAGTCTGAGGCATATGAAAAGTACAGCTCAGTGTTTTGTTCTATGGAAAAATACAGATACCTTCCTCTTCCTTCTACAGTGTGAGAATAGAAGACAATTGAGCAATAGAACTTGGATTCCACCATGATAGTAAACCAGTCTTATGCCAAAGTTTTTCTGTATGTAAGATCAGCTTCCTTTACAAGGGAATACTCCTTGAACATTTCACCCCATGGCTCTCATAATAGAACTTGCTTCTCAACATAGTAATTCCTATATACAATTTATGAGATGAGACAGCTTCGTCCCATACGGTCTCACAGGGAACTTTCCTGAAATTAAAAAAAAAAAAGTATAGATGTAACAAGTAGGGAGTGGTAAGGAAATACTTTTTCAAAGTAGATTAAAACTCAAGGTCTTTCTTCACACAAGTGAGAACAAAATGCCAGGTGGCAATGCTAAGTAGAAAAATCTGCAGTCATCTCCTAACCAAAGAGTTTCATCTACAACATGACGTTTCTCTTCAGAATTTCTCTCTCAGTCATTTTCTGAAGCTCAAAGAATATTTAGGTGAGTTACCTTGAATACCGAGAAATAGCAAAATACTTGTCTTGTTTCTAAAGACTGTTCTCCCACCACCTCACCAAAGGATAATATTTCAAGAGGCATTTTAACTACTCCCCTCTTCAACATCAATGAACTGCTTAGTCTAATCAGTCTGATTCTTTAATTGCAATAAAAGTTATACCACATATTTTGGATATTGTCTTGAGCTGTAATGATTCACTCTTTCCTGAAGCCTCATTATTTCCCCCAAAAGGAGCCAAAGTTCTCCCCTTATGTTTTTATCAAAGTTTAAGACATGTTTAGACAATACCAAAATTCAGAGGCTTAGGAAGCATCATCATACTGAATCGGGTAAAAAGACAAACAGATGATGAGAACAGAAGAAATACAAACAGCCAAATGGCAAGGTGAAAATTCGACATGAGCAACGGCTCTATTTGGACAACGTTTATAACAGCAAGTGTGGGATGGTCAATTTAAGTATTCAGTAAATCTGAGCTCAAATAAAAATGTATGAAAAATATGAAATCCACTGAGCGAAATACTTCAGAGGAGACACATACAGAACCACAAAAGTCTGACGACATGAGATTCAGTTCAACTGCCATCTTGCAAAGATTAAAAAGGCAAACACTTTCCTGAAAAAACAACACAATTCTCTCATAAGTATGAATTGGCAACCATTTCATTCAAAGACAATCTTCCACTGCTAAAGCATTTTACCAAATATAAAATGTTTCCACACATGTTGTTTCACTTGCTCAACAACACTACAGGAGCTACTTAAATATGAGACATAATTTAGTTTCAGTAAGATAGACACCTTATCTACCCAGGAGTAATATTAGCATAAACAATACAAAATCCCAGTGATTTGTCAAAAAATGACAATAGCAACCCAAGCTCTTCAGGCATGGGATGGGAATGATGATGAGGTAGAGCTGAAGATATTTCAAAACTTACAATCTGCTTCTCATTTTTGTTGCATCCCAAGGAGGAATCCCTGCTGTTTACAGGGAATCGTTCAACCTGACCTCGTCACATTCACATTTGCTGTTCCCTCCTGCTATTACCAATAAGCAAAAACAAAACAATACAAAGAAAAAGAAAATCTTAAACAGGAAATGGAGTCCAATATCATAGCTAAGTAAACTCTATGGGAAACCAACAAAATCCAAAATTAATCACTCATTAAATATTACTCGGTCTTCTTGAAGTATAATTGGGTCCTCAAGAATAAAGGAACCCACTCAACTCTAATCTAAATCTTATCCAAAAGGCAGATCACATTAATCCAAAAAGAACCAGCATTGCCCTGTTCCAATCTACCAGCTCAATGGAACATGCACAGAATCTTTTATAAAGTACAGAGCCTTAGAATCCAAAGGCTATTTAATCTGAAGTCTGTGACTTAAAAAAAATCCTGAGTTCACTAGAAGATAGTGGTATAAAGTGGTATAAAGCAGGAGAACTCTGCAGCTCACCCCATAACCACCTCAAATACCTATAAAATATGACTTTAAACAAATTTTAGACCTCCCAAACCCATAAAATTACAGAAAAACACATCTCCTGCTGAAGGCAGCCTGGCGGGCAGACGGGAGGGGCTCATCACAGAGCGTCGGGAGCCAAAACCAGCTGAGCCTGAAACTGTGGCTTGGCTCTGGGGCGGCCAGGACAAGCCTGGCTGGAACATTCTGGAGAGTGGATTACCAGCGGCTGTGGCAGTTTCCAGAATAATCAACCCATAAGAAACAAGGACAAAGTGAAAGGTCAGTGAAACTCAGCTAAATTTGGAGGACAGAAGTGGGTCTGGCTGCTGGCCCCCAGGGCAGGAAAGCAGCAGAAGCAACAGCCCTACAGCTGCCTCAATGTGGCTGCTTCAGAGCTCTTCTGGCCTGCAGATTGCAGGGGGGCCAAGCAATCATTCAGACACTAAGTGCTCTTGCCTTAACCTGCCCAGATTGGGATCGTGGCCTTGGGTGGTGGTCCTGAGGTGTGTGACCAGTGAGCCAAAGCTGGTAGGGGCTGCAGAGATGACAGCCTCTTAATAGCTCTGGCAGCTGCAAAAACCCCAGCGATTTGGGACAAAGCTCTTTCCCCTGGAAGTAGAGATCTACTGTGGCTCAAAAATCAAGTTAACTGACTAGCACCATGAGCAGGCAAAGGAAGCAAACCAAGTTCAGCAATCAAACTTTAGATTCCTTTTTTTGGGGAAAAAAAGGATCAAAGCATGGAACAGGAGGAAGACAACACAGCCAAAACTCCTACACCAAAAGCTTCCAAGAAATATGTAAACTGGTTACAGGCCATAGAGGAGCTTAAGAAGGATTTTGAAAACCAAACAAGAGAAGTGGAGGAAAAACTGGGAAGAGAAATGAGAATGATGCAAGAAAATCATGAAAAGAGAGTCAACAACCTGACTGAAGAAAATAACACCTTAAAAAATAGATTAATTTAAATGGCAAAAGAGGCCCAAAAAGCCAATGAGGAGAAGAATGTCTTAAAAAGTCGAATTTGCCAGATGGAAAAAGAATCTCAAAAGCTGACTGAGAAGAATAATTCCTTCAGAATTAGAGTGGAGCAAATGGAAGCAAATGACTTTAT
>CM053582.1:434461675-434557056 GCA_028627135.1 Pseudochirops cupreus
AAAGTGACATAGGAGAGAATAGACTGGGGGAGGGGGGACACACTGGGATGGCTGTTTTGGGGTGGTGGGCGGGGGAAAGACAGGGAGAAAATATGTAACTCAAAATCTTGTGGAATTGAATGATGCAAACTATAATAAAATTTAAAAAAAAATTTAAAAAAAAGATTTATTGTGAGAAACCAAGAAGGATAGATGTGCAAAGTATGTGCAAGTTGGGCCACTAGGTGGTACATTGGATAGAGGCTGGGCCTGGAGTCAGGAAGACCTGAGTTCAAATGTGGCTTTAGAGATTTACTAATTAATGTGATCCTGAGCAAGTCACTTAACCCTGTTTGCCTTGGTTTCCTCATCTGTCAAGTGAGCTGGAGAAGGAAGTGGCAAACCACTCCAAAATCTTGGCCAAGAAAACCCCAAATGATGTCACAGAGAGTCAGATATCACTGAATGAGCAGCTAGGTGGGCAGTGGAGAGGACCAGCCCTAGTCAGGAGGACCTGAGCACCAGTGTGACTTCAAACACTTGATACTTACTAGCTGTGTGACCCTGGGCAGGTAACTTAACCCCAGTTGCCTTGCCTCCACACCCCTAAAAAAATAGTTGGACACAACTGAAATGATTGGACTATAGCTGGGATTTATGTAATGCTTTAAGATTTGCGAGTACTTTACAAATATTATCTCATTTGAGACTTAACAATAGCCCTGGGAAGGCATGTAATATTATTATCCCCATTTCACACATGAGAAAAAGGAGGCAGGCAGAGGTAAAGGGATTTGCCCAGGGTCACACAGTAGGTGTCTGAAGCAAGATCTAAATTCAGGCCTTCTCAATTCCAGGTTCAGCACTCTGTCTCCTGTGCTATCTGTCTCAATGAACTACCGGAAGAGATATTTCCTTTTGGGGGCGTGGGGGCTGGAAGGCAGGATTAAGATTTCAAACTCCAGTCTTTGTAACAAGAGTGAGATCTGGACTGAGCTGTTTTTCCCACTCCCCACCTCAAAAGACTGTCACTGTCCAAACCCTTTGGAAGCCTGGTCTTAGGTAAGAAGTATTTGAATCCCCTTGGATTCGTGGACAACCTCCTGGGGCCCTAGAGTTTGAGGTCTTTCTTCCCTTCCCTCACTAGCTACAGTCATATTTGGGCAGCAGCCTCAGAGAAGGTTGGGGTGGGGAGGAAAGAAGGGGTCTGAGGCCAGGGAAGAGTCAGAGTTGCTCAAGAATAGGGGGAGGGGAGGATGACTGGGAATGTTGTAGGGTTAGCAGCTAGAGTTGTTGGGCCCCCATATGCCGACACAAGTTCATAGTTCCTAAAGCACTAGTGAGTGGAGATGCGGCTAATGAGAGGGTTAAGGCTGGAATAAGTTAACAGCAGCTCTGCTCATGCAATGTATTAAGGATTATGGCTAACATGCTTCTACAATATTAACAGGGAACATGTGGCCTAGGGGTGGGGTGATCCAAGCCAGGCTCTAACTAGGAGAGGATATAATATGAGACTCTTAGCCACAGATTATCATATGCATACATATTAAGCCAAATATGGGGTTGTGTAATTGTGTGGGTGAGTGAGTTTGGGTGCATTTAGGTGCATGAGTGTGTGTGTCCTCTGTATATCTACATGGTCATTTTAGGGGAGTTTGAGACCTGTAATTTCACTGATACAGAGAACTCCCCCTGTGAGGAAACCTCTCTGCCTGTGCAAATCAGGTACCTTAGAGAATTGCCTAGACAGAGCCTTGAGGGGCTAAGTGATGTGCCTGAGGTTCATGCAGTCAGTATGATTCATAGACAGGACTTGAAACCAAGGGCTTCTTGTCTGGGTAGAACCACCTTGGCAAACAGGTTAAACCAGACTGAGGGTAAAGGACAGGCTTCCAACCCATCAGTGAATTAGGGGGTGTCTACCTCAAGCATGCGAAGACTTCCCCTGGAGAAATGGGCAGATTAGAAGAATTTGTTCCAACGGCCATGAAGGCAGCTGAAGCAGGCTCTGTATAGCACCTTAGAGCTTGGACAGACATCGAAGACACATCTCAGCCCATCACCAGTCATCTTATTTTTATTTTGCCTCTAGACTTTAATGGTTCTGGAGAAGAGTGAGGCTGATGACTTCATGCAACTCTGCCTCACTTAAATCCAATTCATGAGTAATTTAAGACGTCATCCTTGGTGTCATTGGTCCTCTTTGGAAAGGAAGGACAAACAAAAACAGCAGCTCTGTATCTATTGCACCATGCTGCCTTTCCCGTATGATGCCACTTAAAATTCAGTTCAGTTAAAAAAAATGTTGAGAATGGAGCAGAGTTAGCCTTGGGGCCAAGAAGACCTGATTCCACTTCTAGCACTGGCAGTGAAGTAAGTGACTGAGTGAGCCTGTGCAAATCATCTAACATCTCAGTGCTCTCGGCAACTCTGTAAGGCTAGAAGTTTCCAAGAGGGTGCCAGCTTACGTTAGTAGAGGGAATTTCTTCATCTTGGAGTTCCCTTTGTATCAGTGAAATCACAGGTCCAGTCCCTTCCCTCTAAAATATATTTAATGAGTTGAATTTAAAAAGCATCAGTCCCCACAGATGAGTCAGTGAATCCATGAATGTGTGCCTGTGTGATAGGATATGTGTCCACATGTGTATATAGTAGGGTTGGGGGTGGTGGGCTTGTCCTGGTCCAAGGTCCTTCCATCGTATTCTCGTCTAAAATTTTCTCAAATGGGAGATTCTTAGATTTCTTTGAATTAGGGAGGAAAATGAGGTTGTGTTCGGAAGGCTCAGTGAGAAGTGATTTTGGATCATAGGTTGTCAGATTTTTTTCTGGTATCAATGGAAGGGCCAGGAAGAGGATTCAAGGCACTAACTGTTGCTTTCTAAGGGCAGTTGAGCCTGGCACTACAGTCATGTGCCCCTGCTGTTCTCATTGCCGTCATTAAAATGGGAAGAGTGACGCTTCCCTACCCATCAATGCGTGAGTGCACCCAAGTGTACCTCAGTGTTGGACAGCAACACCCAGGGCAGTCAGAACCCCGGGTCATGGGGCATTTCCCCTGAGGACAGTGTCATCATTTTCATCTGGATGTCTTTATTAGTCTGCACCCTTGCAAGTAAGTAATCTTGTATCAGCTGCAGCCTTGGGCTGTTCACACAGGCAAGATCCCACTAGCAACTTGCAGGCTCACACAGGTGCTCCGTTCAGGGAACACTCACAGCAGAAAAACTGAACAAATGCCCCTCGTGTGCCTATAGAAGGGAAGGCCTGGAGGACGACTGACTGGGCTAAAGGATTTTCCTTTGCATTGACCATCCCCAAGTTATTTTAACTGGAATTGAGGTTGCTCCTGGGAAAGGCTGCTCCCGAGGGAAGTAGAGAGACCTCTGCTGGGGCTCACTGGAAACACATGCTGGGGGGCACTGAAGGCTTAACATTAAAATACCATTTATTCTAAACTTAACAAACATCAAATAAAACTGATAGTTTTACATTCATAATAGAACAGGAAAAAAGAAGATTGTACATAGAAATTCAAGTCTCTATTAAGCACAGCTTGATTTTCTTTTTAAAGTATATATTAAGTTCAACCTGTAGCTTTCTTTTTTTTTGTTTGTTTGCTTTTTAGAGGGGGGAAGGCAGGGCAGTTGGGGTTAAGTGACTTGCTCAAAGTCACATGACTGTTAAGTGTCTGAGCCCGCATTTGAACTCGAGTCCTCCTGATTTCAGGGCCAATGCTCTATTCAATGTGCCACCTAGCCACCCCAGCCTGTAGCTTTAAAAGCTGTCCTGCTTGTCTGTGCTTTTTTCTGACTTGCCTTCTCTTTCTCTGCCTTTTTTTTAAAAAATGTCTCTTTTCTTTCATTTCTTTTTTTAATACTATCTTCCTGTCTTTACTAATTTTCTTTCCCACATCCCACTGGACAAAAAAAGAAAAGAAAAGGAAGTCTTTCTAATTAATGGATACTCAAGCAAAAATAAATTTCCACATTAGTTGCATTTAAAATTATGTCTTATTCTGCATCTTGAGTCCATCATCTTCCTGCCAAGAGATGGGTAGTATGCTTCATTATAAGTCTCCTGGAACTGAGACTGATCATTGCATTGATCAGGATTCTCAAGTCTTTTGAAATTGTTTTTTTTCTGTATGATGTGATTGTATAATTTGTTCTAGTTCTGCTCATTTCATTTAAGTGTCCTCAGATTTTTCTGGAACATAGAGCAATAATATTTTTAATAATATTTAATTTAATAGTATTTCTTAGAGAGCAATAATACATAATAATATGGCATAATTTGTTCAGCCATTCTCCAATAGATGGACAGTTATGATATCCTATTTATGTTTTACAGTCACCACTTTCCCCACCAGCATTTAGGGAGAGTTTGGGAGTTTGATTTTGGAGCTGAAGCACTGGAATAGTAGGAGAAAGAATCCTTTTGAAGCTCTTTCTTTGTTTTTTCCAAAGTCTTCACAGAGATTCTGTCCCTAAGGGATTTTCCTGAAACTCAAAGAAAAGGGATAGTGTCCTAATCTGGGCTAGGGTATGCCTCCCCACACACACTTTGATCTTGACAGATGAGGAGAAAATGTATATAGTATAGAGATTTCACAGAAGCCTTGCAATGGAGAAATTAGAACATTTTGATGGTATGTGTGTATGTACATGCACACTCAATCATCAAGCATTTCTAAAGAACCTTTTGTGTACCAGGTAGTATACTCTCAGTCAGTCAGCAAGCATTTATTTTGCTTACTATACTAAGTGTTTACTAAGCAATATAAAAAACAATTTTTAAAAATTTAGTAAAAAAAGTCTCCCTCTCCCACCAAAGGCAAAACCAGTCCCTGCTCTCAAGGAACTCACAGTCTAATGGGAGAGACTACATACAATATAGGCTATATTATACAGTCAATACTATATATATATGAACAGCTATATATAAACAATATATGGACAGGATAGCCTGGAGATAACAGAAAGTACTAGCATTAAGGAGAGTCAGTAAAGGCTTCTTATAAAAGGTGAGATTTTAGCTAAAACTTGAAGGAAGCCAGAAAAGTTAAGAGGTGGGGAGGGGAAGGGAGAGAATTCCAGGCACTGGGAACAGTCAGCAAAAACTGCATGAAGTTAGGAGATGGAGTGTCTTGTATGCGGAACAGCATTGGTCTGTAGATCACAGAGTATGTGGTAAGGAGAGTAAGTGGGAAATGCAGGTAAGAGCTATGTTACTGAGGGTGTGGAATGCCAAATGGAGAATTTACATTCTGGAAGTAATAGAAGATCATTGGAGTTTATTTATTTGGGTTTGGGTGACATGAGCAGATCTGTACTTTAGGAAAATCAGTTTGACAGCTGAGTAGAAGATGGCCCAAAATGGGGGAAGACGAGGCAAGCAGACCAACCAGCAGGCTATTGCAGTGATTCGGGTATGAAGTGATAAGGTCCTGGATTAAGATAGTGGTATTGTCATAAGAGAAAAGGAAATATAGAGATGTTACAAAGGTAAAATCAATAGAACTTGGCAACAAAATTGATATAGGGGTAGTTAGGGGGCATAAGGAATGAAGGATTGTGTAAGCCTGGGCAACTGGGAGGATGCTGGTTCCTTTTTCAGGAATAGGAAAGGCTGGAAGAAGGGAAGATTTTGGGGGAAGTAATGAATTCAGCTTTGGACATATAAGGTTAAGATGTCTATGGGGACGTTCAGTTCAAGATATCCAATAGCTGGTTGAAGATGGGAATCTGGAGATTAGGAGAGTAGATTTGAGAATCATCAGCATAGAGAAGATAATTGAATCCATACGGGGAGAAGAGAAGAGGGCCCAGAAATAGCTCTCAGAAAAACTTACCATTAACAGGCATGATGTGGACAATGAGTGTGGGTGGAGAGGAAATAGAGGCACCTATTGTAGACAACCTTCTCAGTGAGTCTAAACACAAAATGGAGGAGAGATATGACATAATAGCTGTCAAGGATGGCTGGATCAAGTGAGCATTTTTTGAGGATAAGAAAGATTTGGGCATGTTTGTAGGTGGTAGGGATGTAGCCAGGATACAGGGAGAGACTGAAGATACTGAAGGAGTAGGGATGATAGAAAGGACAATCTGCTGGAAAAGACAAGGTGAAATGGGATCACTTGTACATGTAGCTGAGTGGGGCTTTAGCAAGAAAGGACCATCTCTTCATGTGAGACAGGGTAAAGGAAGAGAAAGTGACAGAAGGCATCTGATTATTCCTTCTCTGTGTCTTTTCAGGATCTTCTTCCAGATCACACCCTCTAATCGTAGGTGACTCTCATGGTTCAGTCCCGGGCCCTCCTCTCTTCTCCCTTTATATTACTTCATTTGATGATCTCATCAGTTCCCTTAGATTTAATTCCCATCTCTGTGCTAAGGATTCTCAAGTCTACCTATCCTGTGTCAAACTCTCTGCTGACCCTCTAGTCTTACACCTCCAAAGGCCTTTCAGACATCTTAAGCTGGATGTCCAGTAAACATCTTCAACTTAATATGCCCAGATCTCAACTCATTATCTTTCCCTCTAATTTTTCCCCATCTCCTAACATCCCTGTTACTGTAGAGGTCAACATCATCTTCCCAGTCCTTCAGACTTGCAACCTAGGAGTCATTCTGAATTTGTTACTATCACATACACTCCCTCCTCATCCACTCTGTTGCCAAGGCCTGTCTATTTCACCTTTACATCTTTGGAGGTGATAGAGAGCCATTGAAGCCTATTGAGTAAGGGAGGAGGGGGTGACATGGTCAAACCTGTGCTTTTGGAAAAATCACTTTGGTGACTGAATGGAAAATGAATTGAAGTAGGGAGAGACTTGAGGCAGATAGACCTACCAACAGGCTTATTATAATAGTCCATATAAGTTGATAAGGGTCACACAAAACTTCACGTTTGATCTCCTTGTCTCATCTGCAGAAGAAGGATCGTATTAGCACCTAGCTCACTGGGTTATTGTGAGAATCAGCTGAGAATTGTTAGCTATTGCTATTTATGTCCACCCTGTGAAGTTTCTGGGTGGAAATTTCTTGGAGCTAGTCTGCGGGATAGATAAGCATCTCAGAACAACAAAGGAGGGAGGCATGTATGTGGGGAGGTGGGAACAGGACTGGGGTATATGTTGGGGGGGGTAATATCAGAAATTATGAAGAAGATAACATCAGCAACTGGTAGGTTCAGGTAAAATGAGAGAATGCTGAGGACTAAAAAGAGGGAATCAGAGAAGAAATTAGCTAAGATTCTTTTTCTGATACTGAGTACTTGTTGGACTAGATGGTAGGTACAGGGCTCCCTTTTTCATGCTTCTGTGGTATGTGGGAGAGGAGAAAAATAGGAGAAGAGTATAGAAGAGAAGGGAGAGAAAGGGAGAAAAGAGATAGTGTGTGGGAGGGAGAATAGAGATGGGATAGAGGTATGGGAAGGGGGAAAAGATAGGATGAAGATACAGGAAAGAGAATAAAGATGGGATGGGGATGTAGAAGGAGAGAGAAATGGAGAATGGAGGAGAGAAAAGAGATGGGTTAGGGTTTAAGGAAAAGAGAGATGTGATTGTGTGGGAGGGATAGAGAAAGAATGGGATGGGAAAGAGAGATGTTGTGATGTATGAAGCAAAGAGGATGGGATGGAGGCTGTGGGGGTAGAATAGTAGTGGGACAGGAGGAGAGGGATGGGAATGGAGAGAGACATGATAGGGTTGGAGGAGGAAGGAGAGATAAGGGAGAGGATGAATGTCGGGGAAGAGAGAGAAGAAATGAGGAGTTCCAACCCAGCTTGTGTCTTCCCATAGCTATTCAACTGAAGGGCAGCAATGTACAGCTCACTCTGGTGGTGTTGTTGGTACGATTCTGATGATCAGGCAGTGAATAGTACCAAGAACTACTCAGACATCCTCTCTTCTTGTACCCTTCTTAAATCCTTCTCCTCAGGGGTTCTGAGGACTCCTAGTGGAAAGGGAGAGGACCAAATTGGCTGTTTTCTATTAGAATTAATAATAGTGGTAACAGCATGGTGTAGTGGAAAGGTCACTGGACTGGGAGCAATATGCCTGGGGTCTAGTTGTGGCTGTGTTGCTGTGTGACCCTGAACTCACTCAATCTCTCTGGACCTTAATTTCTTTATCTGTGTTGTGCTAGATCTTTTAAATTCCCTTTCCAAACCACATATTATGTGGCTAACTGATTGGTTTGTTAAACATTTGTTGAGTTTCCACTGTATGCCAAGGCACTGTGTGCACTGTGTGTTTCTACTGGATCAGAGAATTTACTACTGAGATTGGAATAGCACATTGAGGTCAAGGGCAGTATCATTTTCCCTCTTCCATTCCCCATAGTAGCATGTGTGTGTACACATATATATACATGCATATATATTTAAATACACACATATACATAATAAGTACTTCCGTAAGCATTTGATGAGTGAATTCTGAAAATCATCATTATACCTTTCGTTAACATAGCTCCCTATAATTTTCAAAGCCCTTTCACATTCATCATTTGATTCAATCCTCACAGAAATTTTTCAGAGTAGATACAACAGATCCCCATTTTACATAAGGGGAAACTGAAGTTCAAGGCCATTACAGAAATTACCCAAGATCATTTAGTGAGTTAGTAGTAGGAACCGGGATTAGAATTTAGACATCCTTATTTCAGATCTAGTGCTTTCATCATTACTGGGGTCAGGCACCTTTGACTTTGTTAATACCTCTATTCTCTAGGAGGGGTCCTTGACCTTGTTCTTGGCCATCTCTTTATTCCCTCAGGTTTCTACCTCACCTGGTCCCATGTTACCCCAGGAGGAGAAAGTGCCATTGTCCTCCCGAACCAAGAACCAGGCTGGGCTACGACGACATAAGCGCCGTGGCATATCCCAGCCAGTGACACCAACCCATCAAGTCTCAAAGGATGGTGAACCTCCTACTACACAGGAAGCTTCTCCCTTCCTATTAGAACTTCAGAGCCTTCCAGGACTGGCTGACGTAGATCTCAGCGCCCAAAACCCCAACATCCAGGTGAGTGTCTGGGAAGGTGGGTCAGAGAATGGAGTGAAGGTCTAACGGTGTGGGGTGGAGTAGGGGAGAGACTGAACTCATCTGGCAGATAGTATGTTCAAGAGCAAGGAGCCCTGGGTTTGGAATTAGGGGCCATGACTCCAGATCTTGAATCCTCACTGTCATCTACTATCTGTGCAACCCTTCACTTACCAGGGACTACAAGGGGCTTTAACTAGATGACCTCTAAGGTCCCTTCCAGCCCTAGGGCTATAATCCTATGATCTTTTGACTCTAGGTGTTGTCATTCAAATAGTCATATCAGTGCTTGGAGGATAAAGGAGTTAAGATGAAGGGGATAGAATCTTTGAAGTTCTTTCTAGATTTCAGCCTTAAGATCAGTGCTTCTAGAAATGGAGGCTACAGTCCTCTTCCTTTCTATCCCATACAAGTGAGTTTTGTTCAGGGATAAAGAACTTTATAGTAATTCACATACATATGATGCTTTAAATTTTGTAAAAGGTTTTCTTCACAACACTTTTATGAGATATGCAATACACTTTTTTGTTATCCCTACTTTAGAGTTGAGGAAATTGAGGCTCAGAGAGGTTAATTGACTTCCCCAGGGTTAGAAGACTAGCAAATCCAGTACTCATGTTACTGCCCATCTCTGCCTCAAACTATAAACACTTGAAAATGTAGTTTGTTCCTCAAACTGGGAAAACTTAGGAATTGAACAGTTTTGGGCCATCTGCCTTGTTTTATACCAAAGTGCTTCCTAGCTTCTATTTGCTTCCAGAAGTAGGGAAGACTGAGCACAGGAGTAGAGTACCTTGGGAATTCTCTGCCCATCCAGTTCCATAGAGGCCCAGACTGGTTCAAATTCTTTTTTTCCTTCAGAGAGCCAGTGTCCAATCTTGGTTGAAGCTGAGGGTCAGAAATGTAGAATTCCAATGCAAGCTGTATGGAGAAGAATGCAGACTTTGTTTCCCCAGCAGCCCCCACTCAGCACAACTGGCATAGAACTAGGGAGAAGGGTTGATGGAATGTAACTTGGGCATTCAGCTCTTTCTAGGTAGAGTAGTGCTTGGCATGGGAAGGAACCCATCAAGGGGAGAGTGACTTGGATAGGGTGGATTCTAATTTTGGTAATTCCCAATGATGGCCTGAATACCCCAGAAGCACCACTATCCACAGAGTTAAGACGAAAGAGGTAGAATCTAAAGTTCCTTCCAAATTTCAGCTCTTTGATCAGGGCTTCTAGAAATGGTGGACAAAAGTCCTACAACATAATTTAATATAATATAATTAATATATTTATATGATATTATTATGCTTGATTATCCTATAATTGTTGTATTCTAATATATAACCACATGTAATTACAGTTCTATTTTATAGCATGAATATATGTTGTAAATATTATATGTCATATTATACTGTATTATAGAATAATATTACCACTGTCCATTACTTTTGTAAGCTCTTTTTTAGCATGGTAAGTGGTAAGAGCACTAGATCTGAAATTAGAAGCCTGGGTTTGAATCTTGGCTTTACCACCTACTTACACTCTCTAGGCTTCAGTCTCATTTGTAAAATGAGTGGGTTGAACTAGATGGTCTCTGAGGTCCCTAAAGTCCTGGGATCTCATTTTTTGCTCATAGTCATGCCCCATAAGAGAGAAAAAGCAGGCAGTATTAGAATCTCTGGTTTGCAGAGAATGAAATGTTGGGCCAGAGAAATAATGTTTTTCCCTGGGTCACACAGTTTGTTAGTGGCAGAGTTGTAACTAAAACCCCAGCTGTCTCCCAGACTCAGGCTATTTCAGTTAGACTCTGTTGGCCGTTATCCTGGACCATGCTCCCACCAGATGAAAAACTGAGGTAATCTCTTCTCCATTTGCCCTAGGAAGACTCATTATTTCACAAGCCATAGGAGTTGGGGCTGAGAACACCCCCTGCCCTGCCCTTTAAAGGTTAAAAGAGAACCTTCTGTTTATTCTCTCTTCCCTCTCCCTTGTTGCCTCTTGAGGGGACTGAGAGGAGGGAGTTGAGATGGAAGAGTATGGGGCTTAGATCAAGATGCTAGTCTTGGCTCAACTACCAACAAGCCATGTGATCTCAGTTAAGGTTGGCTATGAACCTCAATTCCCCCATTTTATAAATGGATGACATTTGCCTAGCACTTTGGAGTTTACAAAGTTCTGAAGGTAGGCAGTACAGTATAGTATTATCATAATAATAGTCAATAAAAGCTAGCATTTATATACTATTTTACAGATATAGCTTCCAATTAGTGCAAATAACAATCCTGTGAAGTGGTCCGATGTGGGATTCACACAATTCAAATTTATAATTATGTAAAAAATATGGTCATTGGAAATATGGAAAACGTGGTCCAATGGAAATATGCAATGAAAGTTCAAATAATACAACCACTTCCCAGGATTCATTATTCAAGCTAATTGGGATCCTCACAACAACTCTGGAGCTATTATCCTGCATTTTACGGATGGGGGAACTAAGGCAGACAGAGATTATGTGACTTTCCCAGGGTCACATAACAAATAGGTGTCCAAGTGTAGATGCATTCATTTTGCAGAATGAGCCTTCAAGAAGAAAGTGAGGCTAACTGTGCTCAGGGGCATTCCAACACTGGTAACTCCCTGCCATGGTCTGAATACATCAGAAACAATACCATTCTTCATGAAAAGTAGTAATAATATCACCTTGATTGATAATATCACGTTAATATAGCACTTTCCTCCTTATATCTTCACCACAACCCTTGTGAGGAAGACAAGTTTCTAAAGTAGAAAGAATGCCAGATTTGGAGCTAGAGGAAGCAAGTTCAAATTCTAACTTCCACTTACTACCTGTGTGAGCTTGGGCAATTGATCAATAAGCATTTATTAATTGCCTACTCTGTGCCATGCAGAGAGGTAGCATGGCATACTAGATAGAGAGTTGACCGTGGAGTCTGGGAGAGTTAGGTTCAGATCTCACCTCTAGGTGACTAGGTAACTCTCAAAGAGTCTGAATCTTAAAAGTTGCTTGTTTTTAGTGGTAGGAGTTTCTTCATCCAGGGGCCCCTAGACCAGTGAAATTGTAGATCATTCAATCAGTAAACATTTATTAAGCTCTTAACTGTGTGTCAGGCACTGTGCTAAGCTCTGGGGATACAAAGAAAGATAAAAGACAGCTCCTGCCCTCCAGGAGCTCACAATCTAATGGAGAAGAAAAACAGCATGCAGACAAATACATACAAACAAATTATATGCAGGATAAATAGGAAACAATTAAAGAGGGAAGGCACTAGAGTTAAGAAGAGTTGGAAAAGTCTTCCTGTAGAAGATGTGATTTTATTTGGGACTTCAAGGAAGCCAGGGAGGTTAGTAGGTGGAGTGGAGAGAACATTCCAGGCATGAGGGATGGCCAGAGAAATTCCCAGAGCCGAGAGCCAAGAGATAGAGTGTTTTGTGGCCAGTGTCACTGCATCGGAGAATAACGTAGTGGGGAGTAAGGTGCAAGAAAACTGGGAAGGTAGGAGAGGGCTAAGTTATGAAGGGCTTTGAATGACAAACAGGATTTTGTGTTTGATCCTGGAGGAGATAGGGAGTCACTGTAAAACAAACAAACAAAAACTTTAAAAGATACAGGAAAAAAAAAAGTTCCAAGCGTGGTTCTAGGCAATCCACTCTCTCTTAGCTTCAGATTCCACATATGGAAAATAAGGGGCTTGAACGATAGGTCACAACCCCATGGGGTCACAAAAAATTTGACTACAGTAAAAGGTTTCTGAACGTGCTATGACCAAAAATTAATTCAAAATCAGGTGCATCATGAATCCGAGGTGTTTCTGGCAGCACTTGCCTGTGTTGTGGGCAGCCTCAGTTCTGTACACCCTACATGCACACTTTGTACTGTGTATGCCCTCAGGCCACACAATGCCAACTAATGCTACCTAAAGTGTAAAAGGGTCGGGAGTGGGAAAAGTTTAAGAAGCCCTGAACTAGATGACATTCTAAGCTCAAAATCCATGATCCTGCGGGTATCTTGCCTCCCTTCTAGGGTCACTATGAGGCACAAATGAGATTCTGTGTTTGAAAGTATTTTGTAAACTGTAAAGTACTACGCCGTTACTATTGTTGTGGACAGAAGTGGCAGTTTTGCTGCTGAGATCTCCCTGACTGCCCAACCTGGCATCCCCCCCCCCCCACCCAGGTGACCATTGAGGTGGTAGATGACCTACAGGCTGAGATGGAGATGGACTTGTTGACAGAAACCAGTGATTACTGGTCCTTGGGCTCCCCCAGCTGGCTCCCTGCCAAAGAGCTCTTCTGGCCTCTGTTCTGGGGCTATACAGAGGGTGAGGAGGGAAGATCTGGGCCCCAGCCAGAGGGAAAAGCCCTCAAAGAAGAAGAGGGAAAGGAGGACAATGAAGAAGACTATGCAACAGAATATGAGGAGGAAGAAGAGGAAGAGGAAGAGCCCATGCTGAGTGGAGTGGGGAGCAATTGGAATCAGAGGTGGCCAACACCAAAGACCTGGGATTTCATGGAGAAATATAACTATGGTGAGTAGATGGTGCACTGGGGACTGTACAGCATCCTGGGACATGGAGGAGGAGAGGGGTCCAAGAGAGAAAGCATAGTGTCATAGGGAAATGACAGAGTTGAAGAGATTACTCTTTTTGTGAATTGGGCATAAAATAATATAATAATATTATATTATTAATAATATTATTAATTATATATAATTATATATAATTAATTATATTATTAATAATAATTTGATTAGATGATCTATGTGACCTTAGGCAAGTCACTTAACCTGTCTTAGCCTCAGTTTCCTCATTTGTAAAATGAGAGAATTGGACTGGATGAACCCTGAAGTCCAAGTTCCACCAAACTAGATCAAAAGACCTCTGTGCCAAAGGAGATAGTATCAAGAATTAGAGATAGGAAACAGACCAGTGATTTGATATCAAGAGCTGGGTGAAATAACTCCCACTACCAATGCAGGTCAGCCCTGGAACCTTCTCTGCGACAGGCAGTCTTAAAGAGTTACCTAGAATATTGAAAGGTTAAATGACTTGACCAGGGTCACACAGCCATATGTGTCAGAGGTGGGACTTGATCCCAGGTCTTCCCAATTTTGAGACCAACTCTCTATCCACAACACCAGAGGTGTCAAACACTGAACCCAGGAGCTGCACATGACCCAAAATGCTTCCAAGTGGGCCCCAAACCAGATTAAAATGTAATCGGGAAATGTCTAACAAAAGAAATAAAACTTGAGTAAAACTTTAAAATTACATTTTAAAACTAAATCAATACATACCTGCAAGGATCCTTATGTATGGTTTAGTGTCCCTGTTTCAATTCAAGTTTGATCCCACCGTACGACACCATGACTGGAGTAGGAGGCAACTGGCATCAGTGATGTCCTCTCTCTTTAAGAGCTGCAGAGGCTAAAAAAAACCCAAAAAACTTCAACTGTTGGCTGACGTTCTGGTAGTGAGGTTTCTCTTCTGAGGGAGTGCTTTGTTCGAGGCCATGAAGTCATTGGCAAAGGTAGGACCAGAATCAATCAGTAAACAAGCATTTATTAAATGCCTCCTCTATCAGGCTCTTTGCTAAGTGCTGAAGATACAAAGAAAAAGTAATAATCCCTAATCTTAAGAGGTTTACAGTCTATGGATTCCGTATATGACCAATGAGATCTTATCTCTGAGCAGGTAAGCAGAAAACTTTCCTAGATGCTCAAATTCACCTAATTACTCTAACAGGTAAATTTAGAACCATCAGTCAACCAATAAGCATTTATTAGGCACCCACTACTATATGTGCCAGGTGCTGGGATTACACCAGGTGGAACTCCTGACTCCAGCTCCACTGGAGTTATCAGCAAGGTAGAGGTCTCAAGAGAACTGGGACAAGACATCTGTGGATCACAGCCAAGTTGCATTTGTGGGCAGTTGTTATAAGGAAAAAAATGTAGCTTCACTCAGGGTTTCAAATCTTTACTGTAACACATACTGCTCATCACAAAATAAAATATCTATGTACCATGGAGAAGAGAATTTTCTGGCATCAAGAATCTGTGCATTTAGGAGCACCAGCCCTGGAGTCAGGAGGACCTGAGTTCAAATCCGGCCTCAGACACTTAACATTTACTAGCTATGTGACCTTGGGCAAGTCACTTAACCCCAATTGCCCTGCGTTCCCCTCTGCAAAAAAAAAAAAAAAGAATCTGTGCATTTATATTTTAAAATACCCCAAAGTGTTCCTCCTTGGACCATCCCTTCCCCATTCTTGCCCTCATTATATCCTAAGCAACTGCTTACCTAGAATACCCCTCATATCAATGAATTTATCATATTCTCCTTTCTCTCCTCCCAGATTATGAGGTGGAAGGAGAATGGAGCCCCTGGTCCTCTTGTAGTGTTACCTGTAGCAGTGGTACCCAGAAGAGGATCCGCTCCTGTGGCTATGCCTGTACAGCCACAGAGTCTCGGATGTGTGAATTGCCTCGATGCCGTGGTGAGAGTGTGAGCTTTGTAAAGGTGGAGCTAGTGTGGATGCGCTAATAGGCCAAATAGCATAGGGAATTGGGTGTTCTTATGTTTACATGGCAGTAAGTAAGGTATAAGGCTTGGGGGTGTGAGGATGTATTGGAGGAAAGCAAGGAGTACAGTCCCATGTTAGGCTTGATAATTCCTAGACTTAGCCTGGGTCCCATTGAACCTTCCCAGGGATTGGTGGAAATAATAAAGGATCCTGCCTAGCTACTTGAGATTATCCACTGGCTCTTTGTTACCCTCCAAGGTAACATCTCCTGGCTCCGATCCCTAAGTCTGCCTCTTCAACCCACTTGGTCTTCAGTGTTGAAGAATAGGGTTACAGGCTTAAAAGTTTGGTGGGACTTGGAGAGGAGAGGAGGTCACTGCTTTGCACTGATTTTCATTCTTACTAAAGGAACAGAGAACAAGACAGGCTTTCCCAGTGAGGATTGGCTACCTGACGTCCACAATGACACCCAAATGCTTGGCTCAGGTCGGTACAGAGTTTGGTCTTGAACTGGAATTGGGGTGGTGATGGGGATGGGGCAGGGATAGGGATAGAATCCTCTACTGTGAAACCTCATATAGATAAGAAATCTCTCTCCTCATTCAAATAATAATGTAGCAGTCCTCTAATAAGGCTTGGGATGGTCACAAAGACCCTTGAGGTTGTATGTCTTCCCAGTCTGGGAAAAAAATTTATATAGCATTTTATATAGCATTTATATAACATTTTAAAGTTTAAACACTTTATTCACAATAACCCCTCTGAGGCAGGCATGCAAATGTCATTATCACTGCTTTACAGATGAGGAAACTGAGGCACAGAGAAGTTACATGATTTGGTCAAGGTCACACAGCTATCAAGTATTAGAGTCAGGACTTGAAACCAGACCCATGACGTCCCAGGTCTAGTGTTCTTTACACTACACTACATTGCTTCTTGGAAGCAACTAGGTGGTTCATTGGATAGAGCACTCAGCCTGGAGTCAGGAAGACCCAGGTTCAAATCCAGTTGCTAATACTCATTAGCTGGGTGACCCTGGGCAAGTCATTTAACCTTTTCCATAATTCACTGGAGAAGTAAATGGCAAACTGCTCTAGTACCTTTGCCAAGAAAACCTTACACAGGTTCACAAAGAGTCAGACACGACTGAACAACAATATTGCCCCTCATCTCTCCATAGGCAGCATGGAACAGTGGATGAGGTCTTGGACTTGGGGGCAGACCAATAGGGATTCAAATCCTACCGCAGACTTATTAGCTCTCCTTTTGGACAAATTATTTTGGCTCTCTCTGCCTGTTTCTTTCTGTAAACTCAGAGCTTTAAACTAGAGAACCTTTCAGGACCCTTCCAGTTCTAAATCATGGATTCTTTGAGCTTAAAGGTTATCTGGTCCAGCCTCTTACCAGAAGCATGAATCACCTGTCATCTCACAGTCTCCACTTGAGACCTTCTGTATTAGTGACCAAACACAGTTGCTTTTCAGGTAGTCCATTAATTTAACGCAACCCTAACTAATAGGAAGTATGGCCATACCTGTCTTTCTGAGCCATGCTGTCCCCTCATCCTAGGAAGGTTTTTCTTCTTCCCTTGAGGAAAGAGCTAGGAAATCCCAGGCTAACCACTAACTCTTCCTACCCAGTTGATCACTTAGCAAAGTCTAATGGAATCCACTATGATTGGGGAAAAGGGATGAGGGGACTGAGCTGATCCTCGGAGGCCCTCGGTTTCCTCCTCATTGTGTCAGAGGGGCAAGGTCATTCTTGCTTTGAGGTGCCAGGTTTTATTTTAGGGAACCCTGAATAATGACTTGAGAGGTGGGGAGATGGTGCTGCCTGCTAACGTATCATCAGCATATTTCAAATGTATGACCTTTATGTGTCTTTACTTAGTTAAAAAAAAATGACAGGACCCTGCATTACAAGGACTGTAAGGCAGTCATAGCATTACCATACTTAATACTTTTCAAGGTGAGAAACTCTGAGAGTCTTCCCCTCATTGACTGATTCTTTTATGAAGGCAAATGAGGCCATCTTATGCCTCAGTTCTTACCTGGCCCTTAACTACTGAATGGGCATTGCCTCAGGCAAACTGAGACCTGGGAAAGACCTTAGCTTAGAAAGGTCAAGGACTCCTACTGTATCCAGGACTATCACCAGTCATCTTATGTTTTGCCCCTGGACTCTGATGACTGGAGGAGAGAGTGAGGCTGATGACTTTGCACAGCTCTGCCTCACTTAAATCAAGTTCACTTGCAAGTCAAGACAACATCCTGCTGATGTCATTGGTCCTCTTTGAGAATGAAGATGAACAACAGCTTTTCAAGAATTTGGGTTCAAAACCTGCCTCTGATGCTTGCTACCTGTGTATTATTTAATTTCCCTGGGCTTCAATTTCCTTATCTGTAAAATGAGAGAGTTGCATTAGATGGCCTCTGAGGTCCCTCCTAGCCCCAGCTTGGTGATCCTCTGATCTGTTTAGTCCTCATCACAATTCAGTGGGGAGGTCAATAGGGCCAGGTTCCATTTGGCAAATTAGAAAACTAAGCCCCAGAGATCTTACCTGTATCACAAAACTAAAGAGTGGCCAAAATAATACAGAACCTTAGCTCCTTTAACAACTGGCTGTGTGGGATATGGCACCTTCTTCTCTCCCAGAATACCCCTTTTCAGGGATGCTCCCCAAGGTGTATGTCCAAGAGGGTGTCTATGAAACTCCCAGCTCAGGCACCAAATCTGGTCTCCCTTCCTAATAATTAGAGCTGCTCCTAAATGAAACGGGTCATACCTGCAAATTAATGTGTCCCCTGATGTTGGAGGTGTTCAAGCATGGGCTGCTTGCTGGGTTGATAGAATGGGGCAGCACATGCTCCAGGTAAAATGAACTGGACTAGATAACCTCTGGAGATCTCTGCCATCTCTGGAATTCTGTGGTTCTCTGAAAGGACCACATTGCCATGGTGGTCCTGAGAAAGAAAGGCAGTCTCTCCCCAGCTGTCGCTACAGTAGGTTGCTTGAGCCCCTTCCTCCTGAGTAAGAGTTGGAGGAGCTGGGTAAGGAGAAAGGAGTGTTTCCTATTGGACTTTGCCCAGCTGGCCTCTTACTCTGATTCCTAGTCCCAGCACACCCTGACAGCAGTTTTTTAAGGCTTTTACAAGGGTAGGCTCTCATTGCCAAGTTCATAATGACTACTGGATGCTTTTGAGGAGAATAAGAAGGGAATGGCTGTATCTCTCCCATTCATTCATTTTCTCAATTAATATTTCTTGGACACCAACTACGTATAAGGCACTGTGCTAAGTAGTCAAAATGGATTCCTTCCTTTCCCCCACCCAGAGGTAGACAGCTGTGAGAAGTGGCTAAACTGCAAGAGTGACTTCCTGGCAAAATACATGAGTAAGGTGCTGACAGATCTGCCCAGCTGCCCGTGTGCCTATCCTCTGGAGGCTGTGTACAGTGCTGTGAGCCTGCCCGATGAGCAGCAAGGCAGAAGTTTTCGCTGGAGGGATGCAAGTGGCCCCAAGGAACACCTGGATGTCTATCAGCCAACTGCCCGCTTTTGCCTTCGTTCCCTCCTCTCTTTGGACAGTACCACACTGGCTGCCCAGCACTGCTGCTATGATGAGGGCAGCCGGCTGCTGACTCGTGGTAAGGGGGCTGGCGCACCTGACCTCATCAGCACTGACTTCTCCCCAGAGCTGCACTTCAAGGTGGACACGCTGCCTTGGATCCTATGCAAAGGTGACTGGAGCCGCTACCATGCAGCACGACCCCCAAACAATGGGCGGGCCTGTGCCGACAACCCACCTGAGGATGAATATCTGGCTCAGTTACAGGAGGCCAAAGAGTATTAACCAAAGAGTCAGGAAGGCCCAAAACGTGGGAGACGCTTGGAGGCTTGGCTTTGTCTCGAGTGGCTGGGCCAGAGGCTATGGGCTCCTCTTGTTTGCTCCCTAGGAACATCTGGAAAAGGGTAGGCTAAGAATACCTCACAACTGGGGCATCTATGCCAAGCTGCTAAATGGGGAAGGGTTTTCCTTGGTATCTCTGACCCTTGCATGTTTTCTCCCAGTTTAGTGGAATGAGAAGCCTCCCTGAAAGAGGGACTTCTCAGGTGATTGGCTTCACCTGTCACTTTCTTGTTTGGGATAGGGAAGGTGAAGGGTGTGTGTGTGTGTGTGTGTGTGTGTGTGTGTGTGTGTGTGTGAGAGAGAGAGAGAGACAGAGACAGAGAGAGACAGACAGATAGAAAGAGACACAGAGACAGGGTGAGTGAAAGGTTGGTCTTAGATCAGCACATCCTTGGGTTCTGGGTGGCAGAAAGAGGGGCATGTCATTCAAAAAGCCCTTAATAGCCCTGTGGATTCGGCCCTCCCATCCCCCAACCTCTCTCTCTTGCCCTACTGCAAGGAGACTTGTTTTCTTCTCATTCCCAGGTTCCTGTGTCCTCATCATATTGGTTTGGACACAAGTTTTCACGTAGCCATCCAGCCAGACTCCAGTTTCTTGGGGAGAAGGGTTGGGAGCTTTAGACTCACTTAATGGCTATTAGGAGTGGCTCAGTTGAACTAGAGATAAGCACCTTCATCTCCAGTGACTCTCTGAGGACCTGGGGAATGATTGAGGGTCAGTTGAGAACAAATGATAGGAGGATCCAGTCACTCAGATCTTTCCAACCCCATGTCTTCCCTACCTCCTTTCTGAGGGGTCTGAGCAAATAGGATGGGAGAACATTATTACCACTGCCAAGTATCTCTGGGACAGTTACTTTGGCTTCAATCAGCTCTGTAATAGGGCGCATACCTCATTCACTCTCCCCACCCCTCCCCCAAGAGTCTGGCTGAGTACCTCAGTGCCACCACCTTCCTATTTTCCCCAATAAGGTAATAGACTAGACATTTACTTCTGGTGTTTGGGGGTAATGTTGTGTGGGCATCTGGACAGGGAGAGTAATGCAAGATGCCAGGCATCTTCAGCCCACAGAGTGCTTGGGAGAGATTCATTAATTGCTCACTTGTGTCGATAGTTCCTTAGTCTGCATCAAAGCAGTCCCACAAAGGCATTAAGGTCTAAAGCAGGTATACCTAGGTGTATTGGGAGGAGGTAAGGTGATAAGAACTAGATTGATTGGATTAGGGCTAGGGGAATGGTACCCAACCAGGGAAAAGGAGAAGAGGATGTTCATGCTGATCCCAACCCTTGCTCTTCACCCTATGGATAATTTGCTCCCAGTCCCACTCCCACAATGGGAATGTGAAAGGGAAAGCCTGAGTGAGGGTGTAATTGGATGTCAGAACAGGGCAAGATTGAAGAACGGTGGGTGTTGGAGCTACAAAATCTGGGAATGGTGCACAAAGCTCTGTTCCATAACTATTGCCCTCCCAAGACCTAAGAGCCCCTCTCTTCCTGTTGGCTTACTCCAGCCCTATGGTGCCCTTCTTTTCCGTCCTGGGTGGCAGTGTCTTGTAGCTTCTATCTGTGAGGGATTAATTTGATTTAGTCCCAGCTGTCACTTGTTACCAAGTTCTTTAGAGGGTAGGAAAGAGAGTAAAGGAGACTCAGTGAGCTGCAATGGGATCTTTTTGGATCTTCAGCAATAAAGCACTTTATTTGAAACCACTGCCTGGTAAAGCAGGCAGCAGTGGGAGGAATCCAGGAGTGGTTGAAATGGATTTGAATAGCCTATGGTCTGCCTTGTTAAGACTCTCAGGAGGGCACTGAAAGGAAGCTGTCCTCATTAAGGGTTTTGTATTCGGGCTTGGGATTCACCTAACAGGGAGATGTGAGCAGGGCAAGACAATCCAAAGGCTACTGACTCTTTGGCTCCTGAAACCCTTTTTGCACTTTAACAGACAGGCATGGGAAGCAGAGGGAGGGGAACACCAGATCACCAATCCATTTAGCAATTTCATCAAAATCTGGACTAACACTCAAAAAGTTACTTCTATCTTTCCGTACTGATGTGCATTTGAATCATGAAAATGTGCAAATTGATTTACTTTGCCATATCAGAGAGTGCTCACCCAAGACGGCAATGGTACTTGCCGAGAGTACCCTCAGTCTTCTCAGCTGCTGCTACACCTGCTCCAACTTAGGCTGGGGTGAGAGGAAGGAATGTCGGCTGTCAGGGCTTCCACTGGCCCTGTAATATGACCTACAAAGTGCCAGTCCACATGTTTGGATTGCCTCTCAGCGCTTCCAGAAGCTCCTATGAGAACTCCCTGTCATCTCTGACTGATAATGGGAACTAGTGCCCCTATGGCATGTCTCTTTTCTCTCACTTTTTTTTTTCCATTTGAAAGCTGACAATTCATCTGGCTACTTAATTTTGAGCTTGGCCCCTGGATCCAAAGCATATTTGTAGAGGATGTACTCTAGTTTCTATAGGGGGTGGCTGCCCCCACTTCACAGATCCTCTTGTTAGAGAAAGGCCCACTAGTAATAGCTAACATTTAATATAACACTTACTTTGTGCCATGCACTGTATGAAGCACTTTACAATTATTATCTCATTTGATCTTCACAACAACCCTGGTGCTATTTTTATGCCCATTTTACAAATGAGGAAACTGAGGTAAATAGATTAAGTGACTTGCCCAGGGTCCCACAGCTAGTAAGTGTTTGAAGCCAAATTTGAACTCAGGTCTTACTGACTCCAGACTCTATATTCTATCCACTGTACTACCTAGCTGCCCCAACTAAGACCTTTTATGGGCTGCAAGATCTTCCCTGCCCTCTTTTATAGGATAAATGACAACAGCATTATAGGAAGAGATCTTGAAGAGCATCCCTCGTCATATAAGTGAGAAAACCATGGTCCAGAAAGGAGACATGGTTTGCCTTGTCATTGGGTGACCTAGGCTAGAACTCTGGTTTCCTGACTCCAGCACTAGCATTCTTTCCTCTCTACAACATTTGTTGGTGCTTGGGGAAATTGTACAGCCAGGAGCAATGAAACTGTATGGTCTCTGAAAAATGGGAGGTGAGGATCACCTGAAGGGCCAGGCAGAGGTACACAATGGGCTCTTGAACAGGCTGCCAATACACTGCAAATGAGGGCATTTGAAGGTGAAGTGGGCTAAAGACTGTCATAGAAGAAATGTATGATAGAAAAAGTTATACTAGTTGTGTGATGAGAGGGAATCATAATGACTTGTGGTACCAAGATGCCAAGAGAATTCAGATGACCCAGCATATTGGATGGACCTCCCAAGGCGAATTTACAGGGTGACTTGTTAAGAGTTGTACACGGTGGGGAGGCATGCATTGGTTGTGGTGTGAGTCCCCAGAGGGCATATCAGTGAGATCTCGGAGCTATTTCAGGGAGATAGGTAACAGGAGGATAAGTAGGGGAGGTGTATTCTTCGATTATCAAGGGCCGCCCCCTGGAGTTTTGCCTAGCTACATACCTTTTTACTCTGATCTATATTGGTGCACATTGCAAAGCATAGTTTTGTTCTTTTTGCGTCATGAACCTAGCAACATTAACAATAAACACAGCTTAGATTGGAGAAGGTACCTCCTGTGACAACCAGTTTGCAACACTATCCCCTTGTAAATTGAAGCACTGTCAATTTCCACTATGCCAAGTTCTGATTTTTTGGTGATGTGTTATTTCATCAATTCAGAGAATTTCTAGCATGGAAAGATAAATAACTAATAAATCTTAGACTTATCTGGGGGCGCTGAAAGAATAAGTGATTTGGAAAAATAAAACCGAATAAATGATTTGTCCATAGATTAAACTAAATTTAATCTGTGCAATGAGACACACATTAAATTGTTACCATATCAAATCACTGGCGAAAGAAACTGAACCCCAAGTGGTGAGAACCATGATGGGGTTGGGGATGGGTAGGAATTTGAAGTGATTATCCAAGACAAGAAAAGACAATAGACACCCATAGCCCAAGTAGGAACAGCTCCTGTGCTTGAGGTGAAATAGGAATGGGGTATTATATAACCTGGAAAAAGGATGGGTGGGAACTGCAAGGAGAGCCCTGATTTCAAGCTAACAGCAAGAGAAAGGGGCCATGAAATCAGATCCATTTCATTACTTTATCACCACCCCACCCCACCATGTTTTAGCAAACAGTTCCCTTCCTTATTAATCCCACCTTTAACCAAATAAACATCTTCACCCTCTATCAATCAAAACAAATGTCTAAGATTGCTGACTCTGTGACCCTAGGCAAGTCACCTAATCTGATTTGTAAAATGGGAGCATAATTTGTCTAGTTGATTGCTAAGGTCCTTTGCAGCTCTAAAAACTATTGATTGTTGAAAACCATTCATTCAACAATGGCTATCAGGTAATTTCTCCCATAGCTGTTACAGTACTTCCTTCCCTTGATCTTTTGGGAAAATTTGGTCTTCCAGAAAGCCTGGCTCAATAAATACTGTCCAAGTTGGTTCTGTATTAGACAAGCTTATCTCATAGATAAGCTGATTTTAATTGGATTGTTTCCATCTCCCAAATACAAAAAACACTTTTTTCAGATTCTTCTCTCCTTTAGCCCCTCAACCCCCAGCTACTTCCATTGATTCCTCTATTTTAATTGGATTTTCATATTGAAGTAATTCTGTTTAGGATTTGCAAATTGACTAGATTAATTTCAAAATTATAATTCTGGTGTAGGGCACAGGGTGGTTTCTTTTAACTTTTGTGGAGAAAAAAGAAATGATATTGGGATTGGATATTAATAGTAGACATACATATAACATTTCTGCTTTGTATCTTTTTTGGATGCAAGTGGCTAGCCTTCCAGAGTACCTATAGTGCTTAAAAATAGCTTTCCGCTTAACTGGTGGCATCTACCTGGAAGATGGTGTGGGTAGGATTCAGGACTTGTATCTAGAGCTCTTCTTTAAAGAGATCATTTGTAACTTTTCTTCAAGTCCTCAGTGTAGGAGATACCAGTAATGATACTCCAAATGTCCTAGAGATACTTTCACTATGAGGACCAGTCTCTACATTCAAAGCAAAGATCTTGGATAGTTCCCAATAATAGCTTACCTTTCTGTATCATTTTATGGTTTTTGTTGTCCAGTCATTTTGGTCCTGTCTGACTCTTTTGTGACCTCATTTGGGGTTTTCTTGGCAGAGACCAGAGTGATTTGCCATTTCCTTCTCCAGCTCATTTTATAGATGTGGAAACTGAAGCACAGGGTTAAGTGACTTACCCAGGGTCACACAGCTAATAAATGTCTGAGGTCAGATTTGAACTCAGAAAGATGAGTCTTTCAGACTTCTGGCCTGGTGCTCTGTCCACTGCACCACCTAGCTGCCCCTAAAATTCATTTTATGGTCCCAGAGCTCTTTAATCATAAATTTCCCCATCCAGTCCTACCAATAATAATCCAGTAAGATACATAATGCAAGAACCACTGTCCTTATTTTGCAGCTGAAGAAATGGAAGCTAAAGAGAGACCGATTTGTCCAGGGTCATAGAACTATATGGCAAACCCATTGACTTTGGAGTTAAAGGATTTGTATTCAGATTACAGCTCTGCCACAATACACTATCCCTGTGACCTTGGACAAGTGACCTACTCTCTCCAGTGTGTTTGGATTGTGTAGCCTCCATGGTCCCTTCCAAGCTTTAGATCCAATTCCATGACTCCTACTCCAGCAAGGTTACCACAATGCCATAGTGCTTTCTAAGGAATTCAAGCCTAAGAAAGTTGTTTGAAGTCTGAATCTTGAGCTTCTCTTAAAAACTGAGACTCTGGCTTACTTTGAAGTGTCGGCTCCCAGCATTATGGTTTCTGTACCAGAAGAAAAACTTTCATGAGAGTCTGGGTATTTTCAAGTGTAAAGTGCCAAGTATTGCATCCACAGGTTTTAAAAGCAAGAGAAAAATCCTATTTCCCTCATCAGAGCACCAAGAATTCAAAAAATATTAAGTGCTTAAATTGGATGCAAAAACCAAAAAATGTAGTTCCTGCTCTCAAAGAGCTTAGTGATACCTAATCAACTAGTGATATGGAAATAATCCAAATGACGTATCTGAATCCTCCATGTATTCCTCGCTCCTCCATTCCATGGAATGAAAGAGGGGAGAAATGTTTTACTCGTTAACCTCATTGAAAACGGAGCTTAGATTGGCAATCAAACGTCTTGAGGCCAGAGAGGGAAAGAACTTGGTATCTGGTCACCCCTAGAAGTAAGGTCAAGGCAGAATAGTCTACAACAGTAAGGCCATCGAACTGCTAATCCCAGTATGGATTAGGCCCAACTTTGCTACTAACTTTACTATGTGAATTTTAGGACACGGCTTATTGGAATAGTCTGATAACTTGCTAGCACTGTGTGATTCTTCTTACATTCAACTGTTGTGCTCTAGAGCATTATTAAGGAAACAAATGGGTGTTACTTGGCTTGTAGGAAGCAGTTTCTCCCCAAACCTAAACAGCACACCACCTCCAAACTATTCCGTGGGTGGAACATACGCAGATGGTATATATGATCAGAAACAAACTCCTCCCAGCTTACTTTCCTCAATTCCAAATCCAAAGAAAACCAGCCGCCTGTACTGAGATTCTTCATCCCACAGCTCCAAGCTCAGAGATGGACACAGCTTCCACATTTGTTTTTTTTTAAGTTATGTTTATTTAGCGTATGTACACATAAAAGAGAATTCACTGTCTGATCCCGCCCAGCAGAAAACATGCACAAACCCATGGTATATGAATGGGGAGGGGGCCTGGGCCCCACAGTAGTGGTTGGGATGGTGCAATCCTGCCAGTCACAGCTGCAGAACAGTAGAGAGCTGGACTGAGCTGCTGGGTGGGCCAGGGCCCTGTAGAAGTTAACATTAGAATAAGCGTGCGCCATAGCCAAAGGTCTGTTTGATGCTCTCAAAGTAGTACCGCTGCCAGCCCTGTCTTGTCCGTTCTTCCTCTGGTGATGGGATGCCTTTGCCCTCCATGAGAAGCTCTGTCTCTCCATCTTTGTCAATAAAGGTCAAGGTAATGGTAGCAAAGTGTCCTGGGGGAAGAGTCAAATAGTCATTAGGACTTCAAATTTCACTCTGAAACCTCATTTGAAGGAACTCTTCAAGTCCTTCTCCCTTAACAGTACTTTCCAGCCTGAGAGGTTTAGATTTTTCTAGTAGGAATTAACCGCAGTTACTATATGGGAAATGATTGAGTATAAACTTGTCCCAAGCTCAGAACTGACCTGAGAGTGTTACTACCTCAGAGATTCCCACAAACCACTTTAGGACCCAATAGATCTCAACTGCATTGCTTAGTTTAGGGATACATACAATAAAAGGTACACTTACCATCAGGCCAAGACTTAAACCTCCATTTCATCACAATCTTGTTTTCAGGGACCTATAAGGGTAAAAGAAGTCAGTCTGGTCAAGACTTGTCTTCGAATTAGCCTCTCTCCTCCCCCTTGCCTTCTTACTAGCACAGGCTGAAGTCAGTGTCATTCAAGAAATTCTGCTGCTGAGAGGACAAAACAGTCCATACAATGTGTTAACTTTTACAGTCCCTAAATCAGGCCCATTCAAACTGGATCAGATATAGTTTTAACACTGTAATCAACATGTGGCTACATTTTTCCTGTATCTGCATCTTGATCATGATACAAAGTTAAACAGCTATTCATTTAGAATGATTTAGTTTTAACTTTTACAAGAGGTTAAGGGGCCCCAATTTTAACTTCACAGGTTAGAAGTACTGTTTTTCTCATGGCACAGCTCTTGGAACAGGGTCTGCACACAGGTAGCACTCACCAGATCTAAAAACTCCCCGGTAACATTGCCATCCAGCAAGTGGAACTTTCCCCCCTTATCTGCTTCTAACACAGCAGAAGCATGGGTGAAGGCCTGAACCATCTGCAAGGACAAGAGAAGAGGTAAGTAGTGGGGCCTGGGCTTTCCATGATTCTTGGCCTCCTTCAGTTCTTATACTTAGCTAGCTTATTTACAAAGTTGGGTCTAATCCATACCTGGATTAGCAGTTTGATGGCCTCACTGTTTTATACTATTCTGCCTTGACCTTACTTCTTTCCCTCTCTGGCCCCACAACATTTGATTGCCAATCTAAGCTCCATTTTCAATGATGTTAAAAAGTAAAATATTTCCTCTCTCATTCCATGGAATGGAGGAGTAAGGAATACATGGAGGATTCAGATGTCATTTGGATTATTTCCATATCACTAGTTGATTAGGCATCACTAAGCTCTTTGAGAGCAGGAACTACATTTTTTGGTTTTTGCACCCAATTTAGCCACAGGACCATAACTACACCTAAGTCCCCAGTCCTACAGCTGGCTTCCCTCATCTATCTAGTCCTATTTAATCTCACAACCAAGATCATGGGCCAGGCTTACATTATGTCTGGGATTTCTTTCTGGGTCACTGACATCATTCAGCAGTACCCAGAGTCGGGGTGTGGTGGTGGTGGAAGGGACCATGAGAGGTTCCTCTTTACCATTAGTAAGTATGGGGTAGGGGAGGTAGTAAAAAAGGAGAAAAGAGGAGAGAACTGTAAAGGTAAGTTCCCTAGGTCACTCTGAGGTGACTCAACATGTGTTGTATCCCTTGGGGCAGGGGTCCCTAAACTTTTTGTGTCATGGACTCCTTTGGCAGCCTGGTCAGGCTCATGGACTCCTCAGAAGGTTTTTTTAAAAATGGTAAGTTGAAGGAAATGAGAAATTTGAATGAGTTTAGTGAAAGTAAAGATAGGGTTTTTTTCCTACCCAGATCAAGAAACCCTTGTTTTAAGGCCTATGATTTAGGTGGTAACTGGGCTAATAAAATAACAGGGAACAGCAGTGCCTCTCTAGATGGGCATAAGCACTTCTGTTCAAGCCTCACACTTACCTCCTGGGTGACAAACACCCTAAAGAGCTCCTCTGGTGATGTTAAGAAAGTGTCCTTCAGAACAATCTTGCAGGTAGGGATCTTGACACCAACAGTTTTAGGCTGACTTGCCAAAGTACCAGGTTTGACCTGTGGATGGTGCCAATGATCAATTTGCCGACTAATGATGGTGTAATCAGCAACTCATTTCTCTAATAACTCATTATGGTTTACAAAGCACTTTCCTCATAACCCTGTGGAGTAGGTAGTGAGAAATAACAGCATTCCTATTTTAAAGGGACATGTGGAGGTTAATATATGTCAGAGCCAAAACTTAGCATTTTTCCATTATATCCCAATACATATTTTGGGAAAAGACCTAATAGACCCCCTATGTACCCCAAATTGATCAGTCTACACGACAGAGAATCTCTTAAGCTTACTTAAAGGAAATCAGAATCAAGGACAGATAGAGGAGGGTTTGAATTGTCAGGCACCTTTCTAGGAAGAATAAGCTTCTTAAGCATTGTTACTCTCTGGCAAGGTTTTATGTTAAAAAAAAAACTTTTCTACTCATAACATTTAGAGTTATCTTATTCAGGCTATCCTTTATATACCCTCCAAGAACATCCTAAGTACATGATACTGGATCAAAAATCTGGCCAACTGGGCACTGTGACACCTTTGAACTTCCTGGTGGGAAAGGGCCTCACAGAGTTATCTAGTAGCCACAATACAAACCAAGGACTGTTTGGAAGAGATGTACAAGTGGTGGCTATAATAAGTAATTCTGTGCCAATGTGACTAGTGCCAAATGAAATTTTTGGTCCTTGGTGAGTTTTACACGCCCTAGAAACCTGTAAAATAAGGCTACTTTAGACTGTTCAAAGCTTAGTTGCTTCCAGTTTGTAAACACTTGGGATTTGCCCTGGAGGGGAAAAGAGACACAACATATCTGTATCATGTTTATTTTTATTCATTTAAAAGGCAAGTGTTCCCTACAGAGAGAGCCAAGTAGCTGTGCAGTTCTTGACACCCCTCATTTCCCTGGCTTGCTTTCAAGTGTTGCCATACAGAGAAAGGGGCACTTACTTTGGACTCCTCAGCTTTCACTGGCAGCTGGGGGGCTGGATCTACTGTCTCGCCATTCAGAGTAGGTAAGATCATGCCTTGCGTGAATTCTGCAAAGACAGAATCCCAGCCACAGGGTTACTTCTTAGCAAGTTGGAAGCATTTGTTCTGGGTACTACATAGAAGGAACTAATCCTACCAGGAGGAAATGAACCGAAAAACTGTCTAAACAGACACCAGTTTAAAATATAAATATTTAAAACCCCCCATAACACTGTTCAGCCAACATATTTTAGCAAAAAATTCATGGGCCAAATAACAGCTAACACTGTTTTCAGAGAGACAAACGGTGACATTACGTATAATGTGCTCCTGTATATGAAGCTGAAAAAGGAAGAGAAGGTAGTTAATCTCAACTTTAATCTTTACTGGGATCTATGTGTTGTATAACATAATGTGTCTAACTGCACTTGTTTTAAGTGAGCTCAGTCCCCAAGTATGAAACACATTTGAATTCTCTAAAATGTGTTCTGTAGCTTGGTTCTCTGTTGTAACAAAAATGCCTATAGTCTGGTATAGAAAGTATCCAGAAAGCAACCAATTTCATGACTGAGTTATATGCTGATCTAATACCCAGCTCTGACAGGAACATAAATAACACCTTAATTATTCTAAAATTGTAAGAAAGGGGTGCTACATGTTTGGATCTCCTACCTCCTGAACTCCCCAAAATTAACAGCCCTGAGACAGACCAATGGGCAAAGAGCTCTTAGTTCTTCTTAATCCTCAAACAAAACAGATACAAGAGTGGCCTGTCCAAACTCGTACCTGTTTTAAGAGTCCTGATATAAGTTTCTACTGCGTTTCGGATCTTTGTCGCACCTTCTTTCTTCATTAAGGCCAACAGGGTTGTGTCAGGCTCATCTTTGGCAAGGCTCACACTAACCTGAGTGGAGAACCAGACTGTAAATAACCTGATAGGCTTAAGCAAAAATCTTCTTACCTTTGGTGCTAGATGTAGAAGTTAAGCAGTTAGATGATTACAGACCACATTTTCAAAGAAAACACATAAAAAGTCCATTTGAAACATTCCTTCAAAGGTCTTTTTCTGTCAAGGCAATGATGGACACGGAGAGCTTTAGAAACCAAAAGTCTTCCATTGAATAAAATTAACTCGGTAGGATAGGGCATGAGAAGAATCTACAATATGATTAAGGCTAAGTTGCTTTGTAAGATCTCAACTGACCTAAGTTTTGGAAATCGTCATGTGGTAGAGTGAGACTTTGAATTCCTGGCTCAATCCTGTACTAATCTTAATTGTCATTTCTTTCAAAGGAAGGAAAGAGGGAAGGGGGCAAAGAAAGGAAGGAAGAAGAAAAAAGGAGAGAGGGAAAGAAAGAGGGAGAGAGGAAGGAAGCAAGTTCTAGAGATGAACGACCAGAAAATGCAAACCTCCACTTCATTGACGTCGTTTTCATCCGACAAGTTGGGGATCTCCACGTGTCCCTTGTATTTCACTCCTGACTTAGAAGTACCTGCCAACAAGATTTTGGTCTGTGAGACCCTTTTGCTTCTTTCCTTAGTTAGCAGAGGTTACTGCCACCGATGGGCCCCATTAACTCTAGTTACTATCAGCAAGACTAAAATCTGAGATTTTATGGATTACTTTGCCCAACTCCTTAGTTTAAGTGGGACCGTCTTGTGTTCCCACCTTTACTTGAGATATTCGATTTCTTAACTTTATTAGACTTGATTTCATTAGGAAACTGTTGGGGAAACTCCTTTTAGTAAAGCAAACCTACATTTGCTCTGCCTCAGTTGGTTTAGAGTTGCTTAAGGCATTCAGAGGTAAATGACTTGCACATATTCAGACAGCCAGGATGTCAAAGGCAAGATTTATCCTAGGTCTTTCTGACATCTGGGCCAGTTCTTTATTCATTATGCCATGTTTCATCTCTCTAGAGTTCCTTCCCTAAGTTATCACAAAAGAGGGCTCAGGGCCAAGCCGATTATGATTATAAACAAATATCCTTCACTGAAAATATTGAAGGGGGCACTGTGGAGAAATATAAGTGAAGACCTTGATGAGAATTAAGATTTTTCCAAATGTCCGGGAGGCTAGGAGTAACACAAATGAAATGTTCTATATCATTTTAGAGGCAGATGTGCTTAACTGCTGGAAAGAACCTGGGGGATGTTCTAAAAAATACAACTGACAAAGTCACAGAGGTTATAAAATATAGGGCTAAGACAACTAATACTTCTTGCACAAAGCTTCAAGGCAGCATGTACTCCTTTCCTTTCTCACAAAAGATGGTTTCAGCTTGTCAGACAGCCATTTAACAAATATGTACCAGGTGACAGCTATGCACAAAGTACTGTGTCAAGTACTGGAGCCATTAGCATTTAAAGTGAAGTACAGACACCCTTATCCTGCCAGAAAGCTGGCACGGACCCACCTGTCCAATTCAGTTTGATGGTCCACTCGTAGAAGAAGATGAGTTTGCCTTTGCGATTGTTGATTGATGCCTCTCCATCAAGCTTGCTCACTTCTGTCACCTCACAGGTGCCCTCCTCACCTTGAACTTGGATCGCCAGAAACAGGGATTTCAGCTTATCAGTGGACCAGTTTGAAGCATCCCTCTCAGTCCTAGAAAGAGAAACATAACCATGGAACTCTCTCCACAGCAACTGTCTGGAATACACCCAATGTATGAAAAAGGCTCCTGGCTAAGGATGGGGAAAGCTATTGAGTGGGAATCTTCTGCTTGTCCAATGGAGAGAGAGGGAAGGGCAAAAAAATGCATGAAAATCCATATGATGTGAAAACTATGACCAAGATCTCCAGTTCAGGAGTGCTGCTTTCAGAAGAGGTAAGAAGCAGAAGGAAGGGTAACAGTCAACATTTTGATAATTCCTGTATAGAACAAAGACTATGCCATCTTTACAAAATATTATAACATTTACAGAACTTCAAGGTCTGCAAAGCAATTTATATACATTACCACTTGATATTAAAAACTCTGATGTAGGTACAATACTCCAGTTTTGCAGATAAGTAAACTAAGGTTCAGAGAACTTAAATTACTTATCAAGTCATCCAGTTACTAAATACCAAGGGATGGGATTCCAATAAGCCCAAGACTTTTCCTGACTCCCAAGTGAACTGTCTGACCCAATACTACACCCTTCTTCCTCATCTACAAAGATGCTACTTATTATTGTGATTCCACTTATCATGTGATCTGATATGAGGAACCTAACACTCAACTGATTTCCCTCCTGATCAAGAGTAAGAATTTGTAAGACATCTACTAGAATCAGAAGTACAATTTGTGGTTATAGTACTTAATAAAGTAACCAGTCAATTCAAGTCCTGAACCAGAGAGAGCAATAGGAATCATTGCATCAAAATTTGTAAAAGTAGGGGCAAACTTGAGGTCCACAAAACTCCCTAATGCAACCCGAACCAGTTTAAAATGTAATTGGGAAATGTTTAACAAAATAAATAAAAACATGATATAAAGAAGATAATGTTAGCTTATGGTTTTGGAAGTCAATCTGAGCCTGAGGGGATCTATTTCTTTTGGAGTTTGATACCACAGTTAAAGGAAGCTGGGGGATGTCCTAAAAAAGTAACTGGTTCCCTGACTTTCAAAGTAACAGAGATTATAGAATATAGGACTAATACAACTAATATTCTAGTGGTAGGTGCTATGGTGGGAATACTAGGAAGGCTTTGTCATTTACTCAATTCGCCAAATCTTTTAGTGGTAACAATAAGACACAACCACAAAAAAAAAATGAAACAAAGCACAAAGTGGTGTAAGTACACGGAGAGACAGACACAAAGAATACAGCTGAGGGAGAGAGCGTCAATAGCTTTTTAGGGTGTGTGTGTATGACAAAGGAGGGCAGAAGAGGAGTGCTCAGTGAAGGCTGCCTTAAGGAAATGACATTTGAGCTAGGCCTCGGAGGGAGAAGAAACTCCAGGAACAACTAAGAAGCCGCCTCACTGAGGCCACTGGTTACCTAGCAAAGGACTCGGAACACCTCCCCACCACGAGCCTGCCCAGCCCAGCAGCCATAGCCCGCCTCCCTCAGCAAAGGACTTTCGGATCCTTTAGAGGGACAGGAAAGGGGGTAACCGCAGACCCGAGGACCACCCCCCCCCCTTCGTCCAGCAATTGGTGCCTCTCCCACCTCGCCACAATCCCCCGGGCGTGTTCACTCCGGCGGACCCCATCCCCATTCGCCCGGACTCTTGGGTTTGCGCCTTCCCAACACGTGCGGGGAGGAAAACGTGCGTCCCCCGTAAATCGGCCCCGCGGGTGCTCCGAGATAAAAACGGGCCGGGTCGGAGCTGCGGGACCCCGGCTTTCCAGAGCAGGGTATCTGTCCGGGATCCAAGCGGGCACTTTCTCCAGGGGTTCACACTTTGCCCAGCGGGCACTTTCTTCCTCCTTCCCGTCCCCGTCGTCCCCCAGCTCCGCGAGCAGCAGAGCCGCCGTGCGGAGCTCCCCTCCGGGGCCACCCTAAGCCCAGGCCCCGGCCACGGCCACTTCTTCTTTCCTCCACTTACCAGTGCCAGTTATTGACGTTAGTAGCATCTGCCCGCTCCTCCACGATCCAGCGTGGGTCACCCTCGCCCCACTTGGCCATCTGGTCTCGGATTCTGTCGCCGCAGGCTCCCGCACAGCCCCGGCCCCAGCCGCCCGGCAGCGCCTGGAAATTACTAGAAGCGGGCGCAGCGCCTCCCGGCTCGCTTTTCCCTCCACCTTCCCCCCCCCACCCCAACCCAACCTTCTCCGCTCCCCTTCCGCAAGCTTCCGGATCCTCCTCCTCCTCCTCCTCCTCCTCCTCTTTCTCCTCCTCCTTCGGCCTACTTCGACCATGTACTTCCGCTCTAACTTTGCGCAGGATACGTGCCCCCAATTCTCAGGGTACCGGCTTACTCCCCACTTGCTAAACCGCCCCCTGCCCTCACGACTAGGGCATAGCTGCAGTTATATACGGGGAAGGAACGTTGAACGGCCTATCAATGCTTCGCGTTGGAAACCTATAGCTCTTCGACATGCCTCCGCCACTCAATGGGGAGTGAAAACAGTAAGCTTTGCTCGCGAGGCTCTCTGGGAGTTGTAGTTTTTGTTTAACCGCCCGCTCCATGTCCGGCGGAAGGAGGCGTTGGAAAATAAGGCAGTGTACCGAGCCACCCGCCCTTGCGCAATTATGTTTCTGGGCGTTGTAGTCCTCAGGACAAAAGTCGAGGGCGAGTCGGCAAAAGGAGGCGGAAAGAGGAAAACGACAACTTCCAGCATGCCGTGCGGCCGGACCCCCCTCCCTAGACGGTTCTCTAGTCCCTCTTCCCTTTACCTCTGGGCTGCACTGTGTGACGGGAAAGACTCGGCGGGCTGAGGTTGAGTGACTGCTGCTGAGTCCTGAGAGGGAGGGGCCGATGCGGAAGAGGTAAGGGGTTCAGGCCTCCCCTCGTCCCACTCGCCCATCGCTTCCCCCACTAGCCGCGGCGCAGTTCTTCCTGCGCGGTTCTGACATTCCCTGGCCCCCTCCTCAAACTGACAGCCCCTTCAGGTTCCTCTGGGGCCCCCCCCATCCTTCCCCCTGTCCTGCCAACCTAGTAGTCTGGGGAAGAGGAGAGAAGGGGGATCCTGAGGGCAGACAGGGGCTGCTGAGCGTCCCCCCCGCCCCAAGATCTAGCCCTTTCTGTCCCCCAGTATGCGCCTCACCCCCAGCTTTCCCCTTCTTCCTACTCCTGGCTCCTGCAGGCGGGGACGTGGCCTCTTTGCAGAGTTGTCTAGAGGCGAGTCAGCGGCCAGGTATGGGGGGCAGTCATTAGGTGACAGAGTGGATGGAGCCTAGAATCAGGAAGACCGGAGTTCAAATACAGCCTCAGACACTTAGCTGTGTCGCCCTGGGCAAGCCATTTCACCACTGTTTGCCTCAGTTTCCTTTTCTGTAACATGGGGATAATAATAGCTCCTACCTCCCAGGGTATTGTGAGGATAAAATGAGATGTTTGTAAAGCGATTTCCGAGTACTATGTGAATGCTTTAGTATTATTTGCAAATACCTCGTTTAACCCTGCCTACAATCCTGGGAGGTAAGTACTGTTTTTATTCCCATTTTACAGAGGAGGAAACTGGCCCAGATAGATAAAAGGTTAAGTGTCTTGAAGGCTAATTTGAACCTAGATTGTTTTGACTCTTGAGGAGTAGCACGATTCCACTTAGCTGCCTTTGCCTGTGGTTCGTAAACGTTGGATGTGAGATTCAAAGGCAGGTTTCTCCTGAGCTCCGAAATCCAGTGCTGTTTCCGCTGTAGTGATCAGCCTCTAGTGCAATGAAAAGGCCAAGGTTCTGGAAGTCAAGATACATGGGTTCTAGTCCTTGCACTATTGATTTAAGAAGGTTAAACGCACCTCCCTAAGCCTGTATCTCTCCTGTATGTAAAATGGATTAGATTAATTCTAAGGTCCTTTTTTATATTTAAGATTCATAGGATTTTATTTTTTAAATGCTTTTTTGGTGGATTTTGTTAAGTAAGTCACTTCCCAGTGATTCCCACCCCCCATAAAACTGAACCTTTAAAAAAAATTTGTATTGTTTTATTTTTCCCTTCACCTCTATTTCCCAACATATTCCTCCCTCTTCCTTTTTCCACAGGGCCATCTATGTTAGTGGAAAATAACAGTTTATCAAAACTAACCAACACATTGACCAAAGTGAACATTTTATGCAGACGCATAGCCTCATACCTTGCAAAGAAGAAAAGCTGTGCATTTTTCTTTCTCTTCTTTGCGACCAGTTTGGTCATAATTTCACAGCATTCAGTTTTGATGGTTTTGTTTTTATCGTTCTTTCAATGTACAATACTGTATTTTGTTTTCCTGCTTCTGCTTACTTCACCTTCGTTGTTCAGTTTTTCAATCCTATCCTACTTTTTGTAACCCCATTTGGGATTTTCTTGGCAAGGATGATGGAATGGTTTACCATTTCCTACTCCAGCTCTTTTTTGCAGATGAGGAAACTGAGGCAAACAGGGTTAAGTACTTTGCCTAGGGTCACGTAGCTACTAAGTGTCTGAGGCCAGATTTTAACTCTGGAAGATGAGTCTTCTGACTCCAGACCCAGCACTCTGTCCGCTTTGACACCCAGCTGTCCCATTACTTCACCTTACATCAGTTCATATGAGTCTTTACATATTTCTCTTTATTCGTTTTTTATTTCATGTCATATTTCATTGCCTTCTCATGCCAGAATTGTCCATTCTGCAATCAATAGGCTTTGTTTCCAGTTCTTTGCTACTACAGAAGGCACTGCTATAAATATTTCGGTATACGGGGTCCCTTTTTATTGTTGCCCTTCTCGGGATATGTACTTAGCAGGGGGATCTTGGGTCAAAGAGCATGGGCATTTTAGTCCATTTCTCATTGTAATTCCAAGTTGCTTTCCAGAATGACCCACCAACAGTGTATTAATACATCTGTCTTTCTGTACAGCCTCCAGCTGTTACATCTAATGTGACTTTTGCCAATTTACTGAACATGAGGGGAAACCGCAGTCATTTTTATTGATGTTTCTCTTATCAGTGGTGATTTGGATCGCTTTACAGGATCTTGGAAGCAATAGTGGAAAGAACACACGATTTTGAGGTAGAGGATTTGAGTCACATTTGAATCCTGGCTCTTCTGTTTCCTACCTGTATGGACTTGGACAGATCACTTCATTGAGCCTCAGTTTCATTGTCTACAAAATGAAGGGATTGGACAAGTTCTCTGAGGGTTGTCTGAGAACTAAAAAGCTCTAGATCTTGTAAACTCAAGAGTTGGGAAGTGTGCTAAAGGGACTATAATGGACTTTAACAAGAGTACCGGGGTGCCTAGGTGGTGCAGTGAATAGAGTACCACCCTGGAGTCAGGAGGGCCTGAGTTCAAATCCAGCCTCAGACACTTAACACAAAACTAGCTGTGTAACCTTGGGCAAGTCATTTAACCCCAATTGCCCTAAAAAAAAAAAAAAAGACGTGCTCAGCTCCTTTTCTTGACTGAGATCCCTGGTCTAAATTCTTTGGTCACCACTGAAAAGTGTTTTCTGTAGCTTCCCATGCATTTTTGGTTGTGTCCTGAGACAGATGCTTTTTATTATTTTTATTATTTTACTGTTGCAAATTCTTTTATTCTGTTTCTTATTTTATTGCTGTCACTTTGCTCTTCTTTGTTATTTTACTATGCCATACTGTGTTGTCTTTCCATCATTCTCTTTCCACATTAATTGGTGTTCCGTTATACTGTCTTCATCCTCAATAGCTGCATCTCTGGTGTCTCTGGTAGTATACCATAATGCAGCTTATAGACTCTTAAAAAAGTACTTGTCATTGCAATGGCAGAAAATGAAAAGACTTTTAAGCATTATAGATCATAAGAGTGCAGGCTTTAACTTCCCCTCAGTTTCCAGACCGTACCCATGATGTATGCTTGGGACTCTTATAGTTTCACTTGCTAAACAAGCAATAGTTTTGATTTTTACCCAGAGTGCTTAAGTTCCTGAAGTCAGTTTAACTCCCAGCAAATCAAATCTACAAATCCCCTACCAAGTTAGTGTAATTAGACGCTAACATGCCTGTGGCCGCCAGAAAGCAGCTCCCGCCGGGCTGATGCTGACTTTCTACAAGCTTCGCTTTGAAGAGTGCTCCCTTAGAGGAGCTGTGGAAATGCCAAGTTAGAGGCGAGCAGAGTTGGATGTTCTTGGAGCTGCTGTTCTTCTTTGCTTGTTAGTCTTGTTATATTTTTATTTATTTATTTTTTGCTCTTCAGCCTGCGCTATAGTTTCCCCAGAACTTTTCCAAGCTAACTGCCACGAGCGCTTTAGGTAGCATTGTGGACAAAACTTCCTGTTCGGGGACAAAACATTACTTTTTTGATGGGTACCTTTTTGGTGTGTGCCTTGCCAATACAGCTTTTTATTGAATCTTTTGCCATTCAAAAATCTGACTTCCCAAACATTTAGAATACAATTGAAAGTAAATTAAATGGAATTGCACATTTAGGAACAACTAGGGAAGTACTATTTGCCATGCAGTATTCATTCAGTTAGTGTGATTGCATTCATGCATTCAGAAAGAGTTATTATGGTAGCCTTCTTGTCCTTCCAGTCTGTATTCACTTAGCATTTATTTGCTCTCTTTATTTTGTTTGTTTGGACCAAATTGGTGATTTTATAAGTATTGGGAGCTTATGATGAGGAACTTCTCTTTCTGTGCTGATGTGTGCCATTTTCTCTGCAGTTTGCAGAATTTCCTGGGGCATTGAGAGGTTATAACTTGTTAGTGTCACACAGCCAGCATATGACAGAGGTAGGGCTTGAACCCAGGTCTTCTTGATTGCCCACTTGCTAGCCCTCCACCTTTGAGATTCTTTTTAGCTATATGTGTGTCTTTCTCCTAAAGTTGAGTGTAAGCTCCTTGAGGTTACTTCTCTTTGTATTTCTCTCAGAATCTATCAGAGCATCTTGCATGTAGTAGATACTTGGCCAGTATCTCCTGTTTGCTGAAATAGTTGTGGTCCGGTGCAGAGCACTGGCCCTGGGGTCAGAGGGCCTGTATTCATATCCGGCTCTGACATTTGTGTAACCCTGAATGAAGTCATCCGACCTGTTTGGTTGTCAGTTTTCTCATCTATAGAATGAGGAGGTTGGATTAGAATCTCATCTTAATAAACGTCCTTAATAAAATAATAACAAATATAAGATAAATAGAATAGTCCTTAATAAAAGGATTTCTTTTGTGAAGTTTGGATTCAGTCAAAGGGCTGCACTTGAGGACCTAGAGGGCCAAATATGGCCTCAAGGCCACAAGTTCCTTACCTCTGGACTAGATAGCCTCAGAGGTCCCTTCCAGTCTAAAACCACATGACCTTCAGCAGTCACTTAATCCAGTGGTTCTCAACCTTCTTAATGCTGCGACCCTTTAATACAGTTCCTCATGTTGTGGTGACCCCCAACCATAAAATTATTTTCATTGCTACTTCATAACTGTAATTTTGCTACTATTATGAATCGTAATGTAAATATCTGATATGCAGGATGTATTTAAATTGAACATAACCCACAGGTTGAGAACCATTGACTTAACCTCTCTTGGTCTCATTTTCCTTATATGTAAAAAAGGGGTTAGCCTAGGTGGCCTCTGATCTGCATATCTGTGACCCTGTGATGAGTGAAAACTTAAGTGAATTGTATTATATTTATGTTGAAGAACCAGTGAATCATCTATAAGTGACAGACCCAGAGATTCTGCCTTCTGGAGTAGGAAAGGTAATAATACTAATAATAACAAAAATTGCTAGGATTTTTGTAGCTTTAAGGGTTGCAAAGTGTTTTACATGTGTTAATTCATATAATCCTTACAACAACCCTGTGAGGTAAATACTATACGATAATATACCCATTTTCCAGATGAGGAAGCTGGGGATAAGAAGGGGTATTAAGTATCTGAGAGGGGATTTGAAGGCAGGTCTTTCTAACTCTAAGTCATATACTTTGTCTCTTTCCTCACTTTGTTACCTAGGTGCTCTAGGCAAGTGTATCTTTGCCAAGTTCTCTCATTTTGCCTGCCTTCCAAGGATCAGGAGTTAAAAAACAAACAACAAACCTTCTAGTGCTTATTCAAATTTGGGGAGGTCAGGGGCATGTATATCTTTTTTTTCCCCTTATGTAGTTTAAATCTAGATAATGCTTTAATGTTGACAAAGCACTTTCCTCACAAAAGCCCTGTTAGGTTACACAAGTATTATTATCCCCATTTTACAAATGTAACTTATAGAGGAAGTAAAATGGGCTGTAATAGCTAGCGCAAGTTAGAACTTCAATTAAATTCCAGGAGTTCTGACTGCATTTGAAACATTTTTTCCATAACACCAAGCTTCCTCTCTAAGAATGTTTCTTTTCTCCCTGCCTCAGATGAATCGGACAAAAGTTGATGAGGAAGAGTACTGGCACAGCTCTAAGTTCAAGGCTTTCACATTTGATGATGATGATGATGAACTCTCCCAGGTAGGTTGCCAAGGACACAATAGACATGGAACAGACTTGGAAGTATAACTATCCTTCTGACTGCTAGTCAGAAATTCACTCTATCAGCATTCTAACTGGCCTTACTCTTAAAACCATCTTCCTGTAGAGGTTTCCTTCCAGTAACTAACTGTGTGATCTTGGACAGGTTAGAGTCTCAATTTTCTCATCTGTTAAATAGAGTTGAACTAAATGATTTCTGAGGTTTCTTCTAGCCCTCACATTGAATTCTATGAAGTTCCCAGTCTGGAAGATGTTCAGGGTCATAAAATGTAGAAAACTTGGACAAGAAGTGTTAGGAAAGAACTAATAGGAAGAAATAGGAGGGAAAAAGATCAACTTTTCTTTTTAAATTTTTATCAGTATTTAAATATTTTATATTTTCTACTTTATTCCACTCTCTTCCACCTAGTAGAGAGCCAGCTTATAAAAAAAAATTAAAAAGAACAAGTTAAAAAAGATTAGCATGTGAAAAAGGTACTGTTGTGTGGAGTGTACCATAGCCATGGCCTGCCCTTCTACAGAGAAGCAGGGGCAGTGTCTTCTAATATCTTTTTGAGACTTAGTCTTGATTATTATAATCTTGTACCATTCAGCTTCAATTGCTTTGTTCTTTTTCTAAAAAAAAGTGGGTATTTGTTGCTATCTTTCATTTCTTTACATTGCCTAGATTTCCCCTGTATCTCTTCCTCACTTGTTCCCCAGAGAATAATCATTTATAGTAAAGGTTCTAATTTTTTAAGAAAAAGAGGCAGGAAAAGAGTCAAGAGATGTTTTACCTCTTCTTTGGGGCCAAACTTTACAGAAAAACTTTTGACAAAACCCTACATCCACTCCTATTAAAAACACTAGAGAGCACAGGAATAAATGGAGCCTTCCTTAAAATGATAAGTAGCATCTACCTAAAACCATCAGCAAGCATAATGAGGATAAGCTAGATGCATTTCAAGTAAGATTGGGGGTGAAACAAGGATGTCCATTATCACCACTGTTATTCAATATGGTGCTAGAAATGTTAGCATTAGCAATAGGAGAAGAAAAAGAAATTGAAGGAATTAGATTAGGCAAAGAAGAAACTAAGGCAGCATTCTTTGCAGATGATATGATGATATACTTAGAGAATCAAGTAAAAAACTATTTGAAATAATAAACAACTTTAGCAAAGTTGCAGCATACAAAATAAACACACATAAATCACCTGCATTCTTATATATTATTGATGAAGCCCACCAGCAAGAGATAGAAAGAGAAATTCCATTTAAAGTTACTATAGACATTATAAAATATTTAGGAGTTCACCTGCCAGATCAAACCCAGGAACTATATGGACACAATTACAAAACACTTTTCACACAAATAAAGTCAGATCTAAATAATTGGAGGAACGTCAGTTGCTCATGGGTAAGCCAAGCTAATATAATAAAATGACAATTCTACCTATAATTTACTTATTCTGTGTCATGCCAATCAAACTACCAAAAAATTAGTTTTATAGAGCTAGAAGAAATATCAGAATTCATCTGGAAGAACAAAAGGTCCAGAATATCAAGAGAACTAATGAAAAGAAATGTTAGGGAAGGTGGCCTAGCCATACCAGATCTTAAATTGTATTATAAAGCAGCAATCATCAAAACTACTTGGTACTGGCTAAGAAATAGAGGGGTAGTCAGGGGAATAGGTTAGATACACAAGACACAGTAGTCAATGATTATAGCAGTCTACTATTTGATAAACCCAAAGATCCCAGCTTCTGGGATAAGAACTCACTATTTGGCAAAAACTGCTGGGAAAACTGGAAAATAACATGGCAGAAACTGGTCATAGATCAATGTCTTATACCGTATACCAAAATAAAGTCCAGGTGGGTACAGGATTTACATATAAAGGTTGATATTATAAACAAATTAGGGGAGCAAGGTATAATTTATCTGTGAGATTTATGGAGAATGGAGGAATTTATGACCAAGCAAGAGATAGAGAACATTATAAAAGGCAAAAAGGATAATTTGGATTATATTAAATTGAAAAGTTTGCACAAAGCCAAGGCAACCAAGATTAGGAGGGAAGCAAGAAACTGAGAAAGAATTTTTCCAACTAGTGTCTCTAATATAGGCCTCATTTCTAAAATATATAGAGAACAGAGTCAAATTTATAAGAATACAAGTTATTCCCCAATTGATAAAATGGTCAAAGGATATGAACAGGAAATTTTCAGATGAAGAAATTAAAGCAATCTATTGTCAGATGGAAAAATGTTCTAAATCACTGTTGATTTGAGAGATGAAAATCAAAATAACTCTGAGCTACCACATCACAACTATCAGATTGGCTAACATGACAAAAGAGGAAAATGACAAATGTTGGAGAAGATGTGGGAAAGCTGGAACACTGATTCATTGTTGGTGGAGCTATGGGCTGATCTAACCATTCTGGAGAGCAATTTGGAACTCTTCCCAAAGGGTTATAAAAATGTGCATACCTTTTGACCCAGAAATACCACTTCTAAGGCTGTATCCCAAAGAGATCATAAAAATGGGAAAAGGACCCACATGTACAAAAATATTTATAGCAGTTTTTTTTGTGATGGGCAAGAATTGAGGGGATGTCCATCAACTGGGGAATGGCAGAACAAATTGTGGTATATGAATGTAATGGAATACTGTTGTGCTATAACAGCGGTTCTCAACCTGTGGGTCGTGACCCCTTTAGGAGTCGTACGACCCTTCTACAGGGGTCACAGGAGTTGCCTAAGACCATTGGAAAACACACATTTCCGATGGTCTTAGGAACCGAGACACTGCTCCTCTGTCTCCAGGGGAGTCCACCCACATGTAGATAGGAAGGTTGAGAACCACGGTGCTATAAGAAATGTTGGAACTGAGGGACTTCAGAAAAACCTGGAAAAACTTATATAAACTAATGCTGAGTGAAGTGAGCAGAACCAAGAGAACATTGTACACAGTAACAGCCACAGTGTGAGAGAACTGATTTTGATACACTTAGCCCTTCTCAGCAATGCAAGGACCTAAAACAATTCCAAAGGTCTCATGATGGATAATGCCATTCACATCCAGAGAAAGAACTATGGAGTCTGAATGCAGATCGAAGCAGATTATTTTGTTTGTTTGTTTTCTTTCTCATGGTTTCTCCCATTCATTATAATTCTAAACAACATGATTAATGTGAAAATGTTTAATAAGAATTAAGATGTAGAGCCTATATCAGATTGCATGTTATCTTGGGGAGGGAGGGAGAGAAAATTTAAAACTTATGAAAGGGAATGTTGAAAACTAATAATAAATAAATTAACTTAAAAAAAGAAAAAACTGTTGAACTAAATAAACAAACAAAAAAGATCTCAGGTTATTTAGATGGATTCATTCTTATTCTTAAGTGAGAATTAAATTCAGTCAGCATTTGTAAGCATCTTCTTTGTGTAAGGCACTGTGCAAGGGATAGGAATCCAAAGGAAAATAATAATCCTTGTTTTTAGTGAGCATACATTCCAGTAAGGGGATGTAAGATATAAGTTAGATGTGTCGTTGGTAGTCTGGTGTAAACATGATAAGCACTACTAACTTGGAGGATCAGAAAAGATTTCACCCAGGATTTGGTCTAGAAATAGGCTAAATAGTCTAAGGAACAGAAGAAACAGAGACTGGAGTGTATTCTAGGCATGAGGTACAATTGGAGATCAAGTACTGAGTTTGGGGACCAGCTAGCAGGATCCTTTGTTTAGATTGTTGTTTACGTAAAGGGAAATGAAATGAAATTAGATAAACAAAGATAGATTGAAGACAGAGGAAGTTGTATTTTTCTTGGACTCAGTAGAGACTGACTGAAGTGTTTTGAGGAGGCCAGTGACTTAGACCTGTGGCTTAGAAATATAATTTTGGTAATTGAGTGAGTTGAAAGAAGGAAGGAACCAAAAGGAGGAAGCACAGTTAGGAGGCTATTGCAATAATCCAAGCAAGAGATGATGAAAATCTGAATTAGGGTATTGGCTATGTGAGTAAAGAGAAAAGGATGGATGTGTGATATATTGTAGAAATATAATCAACAGGATTTTGCAACTGATTAGGTATGCGGGAAAGTCAATGAAGAGTTGAGGTTCTGATCCTAGATAAGTGGAAGGATGATGATACACAATAGAACTAGAGGGGAAATGTCTGTAAGGGAGAGAGAAGGGATCAGGGTAAAATATACTATTTTGGATATGTTGACTTTGAAATGACTATGTGATATCCATGTGGAAATGTTTATACTGCAGGCATTTAGTGATTTGGGACTAGAGCTCAGGAAAGAGGTTAGGGTTATATACATAGACTTGGGAGTTATCTGAATAGAGATAATAATTGAGCCCATGCTGATGAGATCCCTGAAAGTGAGAGACAGACCCAGAGGGTTACAGTAAAAGAAAAAAAAATTCAAGAGGAATGGGGGGAAGGAAGAATGGAAAAATAGGATATTATGATCAGAAGAGAATTTCAGACTTGTGGATCATGGAAGTATCATCTATTTTTTGTGATTTAATATTTTATTTTATTTTTGTCCAATTACATGTAAAAACAAATTTTAGCATTCTTTTAAAAAAAATTTTAGTTCCAAATTACATCCCTTTCTGTCCCTCCTCTAAATTGAGAAAGCAAGCAATTTGATATATATGGGCAGTCACACAAAATATTTATTTCTACATTAGTCATGTTGTGGAAAAAACATTGACCAAAACAAACAAGAAAAATAAAGAAAGTAAATAGGAACACTAAAGTATTCTTGTTGGAGTTGTGAACTGATCTAGCCATTCTGGAAAGCAATTTGGAACTATGCCCAAAGGGCTATAAAAATGTGCATACCCTTTGACTCAGCTTCTAGGGCTGTATCCCAAAGAGATCATAAAAATGAGAAAAGGACCCGCATGTACAAAAATATTTATAGCAGCTCTTTTTGTGATGGCAAAGAATTGGAAATTGAGGCGATGCCCATCTGTTGGGGAATTACTCAACAAGTTGTGATATATGAATTTAATGGAATACTATTGTGCTATAAGAAATGATGAAAAGGAGGACTTCAGAAAAACCTGGAAAGACTTATATGAACTGATGCAGAGTGAAATGAGCAGAACCAGGAAAACGTGGTACATAGTAACAGCCCTATTGTGCAATGACTGACTTTGATAGACTTGGCTTCTCTCTGCAATGGGAGGATCTAAGATAAGTCCAAAAATAATCACAATGGAAAATGCTGTCCACATCCTGAGAAAGAACTTTGGAGACTGAATGAAGTTGGAAGCATATTCTTTGCTCTCCTTTTCTTTTGTTGTTTTGTTATGTTTCTTCTTTCTCATGGTTCCTCCCATTAGTTCTGATTCTTCTTTACATCATGACTAATGTGAAAATATGTTTAATATGAGTGTATGAGTAGAGTCTATGTTGGATTGCACACTGTCTTGGGGAGGGGGGAGGAGAAAGAGGAGGAGAGAATTCAAAACCCAAAATCTTGTGGAAGTGAATGTTGAAAACTAAAAAAGAAAGTAAAGAAAAAGTATGCTTTGATCTGCATACCGACTCCATCAGCTATTTTTCTGGAGATGGAGAACATTTTTCATCTTAAGTCCTTTGGAATTATATTGAATGGTTGTATTAGTGAGAATAGTTAAGTCATTCACAGTTGATCATAGTACAATGTTGCTGTTACTGTGTACAATGTTCTTCTGGTTCTACTCATTTCACCTTGCATCAATTCATATAAATCCTGGTTTTTCTAAGAGCATCCTGCTCAACATTTCTTATAGCATAATAGTATTCCATCATAAGTGTATACAATAACTTGTTCAGCCATTCCCCAGTTGATGGACATCCCCTCAATTTCTAATTCTTTGCCATTATTAAAAAGAGCTGCAAGATTACAAGCCGTCTTGGGGGTGGGGGGGAGAAGGGGAAATGGAAGGGGAGAAAATTTAAAACTTATAAAAGTGAATTTTGAAAACTAAAACTAAAAATAATAATAAAAAGAGCTGCTATAAATGTTTTTGTACCTATAGGTCCTTCTCCTCTTTTTTTTTTTTTCTAAACCAGTTTGGGCTATAGACCTAGTACTGCCATTGCTTGGTCAATGGATATGCATGGTTTTATATAGCCTTTTGGGCACAGTTCCAAATTACTCTACAGAATGGTTAAGTCAGTATACAACTTCCCCAACAGTACATTAGTGTCTCAATTTTCCCATATCCACCCAAAGATTTGTCATTTTCCATTTCTGTTATCTTAGCCAATTTGATAGTAGCTCGAAGTTGTTTTAATTTGCATTTCTTTAATCAGTAGTGATTTAGAGCATTTTTCATATGATTATAGATAGCTTCGATTACTTTGAAAACTGCCTGTTTATATCCTTTGACCATTTATCAATTGAGGAATGGCTCCTATTTTTATAAATTTGACTCAGTTCTCTATATATTTGAGAAATGAGATCTTTATTAGAGAAGTTTGCTGTAAATTTTTTTTCACAATTATGATTACTAACTTTGTTTTTCCTTCCATCCTACTTTCTGGCACCATTTATTGATGGTAATATTTTAAGATATCTTCATGGGTATCTAAAGTGGCATGAAGATAAAGGTGCTAAAAGTTAAGAAGTCTGATGAACTGAGAGGCTAGGGTGTTCAAAGGGATATGCAAGTGTGTTTTGAAGTCCCTTTAGATGAGAGTAGGGGTTGGGGCATAGAGGAAGACCTTAAGCTAGGTATTGAACTCTTTGAGCTAGTAGCAAGAGTGCTTTGGTGGCTAGAACATTACAACAAAAAGGATCTGGGCTGGGTAATGTAGGCAGAGTGAACCTCAAAAGAAAAGTTGCTGAGTGAAGGTGGTAGAGGGAGGATCTGGCAGTGATCCTAAGAAGAAGGAGTACGCTTATTTCTCTTAGTTATTTGTCAGCTGCATGAGAAAAGGAGCAATCCATGCTGGAGAGAGTGGTCAGGAATGCAGTTTCTTCCAGAGGGGGCCAGATTTTCATGAACGAAATGGAAAGCATATGAGAAAAAGCAGCAGCCTAGGGTGACAGAGTTTTTGCTAACAGCAGAACAAAGGTTCAGGAAGTCAAACCAGAAAGGATGGGCAGAGGAAGGGGTAGTAACTGGTTAGGACAAAAAAGTGGGGAATGGACCAAGGTTTTCATTTGAGTCTAATATGAGTTAAAAGATCAGTTTCACAAATAAAGAAGGAATATTATTAATGATGTCCTCTGCATCTTACTAATGGAAAAAATCACTGTCTCTTCAAGAGGAACTTGGTCACATACCAAGTTACACAAACAGAAGTATAGCTTGAATTAGAACTTGAAAGCCCTTATAATTTCAGATTTATTCTATGAAATTTCACCTCTAGCTCCTGTAATATATCTCCTTTGTCAGTTTTCTTTGTGAGCATTTTGGGTGTATTAAATGATTTTTTTTTAAAGTACTAATCATTCAGCCTTTTGGCTTTATGTCCCAAATTCCTCTGGTATCATCTTGCTAATAAATAAGTTTGGATGCTGATGGAGAGCAGTAGGAGGAAGAGGTGACTTGGATTCTCAGATTTCTGTCTATTTGCAGTTGAAGGAGTCCAAACGGGCAGTGAACAGCCTTCGGGACATTGTGGATGATGATGATGATGACCTGGAGAGGGTCAGCTGGAGTGGAGAACCTGTGGGAAGTAAGTAGAATAAATCCAAGGAGGTCATATTCAGGATTAATTCTTTAATAGATGACCTACCTGCTTAAACCAATGTCCCTCCTTCCCCTATCTTCTCGATTTTCAAAATTTGGTCACTTTAAATCTTTCCTGTCTCCATTTTTTTTTTAAGTTTGAGATTTGCTCTCCTTATCTTGCCCTGGCTAGAAGCGCAGTGGCCACTGACAAGCTAGATATCTGTGTTGATCAACATGGAAGCTTTAACCTCTTCATTTTTCCAACTTGGACTGTTTTGCCCCTCTTAGATTACCTTTGCTCTTGGGAGCTTACCATATTGGTTTCTGACTTACAGTAGATACCTAGCCCAACTGTAGCTCAGAATTCCTGAGCCTCAGCCTCACCCTCTCTAGCAGCAGAGATTAGAGGATGTGTCACCATGCCCTGCCTGTCTACTTTTTAAAATATACATTTTTATTGATGTCTTTGTTTTATTTTTGTATCACAGTCACTTCTCCATTTATCCCCCACCTCCCACCAAAATCCACTAAGCCCTTTCTTGTAACAAAGAAAAACAGTTCAGCAAAAGCAACCAAAAAAGCAATGACCTCTGACAGTGTATGTGACATTCACATCCTTTATTCTCAGAAAGCCAGATCATTCATTCTTTGCTGTGTCTTGCATAGCTGTGTCTGTGAGCTGTGGTTATGAATGGACTCCCATAGATCTGTGATAAGACTATTATTACTTAGCTACCAAATTTTGCCACCCAGTCATTATTGAACACTATTTAAACTCCTGTAGTCACCCAATGTCCTTTTTAATTTTAGGAGGCAGGATCATTTAGGAAGCCAAAATCACCTGTGAAGGTTTCAGATTACCTGCTGAGATATGGTACCATGGGGATTTGCATTCTGCCTGTACCACATCTACACTTTGATTCCTTTCTGTCATGCAGGCATCTCTTGGTCCATCAAAGAGACAGCCTCCAGTGGTGGCCCCACCCTTGAGGGGCGTGAACAGCTGAAGACTCGAAATAGCTTATCCTCATATCCTCCACTACCCAAGCCTGCCTCTTCCTACTCTCTGAGTAGCTTCTTCAAAGGTAAAAAGTAAAGAGGTATGAGAAGTTTCCCTTTCCCTTGGGCATTAAAAGATTGAGCACAACGTTCTCTTTTAATCTGGAAGAAAGGGAAACTGAAGGAAAAAAATGCTTTATTGGAGTCGGAAGCTAGTTTGGTCATTCTTTGGCACTTTGCAGGGTTTTGTGGGTAAAAGGAATTATGGAGAAATTTGAATGGCTAGATCAAGGGGAGATGTGTCTACAGCTTAGTTGGTAGGACTGCCATTGGATTGCCAAGGGCAAGGTGACATCAGTGCAGTGGTAAGAGTGGATTTGGAGTCAGAGGACATGAGCTTGAATCCAAGAACCTCTTATCCATGTGGGTCAAGTAACTGTGACAAGTTACTTAAATTCTCTGGGTCCTAGTTTTGTCATCTTTAAAATGTTGAGGTTGGACTAGATGATGGTCTGAGGATGTTGCCAACTTCAAATCTCTGATTTTCATTGCTTTGGGAAGGATGTGGCATAGCTATGGTCTTTCATTAGGTAGTTTCTAAGGTATGTCACATACTCAGCTCTATTATATAACTTAGACTAATTTCTAGAACATAAAAAGATCTCAGCTTCACTGCTGAGAAGAAGTCAAGACTAAGGTGGAAAGTCACCTCTTTTTGATATAGTCAGTAAACATTTTTAAAGCACCTACAATATGCCAGGCACTATGCTAGAATATAAGAAAAAAAATATAAATACTGGTATGTTATTAAGACTTATTACACCCTTTTTAACTGTTTCTTTCTCTATTGTAGATAAGAGAAACAGGTAGGTTGAGTTCTGGAAGGTTGGAGAGACAAAATTGAAGGCTTACATTTAATTAGCTTTAATACCTTAGTCAGACTATATAGATAAGTACTTGTGGCCAAGACAGAAAGCTGATAACCCAGCCACCAGCCAAGAGAATCAGAGGAGATGAAAACTGGAAGGGACCCTTCAGACAGGTCATCTAGTCTAGCCAGTCACACGGTTAGTTGATATTCTGAAATTAGAACTTAGATCTCCCAACTCCCAGTCCAGCCTTCTTGCTATTACACCATGAGTGCTAAGAGCGCTGTAATGCCAAGTTAACTCAATGGGTGCAGACAAACTATTTAGAAGGGCTTTGGGCTGCAACTTCAAATTTAAGGTGAGTTGATAAGAGAAAGGTTATGAATTACTGAGAAAGATGCACTAAAAGCATTTCTTTTGTAGGAGCATTAGCTTAAAGTATTATCTTTGAAGAAAAATTTTTATGTTGATCTGGAACTCTGATTTCATCACTGTCAAGAACACCTGATGTGGACACTCCCTCTACAGATGCAGATGGGCAACTCCATCTGTAACTTGAAGTTTTAGATTCATTTAAGATACTGAGGAGTTAAGTGATTTGCCCATGGTCACACAGCCATGCCATGTCAAAAATAGGTCTTGAACCTAGATTTTTCTAACTTCAAACCTCTTCTCTATCCACTATGCCATAGCAGTTTAATAAACAGTTATATTTTCCACAAAGGCTAAAAAATTCATAGTTATAAATATATGGAGAGGGAGCAAAAGAACTTTATCCAAATATCAGGGAAAGCGTACATATCATGATTTGGATCATGTAACCAAGCCTTCACTGCCATCTTACCAAGTTTCAGTGCCAGTATTTTTGACTTGTGAATAAACCTCTTCTACAGGGAGGGATTCTAGGAAATAAGAAAAGTTTGCTCTTAATATTTTAGCCGTAGAAAAATATTTATTTTGTTAATATTTTCTAAATAAACCTTTATTTTAATAAAGAATTACTTTATTTAATATACTTTTATCATGATTTCACAATTCTCAATTATTGTGTTTGCAAGTCTTTTTCTTTTAGTTAAGATGAAAACATTTGTTGTGAGGCTCAGGTGAGATGATGTATGTATATGAAGCCATGGTGCAAAGCTTAAGCATGATACAAAAGCCAATTTTTATTTGTTACTTAATTATTCTGTTTCCAGTGGATGTTTATGATTGTTAGTGGTCCTGTACAACCTTAGCTTGAACCTTGGGACTCATTCTCCATATGTTCTTTGGCTTTAGGAAGAAGCAGACTTGGGAGTTTCCAGTCCCTTTCAGATGGTAGGTATTGGGCTTTGGGGATTAGAGTGTCTTCCCTTGCTGTGGGTAGTAATTTTTGGCCTAATATCCAGTCAAGAGTTGGGGAACTATGGGGCATGTCTTTTTGGTATTCTGACCTTAGGAAGAACCACTGAACTATGTGATAGGAAATTTTAGCCTTATAAAGGATAAAGTGACATATCCTCTCCCCCACTTCTCCCACCTCTACTCTCCCACCCCCATTCTAATGGTAGGTCATAATTTTGGAATAATGTCTTACTTTGACTGAAGACACAACAGGGTCACTGCCCTTGGCCTTAAGTCTGTGTGCTAGAGAACCTTTTAGAGAAGAAAACCATGCTTAAAGGGAATGGTGACAAGAGACAGGATTTAGTGTATTGAGCCTATTGCCTTTTCTTTCCTAGCCCTCTCAGATGTGCCTCCCAAAAACTATGCTCCAGAGCTGCGAAGACCTAAGGGTGAATACAAGGTGGGTTACTATTAGAAACTATACTTCAAAACCCAGTGATTTTCATGTGGATTGGCAAAGGGGGCTTAATTGGGCAGAGATTGCAGTGAAATGGATAAGAGAGAACAACTTTTCTCTGAGCAAAGAATCCTCTCTGAGTCCAAGAATCCAGAGTGTATGTTGAAGCCACTCTGATCTAACCACAAGCTTGGGGCATAGATATTGCACAAACCCAGCATTAGTAGTGGAAATCCTAAAATGGTAGCTTTAGAGTTTCTGGTTTTCTGAACTAATTGGCTCCATTTACAGTGGCTTTTTGGAGGGTTGTGGGAAAGAATCCCTTTCTCCCTGTTTTCTTTCACTTGTGTCCCCCTTTTCTCAGTGCTTTCAGTAATATAGAAAACCACTAGTTTTCAGCTTCCTATCAAGGCCATTTTCGAAATTCCAGCTTCTCCCTTGTCTATTTGCTCCTACTAAATACCTCCCCCTTCATGACAAAGGATCTCGTGAAGTCAACCAAGCCATCTGAGATCAAGCCCTCCTGGTACCTGTGAGGCTGGGGTGAGGAGATGGCATCCCGATACCCTGGCCTCTGATCCCAGTGGGGTTCACAGACTGCTAATATTTCAGGATTACAGCAGTGACTGGAGCCTCAGTGACACAGTCAGGCGTCTGCGGAAGGGTAAGGTAAGAACATTATAGAAAGAAAGTCATGGGGAGAGCTCTTGGGATGCTGGGCACATTGTCTCCAAGGAAGGGATATCTTTAATTTTCTTATCTCCTTCCTGTCATTTGGTGAATTCGGATGGTTTCTGAAAGAACTGAACCCGACAGGTCAAAGGTTTTATTACAGAGTATTTGCAACACTATTGGGCTTGGTGTGGATTTACTTGAATGGAAGGGAGAATATATAGGATGAAACGGAAAAGAACACTTTGGAATGGTCTTACTATCTGGTGATCTGCCTTTGGTGATATGCTGTGGTGGGACTTATGGTGGAGGTCGAGTTCCAAGGCTTCCCCAGGACTGTAACACTAGAATACAGAGCTAATAGGGAAGGCCTCAGGTCTGGAGTGTCCACAGGGATCTTGATGTAACAGCTGAGACTGTTACCAGTGATACTTCCTGAACTTGGTACCACGCTAGGAAATTATTAAAGAGAGAGTCTAGGAGTATGGCTTCCTCAGAGCTAGGAGGTGCAGGTTGGGGAGCCATGTTTTAATTTCTTCTTACTTCCCATTGCCCTAACAGATCTGCTCCCTAGAGAGATTCCGCTCTCTGCAGGACAAGCTCCAACTTCTGGAAGAGGCAGTGTCTATCCATGATGGGAACGTCATTACTGCTGTGAGCTTTATTTTAGGAGCAGGAGACCCAGCAAACTTTGGGATTGTGGTCTGGTGCCAAGTGGGAAGTTGATACCTGACTTCCCTCTGCCTCTTGGGACTCTCAGTGGCACAGCTGCTGATGTGGAGTGTGGTGGGAACCTTGACTGTGGGATAGAATCAGTATCTTGGATATTCTGGAAGTCCAGAAAGGGAATAGATTCTTGTTCCACTCTCATACTTTTCCTGAGGAAGGATAAATGTGAGAGGATAGGGAAGTGATTACATATGTGGGCTCCAGATAGTCATGGTCACCAAGAATGAGTGATTTCTGAGGGATTTTGTGTTCAAGGCTTCAATCATTTTTTCACCCAGGAACCTTTTCTTTGCCTTAGCCAACCTCTGATGGGTTTTTGGCCTCTGCTAAAATGATACTTAAAGGGGCTGCTGAGGGTAGGCCTAGAGAATACCAACTGATGTATTTAGGTAACCCTTGAAGTAAAAGGGCTATGTAACCTTATATAACCTATACTTTATATTCTCTCTTTTTCCTCAGGTTTTGATCTTTCTCAAGAGGACCCTGAGCAAAGGTGAGCATAGTTTGGACTGACTTGCAGTCAAGGGCCTTGCTTCTTGTATAGGATCATAGCTGGGATAGTGTAAATCCAAGTGATTAGCAGTTCATCTTTATAATAACTCATTAATCACAAATTCTACTGCATTTTATGCATAGACAGGTAAGTGGGCTAGAGTTTGGGGGACCAAACAGGTTGAGTTAGTGGGAATTGAGGAGTTCTCTTACCGATTAGTATTCCCTTTAGGCCCTGGAGGGTATATGATGGATAAATTGTCTCCTGCCAGAATTTGGGGAGAAAACTGTATTAGAAAGGACTCTAGGGGTGGCGAGGTGGCACAGTGAATAGAGCACCAGCCCTGGAGTCAGGAGCACCTGAGTTCAAATCTGGCCTTATTAGTCATGTGACCTTGGGCAAGTCACTTAACCCCAATTGCCCTGCCCTCCCTCCTCCAAAAAGCAAAACCAAAAAACCAAAAAAAAAGGACGCTAGTTTCACATTTAGCATGATTAGATTACTCTAAATTTTTAAATGTCTATTTTTATTGATGCCTTCTGTTTTTGCATCCATTTAATTTTCAAATTTGTCTGTTTTCCTCCTCTATACAGAAAGCCTAATAAAGATTTTAGAAAGGGGGGGGACAATTCAGTACAACCAGTCAACATGTAACTGAATAATTTATTTTATTTTTTCTCTATTTACTCCTTATTAGAGATCCTTTTCCGAGAGCTGGAAGTCCGACAGGTTGCCCTGAGACATCTCATTCACTTTCTTAAGGAGATAGGTGATCAGAAGATGCTACTGGACCTTTTCAGGTGAGAGTTATCCATCAACAGTAACAACCAAAGTTCCACATGCAGAGACTCTGTTAGGAATGAAGGCAAGGTCATCTGGTAGAGTGGAAAGTGACATGGGGGATGGGTCACAGCTCAGCTCTGCAGTTTAGTGGCTATTGTCACCTTAACAACATGTCATTTAACCTCTCTGAGCTTTAGTTTCATTTTCTGTAAAAGTGGTATAATTCTTACACTACCAACATCATTGGGTTATTTTAAGGAAAGCATCTTCATTATGAAGTGCTATCTAAATGTGATTTATCATTTTCATCATTATCATCATTATTTTTATTATTGCTACTACTTGGCTGCCCCTGGCATTCTAGGCCTTCCAGGATGAGATTGAAGTGTACAATTTATTCTCATTTTTCACTTCAAACCCATAGAAGAGGCTAGAGCTCCTACCTGTGGGTATTGGCTCCTGCTAGTAAGGCTCTATTCTAAGACACTAGCAAAGTGGTGGACTGCTTCACCCTAACTGATGAATGAAGATGAATGTCCAATGGCTGTGGACATTGACCAGATGTGACTGAGAGTCGTAAAATAAGATGTATTCATCAAGATTTGTTGCACTTTGAGGAGAGGCTGGTGGTGGTAGAAACTGTAAACATAAGGGCATATTTTGGATGAGGGTGAATATGACCTTGGACTGTGTTGCTCTCAGATCAGTCATCCTACGACGAGAGCTTATATTGATGAGAGGAATTGCTTTCACACAGCATTAGACAGAAATCCTGGGGAGTGGAGACTCTGAAGCACTGAATGATCTGTTCCTTCATTGTGTGTTCCCAGGTACCTGGACAGAACTGAAGAACTTGCAGTAAGTATGACCTTCACCTCAGCCTGACACTACCTTAAGCTGCATTCATTCTCTTAAGTACAATTAGTATTATAATTAGAACATTAGAATATATTCTAATGACATATTTTATTTGTTTTGGTGTGCTTCCTTTGGTTGGGGTCTATAAAACTAGACTGGGCTTTTTGGTTCTCTGTTTCTAATCTTTACCTCATTTGGAAGACTAAGTGAGGCAGTGTAGTAGTATCAGACTTCAAGTGGGGAAGACTTGGGTTTACATCCTTCCTCTGACTTACTAGCTACGTGAACATAGACAAGGCCCTTAAATTCTCTTTGTCTTAGTCTTAGTTCCCTTTCCTCATCTGAAAAATGGGGTAGGGGCAGCTAGGTGGCGCAGTGAATAGAGTGCTGGCCCTTGAGTCAGGAGGACCTGAGTTCAAATCCGGCCTCAGATACTTAAGACTAGCCATGTGACCTTGGGCAAGTCACTTAACCCCAACTGCCTTGCCTTCCCCCCTCCAAAGAAAAAAACAAAAAAAAGAAAAAGAAAAATGGGGATAATATCTCTAGGACCTGCCTCACCGGATTGTTTTAAGGTTCAAGTTAGATAATGTTTGTAAAGTGTTTTTCAAACTCTAAAGTGCTATGTAAATTAGACTGCGAGCTCCTTGAGGGCAGGGAATGTCTTTTGCCTCAGCATTTAGCCCAGTGCCTGGGCTTGTTCCTTGGAAAATGTAAATGTTAATTGTTAACTGTCATAGTGGTTGACCAAGGTGATGAGATGGAGTCAGAAATGAGGTAGAGAGGTGGCATGGAATAGTAGATAGAGAATCAGCCTGGGAGTCATGAAAACCTTGGCAGTCCTGTACTTCAAGTCCTGCCTCTGACTCTGTGACCCTGGACAAGTCACTTAACTTTTCAGCATCCAAACAACTTGCTAAGACTGTGTATTGCTGAAGAGTAGCCCATCTGCATTGGTAGAAGATGTATGTTTACCAGTTTGCTTTTAGCACTAGTAAAATGTCCCAAAGAAAAAGAAGCCCAGGCTAGGACAGAAAGCCAGGTTGGGTGGGCAAATGCAGCAGCTCCATTGACCCCTTGAGTTTGCTTCATTCTGTCAGATGTGTTGGGAGTTTGGGGTGCTTTCCCTAGCAGAGTGCTCTGAAGGAATGATGTGTATCGCAAGAGCTCTCCTCTAGCTGCTCTCTCCTTTCCATGGAGTCCAAGCCACTCAGAATTTTCCTTTTTCTTTCTGTAGCTCTGCCAGTACCAAGAACATTTAAGCATCCAGGACCCTGAGAAGCGGAAAGAATTTCTCAAGAATTGCATTGGGTAAGCACTGCCCTAAACACGGAGACTTGGGAGATTAGGTATGAGAGCCTTAACACAGAAAGGATCAGGAAGGCAGATGGTGGGGACAGGTAATTGGAGGTGGGTTTACAAAGAGATTAATAGATTTGTGAGGCAGCTTGGAGGCTTAGGGAGGCGTGTGGCCCTAGCTACCCAATGCAGGAATCCTCTTCTACTCTTCAGCATTCCTGGCAGATGATCAGAGTTTCACAAATTTAGAGCTAAGAAGTACCTCTGGGTACTAGAGATCATCTAGTCCAAACCTTCATTTAATAAACAGGAGATCTGAGCCCCAGGGGTTATGTGATTTTCCCAAGATCACACAGGGCACAATGAAAAGTTCTTGGCCTTGAACCCAGGTTTTTGGACTCCAAACCCATTTTTTCCCTACTATAGATGTTCCACATCTAGGCTGTGGTCAAATGCTTTGAGTCATGATGATTTTTGTACATAAAAATGGTCATGATAACTGACATTTATATAGTACCTTAGGGTTTCCAAAGTACTTTCATACGTTTTCATCCTGACCTTATGACAACCCTGTGAAGTAGTTATTCCAGGTTTTATTATCCCCATTTTACAAATGCGAAAGTTCAGGCTCAGATAGCTAATAAGAGTCAAAAAATCATATTTGAATTCAAGGCTTCTGCCTTCAAATCTAACATTTTCCCCAAAAAGGCTGCCTATACTATTTCTGGATAGGTCTTACTATTATAAAATTCTTAATTATATTGAGATGAAATTTTTCTTTTCTTTTACATGTCCATACACATAAACACACACACAGTTAGACCTCTGCTCTCCTGTATGTATGTATGTGTCCAAAAATATAGTAGCTGAAACAGTGTTATAAAGAACAGTTAATTACGTATTCCCAGTTTGCATCTTGGGCAATCAACTTTCATTTGATGTTGCAAGTTAGGACATGTGGGTGTAATAGAAAAAACATCAAACTTGGAGTAGTTTTGAAAAAAAACACCTTATTTTGAATCCCAGATCCTAGGTCTGACCCTTACTACTTGAATAACTTTGGGCAAGACGTTGAACCACTTTGAACCTCAGGTTCCTCATCTGTGTGACCATTTAACAACCTAAAATTCAAATTACCTCAACTATACAATTGGGATAATACTTGTACTAAGCCACATGATTGCTTTTAGGAAAGTGCTTTATAAACATAATAACTTCAATATTTAGGTTGATTTAGATACTTCTTTCAGAAATGCAGAGCTTAATAAATACATCCCCTCATCTTTTACAGTCTTGTTCATGTTCTCCACCCATTTTCCTGGAGGCATTTCTAGATGAATGGTCTCCAGAGTGTGAGCAGTCACCTGGTATCAATGAGCCTTTAGCTTGATCCTGAGGTGTATTTGACCAGCTAATTAAGAGGGTGGGAAGATGCATCACTTCCTATCTTCCAACATCGTAAATTCACAACCCTATCCTCTTTCTTGCTAGTTGTCTATTCTGATAGGGCAGTTGTAACCTAATCCTGATAAAGGCATCCATAACAACAGCTGCATTCCTGATTTTGGAAAAATTCCATACCATCATACATACCATCATACCCACACATTTCACCCTCCACACACCACCACCCCCAACACCTAGTGACTGCAGCAGGTACCTTTCAAGAGGGAGGACACTGGAACTATGCCTGGTGAAAAAAAGCCTTTTTAGTTTGGGGTGAGACAGTGAGTCCCACAGGATAAGCAGGCACAGAAAGGTTGTGACTCCATTGCAGTTCTCATTATATTACTTTTCCCTCCCAAACTACCTTCTTCTAAACTTTCCTATTACTTTTGAGGCACCACTATCTTTCAAGTTAGCCAAGTTCCAAACTTTGATGTTATTCTCAATTCCTCATTCTTCCTCAACTCACATATCTAAGCAGTTGCTAAATCTTGTTTCTAACTCCACAACATCTCGTGTTTTCCTTTCTTCTCTCACCATCCAAGTTCAGATTCTTATAGCTTCTGGTTTGGAGTCCTAAATGGTTTTCCAACCTTGTGTCCTACCTCTCCAGTTCATCATCTATTTACACAGCTACTAAAGTGATTTTCCCAAAGCATAGATCTGACCATGTCTTAATCCATTATGGTGCCCTGTTGACTGGAGGATCAAATGTAATATCATATTTTTAATTAAATCTTTTTCAGTTAATAAGCATTTATTTTCTCTCCCTCCAACCTTCCCATCCTACTAAAAAGAAAAAACTTTTAACACATATGCATAGTCAAATAAATTTTTGTATTGGCCATGTCCAGATTCCATGTCTCATTTTGCATATTTATTCCATCATTTATGTCTCAGGAAGTAGGTAACATTCTTCATCATCATTCCTGTGGAATCATGCTTGATTATTGCATTGATCAAAGTTCTTAAGACTTGAAAAATTACTTTATAAACATTATATCATTTTTACAGTGTTGTTATAGTATAAATTGCCCTTCTCATTCTGTTCACTTCATCCTGCGTTAATTCATACAAATTTTCTTAGGTTTCTCTGTAACTGGCCCTTTCATCAATTTAGACAGCACAGTAATAATCCATTGTATTCATATGCCATAGTTTAGGGGAGGCTAGGTGGCGGGTGAATAGAGCAATGGCCCTGGAGTCAGGAAGAGCTGAGTTCAAATCCAGCTTCAGACACTTAACACTTACTAGTCATGTGACCTTGGGCAAGTCACTTAACCCCAATTGTCCTACCTTCTCCCCCTCCAAAAAAAAAAATGAATACAGATAGCTTGACTCTCTGAGACAATACTGTTTAAGTAGTTTCCTGTGCAAGTCTTCATGGGTACTGCATTGCCTTCCTCTTCCTGGATATCATCCTTCCTTTGATGTAGCTGATTTATGCCTAATGTGTACCTCTGTATGCCTCTTTAGGGTAACCTTTGGTTTTAGTTTTCTTGAAACTGGTATTCTATGACTCAAAATGACACATTGTTGGAAGACTCACTATTTTAAAGAACCTTTGTTTCAGAAATTTGTTAAAAAGCATTCTACAGTTTCCCCAGTCCAGTTTACTTCCCTCCTAGCCAAGCCTTTGACCCAGTTTCTTGTCCATTCAGAGTGTCTACGCAAGACAATGGTGTTTCTGTACCAGTCCGTAAAGTCTTCATCCAATTGCATATCTTATCTGGGACAATAGATAGTCAACCTCCATTTGGTTTTTCATTTGTAAATATTTAGGTCAAATGCTTTTGAATGATGGTGGATGCTATTTAGGAAGTTGTATAGTATCCCAGGGCTTGATGAAATGAATCCAGTGCCATCTACAAATAGGAACATCTAGAGGACAGTGTGAAATCCTTTTTCTCTTTGGACTCTGTGAGACATCTTCTATGGTAGACACTTTTGGCAAGCATTAAGGCCCCTGTTTTATACCTTGCCTGACAAGAAGAATGTCAAGATTATCTCTGTTGAATTGTTCAGGTAATCTTAAATAGTTTTGACATGCATGGGATACACTTTTATGCTATGGAAGGATAGTCTTTAAGGCTTCATTTAAAAAATATTATTTTTGTTTTTGTACACTACTCTCTGACCAAGCACTCTGCCCTTTCCCCTCCCTTCCCATAGAACCCTCGTTTAGAATAATGAAAATCAGCTAAGTAAGCAAAGATAGCACACTACAGCTGACAACATTTGCAATGTTCCATGCTTCTCATCACCTCTCCTGAGAGGAGGGAAGTGTGTTGCTTAATCAGTTCCCCGAGCCAACCTATGTATAATCTGAATTCTTTTGGTGGTGTTTTCACTTATGTTTCTGTTATCATTTTGTATGTTCTGCTTTCTGCATTCTGCATTCATATAAATCTTTCCATGTGTTTTTGAATTCTTTGTTTGCCATTTCTTACAACAATATTCCCTTACATTTCACATATCACAATTTGTTCAGCCATTCCCTAATTGATAGGAACCCATTTTGGGTCCATTTTTTGATTATCTTAATAAAATGTTGTGATGAATATTTTTGCTTGTGTCAAACCTTTCCTCTTGTCTTTTCCTCCTTGGCTTTATGCCTCACAGTGAGAGTAGAGGATCAAAGGATATGAGCAGGTAAGTGACTCATATAACCCCAAAGCAATTGAATAAGCTCTCAGTTTCATAAACAGCACAATTCTGGGGTATCTGACTTCCCGCAGACACCCCAACACTGACTGTTTCTGTCTTTCATTGTCTTCTCCAATTAGGAGATTATTGAAACCTCCTATTTGTTTTAGTTTTCATTTTAATAGACTATAATTATGCTCCTTGAAGTCAGGAACTGTTTCATTTCATACACTGGGTTTATATTCACCACCCAGCACACCATCTGCTCCAGACGGTCACTTAAATACTCGTTGGTTGATTGCCATAGATTGGGACAATTTTAAAAATGTATTTATTGATGAGTGTATATTTCTTCTTTAGAAGTGACAGTTTTCCAACAATGTATGATTCTGAGTCATGGAATACCAGTTTCAAGAGAACTAAAAGCAAAGGTTTCCCTAAAGAGCCATACAGAGGTACACATTAGGCATAAATCGGCTGCATCAAAGGAAGGATGGTATCCAGGAAGAGGGAGGCAATGCAGTGCCCATGAAGACTTGCACAGGAAGCTACTCAGACAGTTGTCTGAGAGAGTCAGGCTGTTTGTATCCTCTTACCATTGTTGGGCAAGGCATGAAACAGGCCTTAATGCTTGCCAAAGGTGTCTGCCATAGAAGATGTCTCACAGAGTCCAAAGAGGAAAGAGATTTCATGCTGTCCTCCAGATGCTCCTGTTTGTAGATGGCGCTGGATTCACTTCATCAAGCCCTGGGATACTACACAACTTCCTAAATGGCACCCACAATCATTCAAAAGCATTTGACCGAAATATTACCCCAAAAACCAAATGGATGATGATTATCTATTGGATTAATGTGCTTTCCTTATCTATTGGAGAGTAGCTCTTAATCTTTTGTTTGTGTCAGTTTCCCAAATTTTTATCAGAAATACCCAATACAAAGATTATTTTCCCCCACTTGACAGCTTCTTATTCTAGCTGCACAGATACTGTTCTTGCAAAAACTTTTTGATGTTATATCCTCAACTTTGATCATTTTGTGTTCTTTCATCTTTTCTATCTCTTGAGTCTAAATTTCCCTCATAGTCATAGATTTGAAGGTGTTAACTTCTGTTCTTTAAATTTTAAAATTATTTTATTTGACCTTTATGTTTTGATTGCATATCCATTTGGAGCTTGTTACAGTGTATATCATAAGAAGTTGGCCTGAACCCATTTTCTCCCAAACTTCTTTCCACTTTTCCCAGAAGTCTTTTTAGTCCTATGCCAAGTCTAATGCTTTTTGTAGTCATTAAACAATATTCATGGTGTGATCCTTTTATTCTCTTTACTTTTCAGTCAGTTGTCTATCTATAAAAATGTTACTTGCAGTAGGATATCATTTTTGTAAGTCAACATGTTCCCTTCTCATAAGATAAAATCAGGGATGCCCTTGATGCTTTTTATAGATATTCTTATAAATATTTTGCAGAAATGGTAAAGTAGGTATATAATTTGGGAATTTTAGACATTTTTCATTCACTTCCCCCCTCCCAGTAATTGGGTTTGTGATTTTTTTTTCTAATATTTGCCATCTTCCCCTCTTTTGGATAGCTTGAGAATTTATACCTCAGAGTCCTAAAAATTGTGTTGCCATCAGCACAGACTTCCTCTTCATGTCTTTGTGAAATTATGCAGACTGTGATTTGGGGTTCAAATACAGTGGTGCTCCTATTATTATTGATAGAGGAAGCATTTGTTAGAGAAATCTTTTTTTTTTTTTTTTTTGCTTTTTGGAGGGCAATTGGGGTTAAGTGACTTTGCCCAAAGACACATGGCTAGTAAGTGTGTCAAGTGTCTGAGGCTGGATTTGAACTCAGGACCTCCTGACTTCAGGACTGGTGCTCTATTCACTGTGCCACCTAGCCACCCCTGTTAGAGAAAGCTTTATAGATATATTAGTATTTTGAAGCACTAAGAATTCTTTAGGTAAAAGTGCTAATTATAGTTTGATTTTGTTGATCCTTTGGGAGAGTGACACCTGTACTTGAGGAGAAGCACTAACCTTCTGGCCTTTTACTAGTTTACCATTTTCAGTGGAAGATGCTACTCATGTTCAAGACCATTATACACTCCTGGAGCGACAGATCATCATTGAGGTCAGAATCCCCAATTTGCCTCTCTGTCTCAAAGCCTGTAAGATGTCTTCTCCCACCATTGTCATTTCTGCTTAGCACCAAGAAGAGTTCCAGAACCTTCTGTCTCCAAACATAATTCCTCTTATTCAACTACCCTGGTAGGCAACCAGTCTCTAAGAATCCTGTGTCTTTCCCTCCTTATATTCTAGGTCATTTTTTTCCTTTTTCCATTTCTTCTGAGTACTATGAAGAATGTTCCCTCAGCATGCTATCTTCCCATAGCTTTTCTGGATCCAACTTGAGATCATTGGCCTGAATTGTTTTGACTGTTCTGGCCTGTCTTCCTGGACTTAATGTTTTCTCTTTGTTTCTCTGTAGTATCAGTCATCTCTTTTATATAATCTATGGGTTTTATTCTCCTTTTTTCTCTCTCTTGGCCCTGTTTGACCCAGGTGAATGACCGACACCTAGAATCTTCAGGGCAGACAGAAATCTTCCGGAAACATCCACGGAAGGCCTCCATCCTCAACATGCCCCTGGTGACAACTCTCTTCTACTCCTGTTTTTACCACTACACAGAGCCCGAGGTGTGTGAAAGTAAAATTGAGGGAATAAATGTCCAAATTCTCATGAGTTCTTAACCTGGGACACATGGAGTGTGATCTTTAATATTAATTTTAAAAGTGGGTTTGGATATTGTCTTGCTCTCAGATGGTCACTGGACAGACAAGAGCATGTTCATACTCGGCACACCCTCTGCAGTCTGGCATCAGAATTTGGTGTGATTTACTTTGGCTGCTAGTTTTCACAGTGACCTTTGTTCAAAGGGAATCACTTTCTTCTTTCTTTTTTTTTTCTTGTTTTATTTTATTTTTTGTAAATAGCGTATTATTTTTTTTCAAATTACACGTAAAGATAGTTTTCAACTAATGATAGTTTTCACTTTTTTATCAGATTTTGAGTTCTGAAATTTTCTCCCTCCCTTCTTCCCCTCCTCACTCTGCAAGACAGAAAGCAATCTGATATAGGTTATACATATGCAATCATGTTAAATATATTTCCACATTAGTCATGTTGTGAAAAAAGAATCAGAACAAAAGGAAAATATCATGAGAAAGAAAAACAAAAAGAGTAAAAATAGTAGCTCTGAACTGCACCTGGACTCCGTGGTTCTTTCTCTGGACGTCTATAGCATTTTTTCCATCATGAGTCTTTTGGAGTTGTCTTGGATCATTGTATCACTGAAAAGAGCCACGTCTATCACAGTCTATCTATCGTTGACACAATGTTGCTTTTACTATGTACAATGTCCTCCTGGTTCTGCTCACTTCACTCAGCGTCAGTGTAAGTCTTTCCAGGTTTTTCTGAAATATGCCTGCTCATAATTTCTTATAGCACAATAGTATTCCATTACATTCATATACAACAACTTGTGTAGTCATTCCCCAATTGATGGATATTCCCTCAATTTCCAATTCTTGGCCACCACAAAAAGAGCTGCTATAAATATTTTTTGTACATGTGGGTCCTTTTCCATTTTTTATGATCTCTTTGGGATACAAAGCTAGTAATGGTATTGCTGGGTCAAAGGGTATTCACTATGGTCCGTGATTTTTATTTTTTTTTTTTTTAATCTTTTTTTTCTTTAAACTTTTATTTATTTTAGTTTACATCATTCATTTCCACAAGATTTTGAGTTACAGATTTTCTCCCCATCTTTCCCCTACCCACCGCCCCAAAACAGCCATCCCACTGTATAACCCTTCCCCCAGTCTGTTCTCTCCTATGTCCTCCCCCATCACCGCTCTGACTTTCCAGTACAAAGGGAATGACTTTCTTTTAGACTAGGGCAATTCAAAGGGGAAGATAGATTTTAGGTGGTAGAGAAACAGGAGAGCCAGGTGTGAGTGCAGACACAACTTCTGATTTCATGAAGATGTGTTTAACGATTAGTGTGTCAGTTTTCCCATTTCTTACGGCTCATTGAAGAACTAAAGAAGACATTGAAGTTCTCAAATCAGTCTTCATGTAGCTGAGCTATAGTGATAGACTAAATATGTTTACTGTGCTTATATGTTGAACTCAGGGGGTCATGAAATGAAATGTAGGAAGTCCTAGAGATAGGAAGAGGAAATGAGAAGTTGTACAGTCTAAAAGATTCACTGTAATCTATAGGACAGTTAGCAAACACAATAATGTTTCTTCTGCTCATTTTCTCCCCAGGGAACATTTAGCAGTCCCATCAATCTGAAAAAAACTTTTAAGGTAAGTATAAATGGATTGTTTTTTGATAGTAGCCACATCAGGGAAAATATGAGGAAGTAGGAATAAGGAAAATGGGTGATGGAAATGTTGAGAAAAGTTGTTGAGACTTATTTAGTTCCAACAATCAAGGAAATTCTCTTCCTTAGTTGTATTGAGGTTACTACCATCCTTCTGGTCTCCCAGGTCCACAACCTCAGTGTTAGATTCCATTCCCCACTTCACCTCACTCCACATATCCATTCAGTTGCACCCATGTTTACCTTAGCATCTCTCATATCAGGCTTCATCTCATTCCTCACACAGTTATCACCTTGGTTCAGACCCTCATCACCTTTGGCTTAGACTATTGCAGAAGCCTCCTGATTGAGCTTTCCAGCTCAAGTCTCTGTCCCACTCTCCAGTTCATCCTCCACATAGATGTTGCTAGAGGAAAAATAACTTTACTTAAGCACACTTCAGGTTGTGCCACTCTTTAATTCAGTAAACCCTGTTGTCTATAGGATAAAATATAAAGTCCTCTTTGGCTTTTAAAGTCCTTTATAACATGGCTCCAACCCATCTCTCCATTCACGTTATACTTCACTCCCCTTCCACACTCTGCTGTCTAAGCAAACTGCCTTTCTTGTTCCTTATCCTCTGCACCCAACTCCCATCTCCATGGCTATACACTGGCAGTCTTCCCCTTGTTCTTCCTCACTTCCACCTCATAAAATCCCTTACTTGAAAACCATCTTGTACGTAATGCTTTTCCTGATTTCCCCCAACTTCTACAGTTCTTTCCCTCCCTAAACTACCTTGTTTTTATTCTTTAGATTACACACACATACAAAAACACTCCCTTTCCCTACTTCCCACCCCCCCATCTCAACAAAATGTAAACTTCTTGAGAGTAAGGATTGATTCATTTGCTATTTTTGTATCCCCAATGCCTAATATGTAGTAGATGATTAATAAATGCGTATTGATTGAGGGATTGAAACAGGCTTCTAAAGGTAGCAAGAACCCTCTACTATGCCACCTTGCTCCTTCGGGGACCACAAGAGAGGATGGGTTACTCAGTTCTCATTCAGTGGGAATTTCCTGATTTTTTCTCAAATGATTGTCTCCCCACTGCTGACTTCGAATAATTAGGAATGTATTGATAAATAGGGAGAATATCATCTTATAACCCCAACTTTATAGAAGTTATGTTTTTGAACCATTTGGTCCCACACCCACCTCATCTTTGCTCTTTATTATACCTTACAAAAAAACCCTGATCCTCATGCATCTCCAGAAAATGGGTCTCAAATAGGATGTGTAGACTTGACTGTGATAAGGAAGCTGCTTGCTCATCAGTTTTACTAAACAGCTGACTAGCTTTTCCAGTGGAGCCATTGCTGCTTCCTGCCACTCCCCACTCTCCTTGATTCCCCATCTTTGTTTTCTAGATTCCTGACAAGCAGTATGTACTGACAGCTCTGGCTGCCCGTGCCAAGCTCCGAGCATGGCAGGATGTGGACGCCCTCTTCACCACCAAGGTAGATGCCTTGGAGCCTTTCATTTTCTCTTGCTTAGTTTTGTCTTGGAAGAGATGCCATCATTTGATTGACCAGTGGCCTCAAAAGTTCCTTTTAACTTCAAGCATGAAATTTGAGGCTTGTGATGTGCACTTTTGGTTTCCTAGGACAGTATAGTAGTGCTTCAGTGCCTGATCTCTCTGCTTTTTTTCTGTTCCATCTCTCCATGGGAACCTTCCAGCTTCTGGTTCCCACAGTCTCTTTTTCTGTCCTTCATTGCCAAGTGTTCTGTGAAGCTCATCCTCACTATACTTTCTTCGTGTCTCCTTTTTTCTCTGTCCTCTTCCCCTCGAGGTCTCTGTCCTTTTATTCACCTTTCTTGCTTTCTTTATACAGAAGGCTGGGTCTAAATGTTTCTCATGTCTCTGTGTTTCTGTTTCAGAATTGGCTGGGATACACCAAGAAGAGAGCTCCCATTGGTTTCCACCGTGTTGTGGAAATTCTGCACAAGAACAATGCTCCTGTACAGGTGGAGTTTCTGTGGGAAGAATTTGCATGCAGAACAGCTCAGGACATAGTCCCAATTGACTTTGAGCCTCCTAGTCAGTCAGTGTTGATCTTTTTGCTGAATGAGACCAAGTGTGTTGTTAAACACTGTGGCATGGGTACTGTGTGAAGAAAGCTTCCCTCTGCCCCTTGGAAGTGGGTGGCATCTGTCCATCCCAGAGAGCTAACTTCCCTTAAGTATTTAGGAGTACTTGGCTGACCTGAATACCACAGAGAACACAGGCACAGTGTTTAGTGACAGAAAAGGACTGCTCACAGGGAGTGTCAAGAACACTTGGTGCTGATCTGGAGCGTGGCCTGCTCTGACTGTTGGACGCAAGGGAGAACGTGTGCCTGGCTTGTTTTCCTTTGAGGTGTCTGGAGGGATTTAATAAAATCCATTTCATCTCTCTTTAATTTTTTTCTTTTTTATTATGAATTTATCAAAAATTTAAAAATGAACATTGCAGTATGTCAAGAAAAGCGAAAAGGGGTTGAATATGAAATTGAACTTTGTGTGTATAATTTGATTTTTTTTTCCCTATTACATGGAACATGTTTTTTTCTTTTTTCACTTCAGATTTAAATGTGGCGGTTTCATCATTGTTCTGCTTCTCTGTGTCCTCTTCATTACTTCCTTTTGCTCTTTTGTTTGTTTGTTTTTAATGATTCATTGGTGGGCTTTTCTTTTCATCCTTTTTTTATATCATAATCACTACCCCCCACTGTCTTCTTCCCTCAGAAAATAAAAATAAGAAGGTTTCTTCATATAATTATGTCCCCAAAACAAATTCACACATTGTCTGAAAAATGTATATCTCATTCTGCACGTCTGGTTCATCAGGTTTCTGGAGTTGTAATTGGCCATTTCATTTATCATAGTTCTTTCACAGCTGTTTTCTTTTACACTACTGGTTCTTTCCACTTCATCCTGTATCACATCTTACTAGTAATTTCAGGTTTCTCTGAATCTATCCATTTTGTCATTTCTTAAGGAATAATAATATCCCATTATATTTATGTACCATAATTTGTTCAGCCATTCTCCAGTTGATGGCTACCTCCTTAGTCTCCAGTTCTTTATAGCAATAAAATGTGTTGCAGTAAACATTGTTGGGTCTTTTCCCCTCTTTCTTTGATTTCTTTGGGAATAGGCCTAAGAGTGGTATTGTGGGGTTAAAGGATATACACAATTTAATGACCTTATGGGTAGAGCTCCAAATCACTTTTCCAAAATGATTGGACCATTTCACAACTCTCCCAACAATGCATTAGTGTAATTATCTTCCCACATTCCCTATGATAACTTAGAAGTGTTTTAATTTGCATTTTTCATTAATAGTGATTTGGAGCATTTTTTTCATATAGTGGTTAATAGCTTGCCTTTCTTCTTTTTAGAACTATCTGTTCATGTCCTTTGATATATATTTATTGGAAAATGACATTTCTTCTATATTTTGGACAACAGCCTCTTGTCAGTTTTTTTTCCAGCTCAGTCTTTCAATTTTAATTCTAACTGATTTTATCTGTGCAGAAATGTCAATTCATATATATTTGTGTGTGTGTGTGTGTAATGCTTATTCTTACAAATTGCTTTACATACATTTAATCCTTACAAGAACCCCGTAAGATACAAGTAGTGTGGGTATCAGTATCATTTTGGAGGCAAAGAAACTGAATTTTGGAGAAGTTACTTCCTGAAGGCCACATAACTACAAAGCACAGAACCAGGATTTAAATCTGTCTTCCAACTGCAGATGCATTTTCTACTCTCTACTGTGTACTATTTATTAAATTTTTACTGGCTTAGAAGTCCATGGATCTCTAATGTCTCATCTCCCACAGGTCTTACAGGAGTATATCCGACTCGTTGAAGATGTGGACACAAAGCTGAGTCTGGCTACCAAATTTAAGTGTCATGATGTTGTCATTGAAGTAAGTCCCAGGAGAAAAGGGCCCCTCAGTAGGCCTTTGAAAGAGAAAGAAGGTGGATCATTACATTCATTGTCCCTAATTCCCTACTTGTTTTGCTTCTGCATATTGGATTATGTGGTCTGGTGAAAATGGAGCTGGAAGCCAGGATTCCTGGGTCCTGTTGTCAGCTGCTTTGATAATTTGCCGTATGTTCTCTAGCGAGTTGGTTTATGGGAGGCGAGGTTTTGGATTAAGCTAGCCAGGCTTCTCTCCCCAGTTTTTCTCCACATTTTTCTGTTGAGGCCCCTCCCTACTTCCATTATTACCTAACTCCACTATAACCACCACAGACTTTATTCCTGGCAGGCTAACTTAAGAAGGTAGTAAGGAAATAAAATAAATGGTTTCTTTTGTTTACTGCTCAGACATACCGGGACTTGAAGGATCGGCAGCAGTTAGTAGCTTACAGGTGTAAGGTGGATAAAGCATCCTCGGAAGAGGAGAAGATTGACAGCATTCTCAGTAGTACGGTAAGCAACTCAGATTTGTCTTTCTGTCAGCCTCAGGAGACACACTGTTCACAGAGAAGCTGCCCAGAGGAGTGCTCCTTCCCAAGACCTAGTTAGAATAGCAGTTATCTGAGCAGATTGAATATTAGTCTTTCAGATGGGCCTTGGTGCCAGCAGTGTTTGGTTTGAGCAGGATTTCTTTCAAGGTTTGGAATGAAATTAGGGTTGTGATATGAAGGTAATAGTTTCTCTGGGGATCTTTGGGGTGGCCTTCAATTAGTGTGCCTAGGTTAAGACTGAATTGGGAGTCTACAAAATAGTAGTTTCAAGATACTAGATCTAAAATGTCCAGACTCTTAATAAGTAGATCTGGGTTACAATGTTGATAACAATTGGGTAAAACAGACTGCATCTGTTTAGTGATGGTGACTTGCTGGCAGAAGGACTGCAACATTTAATCCACTAATTAGATATTTTCTGGGTATGCTCTATGGTAATCTTCCACAACCAGGATTTTTCAGTGTTTTTTATAAATTTCACCTGAGGGAGTACCAGCCTAACTAGTCCTAAGGATTACAAAGATAAATTTTATGTTCTTCATCAACAAAAATGTCCTGGGAGAATCTTTTTTCCTTTCCTTCACTCTGCCTGGAGATAAGTCTTACTATCTCTTTAGTTTTTCTAGAGGGATACAACTTTGCCTAAGGGCTAATACTGACTAAAGGGTATTACTGACTAGACTCCTGCACTATCTGCTCTTTTTGCAGCAAATTCGATGGAAGAACTAATTGGAAAGTAGTGAACCAAGGAACCTTCCTGTTTGCTCTCTTCCTGTCCCCAAGAGACAGGGCCTATCACCAACAGGCAGAGCCTATGCCTGGGACAGAGCACTTAGACCAGAACATCTTCAAACTGAGCCTCAGACCAGAAGACGCTTATGATACCGAGTCTTAAAGTATGATTTATGACACCCTGCTGACTGGGTACTTTTGTGAAGGTCAGGGGGAGGCAGTTTCAAATTTGTGACTCTGTAGGGCACATTCTTGCTTTAACTGAGGTGATTGCTTCAGAAAAGAGGTGTCCTGGACTGAGTGTCAGTGGAGCTAGAAGCTTTTCTATCAGCTGATGGTGGAACTGAATTTGGTTGGACAGTGACTATTCTAAGTCAAGTCAAAAGACAGAGACCAGATGCATCTACATCATAGGAGCAGAAAGAGGGTGCTGAAGATTTGCAGGGAATACAACAATAATAACCAATTTACATTCATTTTTGCCATGCCCTCTGAAATTATTTTTTCCAGCAAGTGTCCCTCTGCTATACCACTTCACCTCCTATCCCAGGAGATTGTGGGTTGCTTTCTCTTGCATATTGAGGGTCCTTCTTGTGCTGGTGATGAGAGCAGATCCCCATTATTTCTTCTTCTCCTACCCCAGACTCAAGGCTTTGTTTAGAGATTCCAGCAATGCTGGGAAATACTCTCTTCGGACAGTTTCTCAGCCCTTTATTGGAAGCTGCAGGTAGGTGTACCTGGGGTAGATCCAAACTTGGTCCTGCTCTCTGGTCTACAGTGGATTGTAATGGGGTCACATTTTTTTCATCCTTGGTTTTCACAAGGGATTGCATCCTCCAATGCTTACTACTCTGCGCCAGTCATAGTTTCCTCTCACACCTGTGTCAGAGCCGGCTTGCCCCACCCTCATTAAGCTCCTAATAAAGCTGTTTCTATGCCTTCCTAGGTGCCTTCTGTTTCTTTCCTTTCATTCCGTTCAGAATGAACCTCATAGCCCTTTTTCTTGGGGTGGCCCTAAGTCAGTCTTAATGGTTCTGTACAATTACTTCCCTTAAAGGACAGCTGGGTGGCACAGTGGATAGACTGCTGGCCCTGGAGTCTGGAAGACTCATCATCCTGAGTTTGAATCTGGACTCAGACATTTACTAGCTGTGTGACCCTGGGTGAGTCAGTTAACCTTGTTTGCCTCAGTTTCCTCATTTGTAGAATGAGCTGGAGAAGGAAATGACAAAACACTTCTGTATCTTTGCCAAGAAAACCCCAAATTGGGTCATGAAGAGTCAGACACCACTGAAAAAACGCCTGAACAACAGCACATCTACTTCCCTCAGAATATGTGTCGTCATTGTGGCTAGCACAGTGTAGAGAGAAGCAGGGTGGCACAGGGGAGAGTGCGCTGGCTGGTGAGTTAGAAGATTCTAGTTAGCTTTGCTATTAACTAGTGCTATTCAAGAAGAAGCTGTATGACTCTATAAAGGATTCATTCACTGGAAAGAGGTTGAATTCATTGATGACCTCTTAGCTCCCTTCTAAATCAAAGATTCTAGCAGTGTGATCCTAAGCAAGTTGGGTCATGAATCTGGGCCTCATTTTTATCTGGTAAAATGAAGAGGGAACATTAGAATCCGAGCTCGTTGGGGACCGTGTTACCTTTTTTTGTATCCCTAGCACTTAGCAAAGTGCCTGGCACAAAGTAAATGTTTAATAAATACTTGTTGATTAACTGAAAAATAAAACAAAATGAAAGGGGGAGGTTGGAGTGTATCATTTCTAAGGTCTCTCTTCCGATTAAAAATTCAGAGTCTGTGACCACACAGAGTATGTGAGGTGGCAGGAGAGAGGGAGATGATACACATGGATATATAGCAAAATGCCTCACATATTTTATGTACTTAAGCATTTGGGGGAAGAGTTTTGGTCCAGACCTGTGATCTCATTGGTATGGGGTTCTCTGTGTAAATAAATTCCCTCCATCAATAGAACAAGTGTTCTCCCAGCTTCTAAGTTTTAAAAACTTTGAGGGTGGGGGTGGCTGGGTGGCGCAGTGAACAGAGCACCATCCCTGGAGTTAGGAGAACCTGAGTTCAAATCTGGCCTCAGACACTTAACACTAGTCATGTAACCTTGGGCAAGTCATTTAACCCCAACTGCTCTGCCTTACCCCCTCCAAAAAAAAGGCAAAAAAAAAAGAATGTTGGGGGCACCAAAAAACTGAGTGACTTACCCAGGATCACACAATCTATGTCAGAGGCACAAGACCCAGAGGGTCTCTCTGACTGAATCAATTTATCTGCCAATTCAGTGTTTATTAATCATAGGCATGCACCTACACCATGTTTTCATTGCAACTCCAGAAGATACACAGTCCCTCCTTCCACTTAGTCTTTACCTTTGCATTGCTGGTCCTTTCATATTTAGTTGTCCCCATAATCCTCCCAGCCTTGCCTTTAGTAGCTGAAAAGGCAGGAGCCCAATTTGCTAAGTTGATATTGATAGGTTGTTTTTTCAAGCTATTGAAGTTAAGTTGGATAAGCTGTTTCCATTTCAGAGCATTTTTACAATCTGACCAGCAAACCCAGATGTTGACTGATCAGATCAAGTTAATTCCTTGTGGAATATGTGGACTACATTGGGCATATTAATGGCTGGCTATTTCTGGCCCATCTCTAATACATGAGGGCAAGTGAACTATGTGTTGTGCTCATTATTCAAAGTCTTTTAGTATGCCAAGACTCAACTACCCAAGAACTTACTACTCTTCATGAAGCCTATATATTCCACCTACAATTTGCTGAGACTTGTTTTTGGAGAGGTTGGCAGGATGGTACAGTGGGTTCCCCTAAAGAGATGAGAAATTAGAATCCCTGTGGAGTTGCACCCTTAGTCTGGCCACTGCCTTAAGACTTTAAGTTCTGTGCATTGTTTTTGTTTTCCCATTGAAAAAATAGAATGTAGGACTTTAGCCATTGAGGCTTACAGATCTGGAATTTTTATTAATCTTTTGGGGACATCTGAAGAAATGGCTGGAAAATATTTTAGAGGACAATATTAATAGGGTTATTTGTATATACCTAGTAGCATTTAAATAAGCCCATATTACTGTATGGGGAAAATGTAATGATTTCTCTGGGAAGAGTTGGCCCCTTTAAGGATCAGACTAAAGTAATGTGGTAGCTAAGGAGTCACCATGACAACTTTCCTGGGTAACTCTTAAAGATCTATTTGGATTTTGTCGTCCAGGACAGGAAAAGCTGTGAAGCAGACAAAATCTCCAACTCACTACTCTGCTAAGTGAGATAAGAAAGGGTCTGTATATGCCCTACTATGCTGCTAATCCAAACTATACAAGGGCCCTTTGGTATTTATTGGGGTTCTTTTTCAATGTCATAGAAATCATGAAATTTAATGGGAGAAGAGTTATTTGGAAATGTGTACTGACCATCAACTTGTTTCCTAAACACTTAGGGGGTGGAGGAATCCGGGGTAAAGAGAGGTTTGAGATGATCCTGGTAGGGCCAGCAGGAAATCTAAGTCTGCCTAAGGAACTACATATGGGCTTATAGGGCATTTTCTCTTCTACTTCTCCAGGACAGAAAAGACTTGGCAGCCCTGGGTATATGAGCTCAATCAGTGATTAGAAATGTGCTGGGATTCACTGGATTAGACCGCCAAGTCCTAAAGAGCAGGATGGAATGACTAGCCCCGAATTATAAGTGCTGGTGAGATAGGGACACAAACTTAATTGTTAGAGGTTCCCATTCCCTTCGAGATTAGGCACTACAGACAACTGATTACCTGTTTTGGTAGGGACTGGAAGATATGGAGACTATAGACCTGATGGACAATCTGCCATCCCTGCAATTTGAGCAAGGTGTTCGAGAGGAAGAGATCCCTTGGCTGTTTCTTCAGAGCCGTTCCCGAGGATTGATGATCCAAGCCTGTGCCCATGCAGCTTTTTTCTGCAAACTACTCCAGGCTTCAAGGTCAGTTAGGCCCCCAAAACCAGCAGATGGAGGAAAATTCTGGGTACCATTGACTGCATATGAGGTCCGATACCTGATCTTATTAGGGGGAATTTACTTGAGCAGTCAGTTTGCCCTGCTTGCTCTCTATCCCACAGCTACCGTGAACCATGCTACTCCATATCCAAAGCCCTGAGATTCCAAATAAGTGGCAGTTTCTGTGCAGTTGAGTGGATCTGTTAAGACTTGGAACCCAGCTACCAGTATGTCTTCCTCATTTACACCAGAGTGAACATTGTTTTATCACTTGAGTAAGGATTGGATTTTTTCTCTTGTCTTGGAGATAGTGCTGGAGCCCTTCTCTATAGGAAAGTTCTTAGCTCTTGAAGACCATGAATTAGTGGTCATCTAATTCAGTCTTTTTCCAAGGATGGTGACATTTAGACTGATTTAGATGGATTTCTTTGAGATAAAAAGATCCCATGATTCTTGGTGTCTCCTACTCCCTCCAAGTGCCTGGGCTTCCAGGTTGCTTAGATAAGAGATGTAGATGAGTTTGGTACCCATTGTTGGCCTTCAAGTCATGCCTAGATTTTGCAATTCAAGGTCATTTTCCCTTGTGCCTTAATCTTGCCCTTATGAAATTAAACCATCACCACTTTGATGAAAGGGACCAAATCTAGATGTTTCTCTCAGCCCTAAAGCAGTGATATCAAACAAACAGAAATAGGGGCCACTAAACCATACATAAAGATACCTATGTGCTGCAATTGACTTAGAAAACCACACATTTATATACACACACATTTTATTAATATATCAATACATTAAAATCAGAAACTACATTTTAACCTGGCTTGAGTCACACTCAGGAGTGTTGTGGACAACATGTGGCCCATAGGCCAGTGTTTGACACCTCTGCCCTAAAGCGTCTAGCTTAAATGCTATGCACTCAGGCAATGGCATAGATGAGGGGCACAGTGATGATGATTGAGCTGACTGCAGGACCTCACTAGGTCCGGGGGAATAATAAGAAATCATCTAGTAAACGTGATTGGGGCTCTTTTATAGAGGGAATGGGATAGGCACCTAGTCAACTTCTCAGTCAGGAGAAAAGCCCTAAGTTAATCCTGTACTTGATGTAACTATGGAAACCCAGCAAATCCAATGGTTCTGTTACTACTAAAGCACAGAGGTGGGATAGAGTTTTTTGACCATAATAAGCTACAGTAGTACTCCTTTATCTAAAGTTTAGACTCTCCAACTTCAACCCTTGCTAACACAATCTCAAACTAGAAGTAACTGAAAAAGGCTTATGGATACAACACATAGCTATTGCAGTTCCAGGGTATTAAATATAGGCACTCAAGTTCTGTAGGAGCGGTCCTAAGGCTCTCACTCAGAGTCTTTATTTATATTCTTAATTATCACACAGTTCTATCAAGTTAGGTTATGTAGTTTGCTAGGCCATTTCTTAGCTCAATAACACTTCAAAAGCTGATTTCATTAGCATGGGTACTCCCTTATTCCACCAGCATACACAGAATGGCACTCCTCCACAAGAATGCTGTGGCTGACGGATATCACCTGGGCCTATTATTAAAAACCTTTCCAATTTTATCTTGAACAGGCCATAGTTTGGGCTTTACTGGTATAACCTAGGGTCACATCTGTGCCTTTGGAGTAAGGCTTAAGGCAAAATTTCCACCTCATAGAAAAAAAAAGCAGCCAACTAGCAGCAGGTTTGTGTGCTAGAAGTGAGTTGTTAAGAAGCTGGCCCAGTAACAGCTATGTAGACTGACTGGGAAGGAATTGAAAAATTCAAAGCAGGTGCCTAACTATACTAGAATACAAAAAGGGAATCAAATTGTGCCTAAGAAGGCAGAAATGCATAATTAGAAATTCTCAACCAGAATGAGTAAATAGTTTTGGAAGCTAAAGGGAGTCAACATTTTTTTTTTGAGGGAGGAAGGCAAGGCAGTTGGGGTTAAGTGACTTGCCCTAGGTCCAACAACTAGTAAGTGTCAAATGTCTGAGGCCAAATTTGAACTCAGGTCCTCCTGACTCCAGGGGCAGTGCTCTATTCACTGCCCTTCACTGTGCCACCTAGTTGCCCCCACTTTTGTGAATTTGGAAAAAAATTTTGTTATCTGGAAAATTTACAGCTCATTTCTTGATGGTGCCAGCATTTTTTGGAAGTTGTTTTTACATAAAGAAGCTAGATTAATGTACTTCTAGAAATGAAGTTCTAGGACAGCTAAAAGGTACTTGTCTGTTTGTTTATTCCCCCAGGAAAATGGATGGGATCACTTCAGTCTCTATGCTCCCTTCGGAGAAGGAGGAGGAAGACCCGTATAAAAAACCTTCCAAAAGAGATCTGAAAGTAGGCATCATTGGAGGTGGACGACTGGGAAAGCAACTGGCTCTAGTGTTACTCCACCACGCCTCCATCCCTGCCCAGAGCATTCATATCTCTACTCGGAGGCCAGAGACCCTAAGTAAGAAGTTTAAGGGGACTTAGGGATTCTATACAGCAGATATACTTTGCTTCCCTGTCCCCAAAATAAGTTAGAAAATAACATTCTAATTTGTTTCTCTGAGGCAGGTCCCTTGACTATTCCTGTTGCACCTTCATTATTTATGTCTCTCTCCTCTTCCTACGTAAAGTTAATGTTCTAAGTTCTTGATGCAAGAGGAAAATACTTCCAGATGAAGACATCTCTAATATATACAATTAGGTCATTGTTTTCATGTTCTTAGCTTCTGTTCTATGTTAGTGGCAAAAAAATTTGAACTTGAATTTTGGGTTTTTCTATTCAGGCCAAGCTTTGTTCATAATCCTACATTTATAAAGCAACATAAAGAATGTATAGGGCCATTTCAATAAAATGAATATATATTTTATAATCATATTTTTAGTGTAAGTGATGGTGTTAGTATAGGAAAATATATAGTTTAGGGAAGCAAATGTCGAAAATGTTTGCCATCAACTTATTCCATTTTAGAAAATGTCATCTACATTGGCATACGTGCATCTGTTCTCATAAGACTTTATATAAATCTTGATGATCTAGAATTTATGTTCTTATATTTTGCTTTCCCCTTTTTAGAGGCAGTGTGACATAGGGCTTAAAGAGCTGGGTTCAAAAGCTAGGAAGAGCTTGGTTTGAGTCTTAGCTATGTCCCATTGGTTGCGTGACCCTGGTAAATCATGTAGCCTCTCAGTGCCCTGAGCAGCTCTCTACGGTGCTTCAGCTACAGAGAAGATACTCACCTTCATTTGTAGAGGGAGTCCTTTCAATGAGGAGCTCCCTACACCCGTGAAATATAGGTCCAGTGTACTCTTTCTTTCTTTTGATAAAATTTCCCTGCATAAAAAATTCCCATCCCCAATATCAATAACATCTTCAGTTTTTCAATAATTTTTTCAAAACTACATTATTAAAACATCAGACATGAGTCTTCCATTTAAAATTTCTGCTTTAAGATAATTCATATTGCCAGTAGAATGACATTACTGATACCACCTCATGGTCTTATCACTCAGTAGTATCAATGAATACATTTCTTCATTTGTAAGAAGCCTTATCTACATTTAACTGTGTACATATTTTTCTGAAACATTCTATCTTTCTCACTTACCCTGAACCTCTAACTCCTCATCTTCTATCATCACTTCCCCAATCCTTACTTCCTACCCCAATACCCCCTGAAAAGATCCTTTTAGGGAAGAGAGGCAATAAGGAACTCCTCCTTCAATGGAAAAATTCTGAGAAGTTCTATGTACTCCTTGAAAGTACAATGAGAAGGATTGATTCCTTCACCTAGAAAACTGTTAATGTGGAGGCAGATGTTCTAATAATGGGGTTAAGTGCATTGCTGCAATAGGTTTTTTGAAGACAAGAGTCAGAGGAAATGACTTATGTGGGCTGATTTTGAAATAATTTTAAACGTTTCCTCACCATAAAATTTAGGTACAAACTTCCCTGCAATCTCTGCCAAGAGGCCTAACCCAAAGTGCTCTGGTTCTCTTTTCCACTTTGTTACTTTCAGGTGACCTCCAGAAAATGGGGATCCAGTGCTTTTACCATAACTGTTTTCTGGTAGACTGGGCCAATCTGGTCTTCCTCTGCTGTCTGCCATCCCAGCTGCCTCATATTTGCTTGGAAATCAACACTAGACTTGAGAAATCTTGCATTGTGTATAGCCTGGTCACAGCTGTCCCTCTGCCTAGGTAACTACTTTAGAGTCTAGATCAGTGATTCTTAACTTGGGGGTTCATTGAATTTTCTTTTTAGGATAATTCAGATACCTATATTTAAGTATAATTGATTTCCTTTGTAATTCTACATATTTTATGCTGTGCATTTAAAAATATTATTCTGCAAAGGGGTCCATGGTATAGAAAAGGTTAAGAATCCCTGGGTCAGACAGAATTTACTTCCAGTAGAGCTATATTCCCTCTGCCTCCTTGTACTATCTGGTCCAATCTCTTGGTATTTGGGTAAGGATTCCTTTTAAGATGGAAACTGCTTTGCTGTGCAGGAGTATGTCATGCTTTATTAATCCTTCCATTCTTTTCAGGCATTCTGCAGAGAGTACCCTGCTAATAAGTACCACTTACTTCTGAGTGATGTTTTGCAATAGAATTTTTTGCTAGGACTTAGTGGAAACCCAAATTGTACTACTGGTTCAGATGACTTTCATTTATTTCTAGTCCTGAGATAGGGCAGCTAGGTGATATCTAGAGGACGCAGCAAGACCTAAGTTCAAATCCAGCCTCACACACTGAGATGTGTAACCCTAGACAAGTTTTTTCACCCCTTCAGCTTCAGTTTCTTCATCTGAAAAATGGAGAGAGTACTACTACCTATGTATTAACAACCCCAGTAACAATCATAGTCTCGGTTCCAATCCCAAGACTGTTGTGAGGATCAAATGAGGTCTTGATAAAATACTCTGCTCTTATGATCACTGCTGTTATTCTTCCATGCTCCTCCTTTCGTTACTGCCTCTGAATGGGCGCTATGATTTTATTTCTAGGCTGAAGCAGCTGCTATGCCACACTAACATCCTGCGCCCCCAGTATCAGTGTGCTGAAGTTTATATTGATATATGGGGGACCAATGAGGACATCAAGTCTGCACTTCAAGATCCTGATATAGTTCAGGCCACTTCTCCTTTTAGCACAGATGGTAAAAGTTTACCTGAAAAATGTCTCTATCCCTTCACCTGTTGTTTCTTGTTACATTCCATTATTGGGAAGAGGAAACAGAATTATTACTCTCTTGTGTCCCCAGGGTTTAATAGAGACAGTCTATCATTTGTTAAAAAGGCAACTTTCTAAAGGGAGGAGTGAGGAGCTTGACTACCTTGCCTTAACTTTTTAAGAATGACCTGCTCCATGCGAAGCAGGAACATTCTATTACTGGTAATCTGGGAAGAATGTAATTATCTGTGACGGAACTGCTCTGAGAATTTAAAAAGATGTCATTCTATAGCTTTCACATTTTTGTTTAAAGCAAGACAGTCTTCTGTAGAAGAAGATTTTATTTCTTGAAACCTAAAGAATCGTTAGACTTCTTCTGCTGGATTATATTCTAGGCTTAGAATGTATCATAAATATCGGAGTTGGGGCCCTTGATCCAGGGAAATGATTATTCTTCACATTGCTGATCACAACCTGGGGACCTGGCCTAAGCTCCCTTTCTATCACTTTACAAACTGGTAACTTGTATGTGCCCTCTTCATTAATATATAGGAGGAATAACTCTCAACATCAAGTGGCTGGAGGCAGTCTTCTATGCAGCCCTAAATACGTGCACGTTAAGGAAAATACCCTACCAACAAACTCTGGAGGAACTCAGTGATTTGTGTCTCTCTGTGCATCCAAAAACGTGTGGGGAGGACAAGACTAATTGCCCAAGGTTCACTGTCACAGAGTTTGTCAACCAAGCCTTTGCCAAGACCCTAAATCCAAGCAAGTAAGATGCCAGATTCCTGACATGCCTGGTTTGTCTAGTTTTCTCTCAGACTTTTGCTTTAGCTGATAATTTAGACAACTGTTTTGTTTCCTCTAAATACTTTGAAAGTTGTAATTAGGTCTTTTCTGTCTTCAGTGTCCCTTATTCCCTGATCCAAGCCTCTTCCTTAATTATAAGACAATAAACTACAAATAATATGCCATATTTTAATCATTATTTTAAAAGTATGACCTCAAGGTGCTTCAAAGATTCTATGTAAATGGAAAAGGCATTTTAAGTAAAATGAAACTTGATACACTGAATAGTTTCAGCAGAATTTCTAGTACAGCTCTAAATTTTAACTAGTTGGTATAGGAAATGGAGTATCTCATTTCCAAATGAAGGAAAACTTTCTTCCAAAGGAAAACTTCAATAATTAAATCAAGAAGTACTAAAAAGACAATAATGTCTGCCAGCAAAAATAGCACCACTACTAATAATACCTCTGTTCTTTTTTTCAGTGTTTTCCCTTGGTTTGACTTGATGACTGTGCAACTCAAGGAAACTCCCTTTAGCCAGCACCTAGGAAAAAGTGTGACTCTTCAGGAACACTTAACTGTTCTTTACTGTGCCTCATTTGGTATCTCACTTTCCCAGGAAATAGAAGTGGAAGAGAAAAGGAAGAGGAAGCTCCAGGCCCACAGTCCTGAAAGTCAAATTTTTCAGCCACGTGGGGATTCTTCAGACTGACCAGCATGATCCACTCCCCAGGTCAGCCCCCTTAAATAGGATGGGCCTTGACTTTCACTTCTGGCAGTAGTGGCTGCTTTAGTTAGCATTAGCTTGTTAGGAGATTTAAAAAAATATAAAGATTTTGATTAATTTGATGATAAATACTAAGCCAAGAAGGTGAAACATGTCATAGTACTGTTTTTGCCACAAACTAAGCAGTAAGGAAAAGGAAAAATTGCACTGTTGGCTCTTAAAATGGTAGAAAAAAGACATCTATTCCCTTAATCAGAGGTGAATTTGGCTGTTGGAGATTGCCAGTATAACCTACGCATTCCAACTCACCTAAGAATAGTCTCTTGATACTGACTCTTGTTCAAAAATCTTGTTCAAATGTCAATATAGCTGCATTCTGCAACTTCTTTCCTATAGCAATCTATAGGAATATATTCAGAATAAAAAAAATGGATAGATATGACAACACTGTGATAAAATAAAGAAATGGGGCAAACCAGCTGACCAAGTTCTGATTTTCTTCATGGTTCTTATTTCAACTAAATAAGACTTTATTTTTGTCTTGTCCTGTCAAAAATTGTTTCAATAAGCCATTCTTTTTGAGTAGCTTATATGTATTTTAAATAATGAAAAATCATTTTGCAAAATATGAAATTTTATTTTTAATTAAATGTAACAAGTTTAAGTATGTTTACTTCCTAAATGTTTTATAAATCTTTTCCCCCAATAACAAAATAAAAAACAACAGTAGTAATGGTAATGGTGTCAAGGTTGACAGACAAGATGACACTCTACAGTCTGAGAACTCAGATTCTGAAACAAAATTATTCAGTGTAAATGTAAATTTCCATGGTATTAGATTAATCATTTACATTTTGGCTTTTGCATAATTGTGAGCCAGCCAAGCTCAATGGCATGATGTTATAGAGCACTTTTAGACTAAATCTTGTTGGCTTAGCATGGGAGGAAATTAGCTATTTCATCCAAATGTAATGTCTGGCATGAATGCCAATCTGAGAAACAGTTTCTTCTCTCTCACTTGGAGGAAATAATATAGTGAATAATTCAGCCAAATGCTAGGATTTTTTAGTAGATGTCACAGACCCTTCTGGCTTAGTATAGCCGCAGAAGAGTTTTAAGACTTTAAAAGTAAAATGGAGGAGAAAAAACAGTAAAAGTTTATGAAGCCATATTGGTGTCTTAATTCAGTTTCAGCAGCAATAGTTGACTTAAAATTTCTTTTGTGAAGAAATCATGCATGGGTGAACCTTAACCTAGGTGCCATTTAAGATATACTTGAGCAACACTACAAAGTATAGTTTATTAGCTAAACTCAAGGTCCAAATCTATAATAAATGACAGTTTCAACCCACTTGGTTTCTTCTGTAGCCCATTTTTGTTCATACTACTAGACTGTATTACTTGAATAATACATTAAAAACCCATCATAATTCCCCTGATGCAATTAAATCAGTATTCTCATCTTCACTGTAAAAAAAGAAATAAAGTGCAACACAGCAGGTGAAATGAATCAGTAATAGAGCTAGGAAAAGAACTAGTAGTTCTGACTCTTTGAGTTCTTGGTAGGGGGAAAAAATCCTCTAAATTAATTTAATTTGATCTTTTAAACTAAATGTATAGGATTTTTTCTTTCTTTTTGGGCAGGGCTTGACTTTCGGTTCAGCAGGAACACAGACCTCTAACCTTGCTTCTTTGACAAACTGAGATAGGGTCAAAGCATCCGATTTTACCCCAGAGTGAGCTTTTCGTTCCAAAAATAAGCCCATGTTGTCCCGGTAAGGAAGGGAAATACTGCGACTGAATAATGGTTCTTCAATTCCAAGTAGCTCCCGTGTGTGACGTGAAATCACCTGGAATCCAAGAAAAATGTCTTTTAAGGGGACAATTGTCCTAACTTAAGTATAGCTAAATCAAAAGTGCTCCTCCTAATTTCCTAGATCTCTCTAAACCTAAATCCTTAAATTATTTCCACATGAAATTATAATAATACAATAAGTGAGAACCCAATTGGTCTGTTCTTAATGCAAGCTAAGAATTTTCTAAGAGAAATTCATATTCAAATGTGAAATGAATCTGAAAGCACCAATTATCAGGTTTTCTATTCCCCAACATTAGATGCTACCACATGAATTCATGTCTCATTTAGTTGAGCAGCTTAACACCTATAAGATAAGGTAATATTTCAGAGCAGGAGCCATAGATATCCTTGTGGAAGCTATCAGTGTCCCCTATTCAAACAAAGGGTCTGCCTGTGAGAAATTCAGTCAACTTGCAACTAAGAAAGAGAAATTATATCAGTTAATAGAACTAAACTTTGGATTGGAAAAAACAAACTTTGAAACAAGTGAACACTAAATAGTTAACTTTAAGCTCAAATAAATTTTTTATTCTCTGTATCTGCAAAGACTGTAACTGTATCTGTATCTGCAAAAAAAAAAAGTGATCTATCAAAGAGTCATTCTTAAAAATTTAATTGAAATCATTTTTACTGATACCCTTTGTTTTTTCATTAAATATTTCCTAATTACATGTAAAAATATTTTAACAATAATTTTAAGAATAATTTTTAAAAATTTTGATTTACAAATTCTCCCCCTCCTTCCCATTTCTCCCCCTCCTTGAAAAGGCAAGCAATTAGATTTTGTGAGGTATTAAAAAAAAAATTTCCATATTAGCCAAGTTGCCAAAAAAAAAAGCAAACAAAATAAAACAACAAAAATTAAGAAAAAATTTTAAAGTATGCTTCATACTGCATTCAGAGTTCATCAGTTCTCTCTCTGGATGTGGATACATTAAAGTGCTACACTCAACATGCCAGTAAATTTGGAAAATATAACAGTGGCCACTGTATTGGAAAAGATTAGTTTAAGTTCCAATCCTAAAGAAGGGCAATGCCAAGGAATGTTCAAATTACTGAACAATTATGCTCATTTCACATATCAGTAAGGTTATGCTTAAGATTCTGCAAGCTAAGCTTTAGTAATATGTGCACCGAGAATTACCAGAGGACCAAACTGGTTTTCAAAGAGGCAGAGGAACTAGAGACCAAATTGCCAATCTTCCCTGGATTATGGAGAAAGCTAGGGAGTTCTAGAAAAACATCTACTTCTGCTTCATTAACTAGACTAAAGGCTTTGTGTGGATCACAACAAAATGTGGCAAATCCTCAAAGAGAAAGAGTACCAGATCATCTTACCTGTCTCCTCAGGAACCTATATGGAAGGCTGTTAAGCAAGTTAGAACTGAACATGGAATGACTGATTAAAGATATAAAAGGAGTATAACAAGGCTGTATATTGTTGCATTATTTAACTTATATATGAAATGCTAGGCTGGATAAATCAAAAGCTGGAATTAAGTTTGCTAGGAAAAATGACAATTTCATATATGTAGATGATACCACTCTGATGGCAGAAAGGGAAGAGGAATTAAGAAGCCTCTTAATGAGGGTGAAAGAGGAGATGTAAAAGTTGGCTTGAAGCTTAACATAAAGATCTTGGCAACTGGTTCCATTACTTCCTGGCAAATAAGAGGGAGAAGAAATGAAAGGAGTGTCAGATTTTACATTCTTGGGCTTAACGATCACTGCAGATGATGATAGCCATAAAATTAGAAGGTGCTTGCTTTTTGGAAGGAAAGCTATGGCAAATCTGGACAGTATATTAAAAAGCAAAGATATCACCGTATATCACTATATCACTAAGCTATGATTTTTCCAGCAGCAATGCATGACTGTGAGAGTTGGACAATGAAGAAAGCTGTGCAGCACAGAATCAATACTTTTGAATTGTGGTGCTGAAGAAGACTTTTGAGAGTCCTTTGAACAGCAAGGAGATCAAATCAAATCAAATTAAAGAAATTAATTCAGGCTATTCACTGGAAGGTCAAATACTGAAGCTGAAGCTTAAATACTTTGGTCACATAAAGAGAAGATGGGACTTACGGGAAAAGACCCTGATACTGGGAAAGATTAAAGGAAAAAGGGAAGGCAGAGGATAAGATAGATAATATCATGGAAACAACAAACATGAAATTAGACCTTGAGGAATAGTGAAGGACAGAGGGCCTACTGTGCTATGGTCCATGGAGTCATGAAGAGTCAAGACAACTGAAGAACAAGCACTACCCTTGGAACTGTCTGGGATCACTGTATTTATCAGCTAAGTCTTTCATAGTTGATTATCCTTACAATATTGCTGTTACTGTGTACCATGTTCTCCTGGTTCTTCTCCCTTCACTTTGCATCAGTTCATATAAGTCTTCCTAGATTTTTCTGAATCCATCCTGCTTATCGTTTCTTACAGCAAAATAGTATTCCATCACAATCACACACCACAGTTTGTTCAGCTATTCCCCAACTGAAAGGAATCATCTTGATTCCCAGTTCTTTGCTACCATAAAAAGAGCTGCTATAAATATTTTTGTACACTCAGCTCCTTTCCCCTTTTCTTTGATATTGTTGAGTAATTTCAGTTGTGCCCAACTCTGTGGCCCCATTTGGTGTTTTCTTGGCAGATACTGGAGTGGTTTGTCATTTCCTTCTCCTATTCATTTTACAGATGAGGAAACTGAGATAAACAGGGTTAAGTGACTTGCCCAAGGTCACACAGCTAGTAAGTGTGTCAAGTGTCTGAGGCTGGATTTGAACTCAGGTCCTCCTAACTCCAGGGCCAGTGCTCTATTCACAGCGCCACCTAGCCACCCCTAGGGGCCAGATTTGAAGTTAGCAAGATGGGTCTTCCAGTCTCCAGGGCCAGCACTCTATTCATTGTGCCACCTCACTGCCTTTTCTTTGATATTAATGCCCTTTAAAATCATTCCCATCAGCAACTTGATTTTCTACTTTGAATTTTTCACTTCCAACTCATCTTTTCAAATTATAGTTTGAACCTGGTTTGCAGCATCTGGATGGGCATTTAACCATGAAAAATACTGTCAGAATATAGCAAAAGAGGAAAGGGAACGTGGTTTCAAGACTGCAAAAATTATCATTCATACTAAGAGATACAGAATTCTACATATAATTAACTTCTCTATGAAAGTTGAGATGGTTATGAGCCCCACAGCAGTCAAGCTGCCTCTCCTCACATTTTATACTTACAAGTTTTTTTAGCCTGATCAAGGAGGGATAGTGGAATAAATGGCAGTAACTAGCAAGCTTGATACTAAGTGAGGTACGTGGTGACTAAAAGTATCCAAGGGCCATGGCTGCTGAGATTCAGAGCCTTTCATGAGAGTTATCACAGATTTGGTGCTTGAAAGAAGCTTAGAGGTTATCTAGTCTAGCTTGATCATTTTACGTTATGGGGAGTTTGAGGACCATAGAAGTTAACTGACTTGTTAAAGGTCACAAAAGCTAGTAAGCAGAGCTCAAAATCTCCCATTTGACTTCTCTAGATTAATCATTTTACATTTTGACTTTTGTAGAAAAAGAAGGAAAGGCCAAATGTGACTCTTCTCAATGCCCCCACTTCCTCTCATTTGGAAGGGAATTCAGAACCCCTAATCCATTCTGACTCTTATACTTCCTTCTCTCCTTTTTCAATGGCTGTGAACCAGGTTCCTCTTATCTATTCATTAAGTATATACTGGTCCCATGCTTAAGGTGACTAGATAACCAATTTCAGACATTCTTACAGGAAAAAAAGAACCACCACTATCATTAAAGCAGTGGAATGTAACAGTTATGTAACTCTCAAGAATTTTACAGTCATTTATCAAAATGGACACATGCCTACTGTATGTCCTATTGAATCAGATGTACTATATTCTAATACAGAAATGAGCAGTATTGAAGAACTAACTCCAAGTTGCCTGTAAAAGGGCCACATATAATTTATGAGCTTTGGTCTAATTATCTGTACTCTGTAAGACAGAACTAGCAAACCAAAGTATCCTCCCATAAGAACTGCTTCCTACCAAGGTTTTATCTCATCAAAAGTGAGAAATAAGATCTAGTGGTTCTGATATCTCCCTCCACTAGCTGAATGAAAAAAGGTGACCCAATTCACTAAACCTATGTCTTTTACTTTAAGAAGTCTCCTAACCCCTCTTGCTTGCCCACCACTTGCCCTTTCACGCCAATGAAGGCTTAATACTCCTTATGTGCAGATCCGTGTGTCACTCTTCTGCTCAAAACCCTTCAGTGGTTCTTAATCCCTCCCAAACAAAGTTTGAACTCCTTAACCTGGCATTCAAGATTCCTCACAATCAGGTACCATCCTACCTTTTCAACCTCATCTTATCCCCTTGCACATGTTCATATACATTCCAGAAAAATGGGGTTATTTTCATACATCCTTAAATACATTTTGTTCTTTCCTTTATCTCAACACTGTTACTTATGAAGTCCCCAATGCCTGGAATGCCTTCCCTTCCAATCAGTCTACATATTTTGAAATCCTATTCAAACCTTTATGGCTCAGCTCAAATGCCACCGTTTCTATTAAGCCTTTCCTGATTCCCTGATATTAAGCCCCCTCCCAGTACCAAGGCCTTGTGCAGTAGCTGGCATCTCTCATGCTCATTTTTGTCTACTGTTATACGTTGTGGTTATTTGTGTTTATGCTATATGCCCCTCCTAAATCATAATCTTCTTGAGGATGACAGTTGTCTCTCATCATCTTTGTTTCTCTCTTAGGACCCAGAATAAGGTTCTGAAAAGGAAAACTGAAAAGCCTGACACTAATACTCTTAGTGGAGCTATGAATCAGTCCAACTATTCTGGAAAACAATTTGGAATTATGCTTTAAAAAAGCAACTGAAATGTTCATACATTTTGACCCTTGAAACCTTGCTACTAGGTTAATGCCACAATTAAAAATAGAAACATAGATTTCATGTATCCCAAAATATTCATAGCAATTTTTTTGTAGTAGCAAAGAACTGGCAACAAAATAGTTACCCGTTGTTTAGAGAATGGCTAAACAAATTTTGTTACCATGAATGTAATGGAACATCTGTGCTGTAAATAACAGTGACTATGAATAATTCAGAGAAGCACGGAAAAACTAATTTGAAAGGATATCAAGTGAAGTAAGCAGAATCAGGAAAATTATTTACATAATATCTACAATATACATACTAATACCTATAATAAGGTCAATTACCTTGACTAAATGTTACTGAAGAAGAGATGAGAAAATGTACCTTTCCCCCTTTTCTTTAGTGGGGGACTAGGAGGTGTGGAACAGTGCATATACTGTCAGATTTGGCTGATGTCTTCCTTAATTTTTCTGAATTTATTTATAACTTCTATCTTTCATTCTCTGTTAGAAGGGATAACCACATGAGTAGGGGGCAGAAGGATATATCTGGAAATGAAAGTGATGTAAAAACAAAAAAGCTTCTACTTTGGAAGTCAGAATGCAAAGCGTATACTAACCTGGTTTACAAAATGAGCACGAATGCTAGTAATACTTTCTGATGATCAGCAATAAACTTCCTAGAACTTGATTGGTTAGGAAGTTTGTTTTTATTTTGGGGGAAGAATCACAATCATTTGTCTAAACTGGTTCCTTCTTTAGACGTTCATATATGTGCTTAATTAGAAAAAACAGATAATGATGATCACAGTATTCTTATACACTCAAAAAGCAATGTCTTTATTTCTTCCTTTGCATTTGAAGACAATGCTGTTTACTAGTGAGTGGCATCTTCTTATGGCCATGGCAAAAAAAAAAATCAATACACAACCAGAATTCTTTTGGAAGGGACCCTTAAGTCCATCTAACCCCCTCATTTTAGAGATTAAAAAAAAAATTAAAACTTCAAGCTGAAAAAGACTAAGTGATTTTTCTCCAGGTCACCCTGCTAGCAGCTAAGTCAGGATGTATGTGTGAAAAATGCACTTTGTTTTGTGATTGGATGACATTTGTTCAGCAGTTCCATTTCCAATAGGAGTAGGTGTTTGTGTGGGCTTAAAAGTAGTTTTCTAGATCCAGATGTCAATAATAGCACTTGGATATTACTAATTGCCATTCCCTTACCTTCTCAGCAATATCATTTGGATTAGGGTCTTAGGCCAGAGTAGACTCCAGAGTCACTTGAGGTAAGCTGGTTGACAAGTCACTGCATTGGGGCGGCTAGGTGGCACAGTGAATAGAGCAGCAGCCCTGGAGTCAGGAGGACCCGAGTTCAAATGTGACCTCAGACACTTGACACACTAACCATGTGACTTTGGGCAAGTCACTTAACCCCAATTGCCCTCCAAAAAGCAAAAAAAAAAAAAAAAAAAGACAAGTCACTGCATTGTGCTAATCATTAGCTATATGATCTTTTTTAAGGTTTACAGGGTGCTTTACATGAATTATTTCATTTTATCTGTATAACAATCCTGTGAAGTAGATGCTATTATTTTCATTTTACATGTTGCCAGATGGAGGCTGAGTGAGGCTGAGTAATGTGCCCAGGGTCACACAGCAAGTGAGACTAGGTTTGAACCTAGGTCTTCCAGATTCCACTATCAGCACTTTGCACAGCCCCACCTAGCTTATTCCCTAACATATATACCTCTTTTCTAGTTCTCTCTTCCTCCCTTTTTCCTCTGCTCTTCTGCCACTCTTTGTTTACATTCTAGGTCTATCTGTTGCTCCTACAAACATTATTTGGCCCTATTTGGAACGTTAATGAGATATGTAGCTAACTTCTGATTTTCTTCCTTAAAACAATTTAAAAATATTTGTTAAATATATTATAAACAGAGTACTAACAAGGTGCTGAAAGGGCTACAAAGAAGTTTAAAAAAGACCCTCTCTCTTCAGGTTGCTTATAATCTAGTTGGGGAGAGAAGGCAAACCAATATACAAAAAGTGGTATCTACCAGCACAAGACAGCATATTCTTCAATGCCAGATAAGTATGCTGTATAGCACTAAATGCATTCAAAGGAAAAGATTGTATGAGCTGGAGCTGTTAGGAAAGGCTTCTTTGGAAATGAGACCCGAGTTTGGATGGAGAGAATTCAGACAAGGTAGAAAGTAGCAGAGAAGTCAGTCTAGGTGAGGAAGATGGTATAAACAAAGGCAGAGCAGGAATGTTACAGGTGTGCTTGAGAGAGATTAATATAGGTAAAGCATAGCCTGAATGTAGAGCAGCGGTTCTCAGCCTTCCTAAGGCCGCAACCCTTTAATACTCATATGTGGGTATATCTGCATGTGGGCGGACCCACCTGGAGTCAGATAGAGAAGCCGTGTCTCGATTCCTAAAACCATCAGAAATATGTATTTTCCTATGGTCTTAGGCAACCCCCAAAGGGGTCGCAACCCACAGGTTGAGAACCGCTGATGTAGAGGATTAGAGAGATGACCCCTCTTATGGGTTATTATAGATAGAATTTTTGCTTAGGCTAAAGGTTTAACTAGATGATCTCTGAGGTTTCTTCCAACTCTGTAATTCTGTGATTACTTGGGAAAGGCAGGTTGAGGCTTGCTTGTAGAGGAGCAAAGAATGTTTTAGGATAATTAATATGGCAGTAGTTTTTAGGATGGATTGAAGGAGGGAAATGAGTGGAAACAGAAAAACCACTTAGGAAGCTATTAAATAATCCTGGCATAAGGTGATAAGGGTCTGAATTAGGGTGACAGAGTTCAAATGGAAAAGGATAGAGAATATAATATATGGGAAGCAGGGCAGATGAAAGATTCAAAGATGACAGAGGTTTTTAGCTTGAAAGATTTGGGAGCATGAGGTACCTGATTAGGAGAAAGAAGGAAAAGTCAGGAAAAAGAAGTCAGTTTTGGAGGAAAGATGATAGTCAACTAATTTCAGACATCCCGAGGTAAGTTACACTGCTCTAAAAGGAATTCTTTGTAAACATTGCTTACCTTCATGTCCTCAAAATCTGTTATTCCCATCTGAGGAAGGTTTGAACAGTTAACATGGATGAGTTTCCGGCCACTGATGAAATTTGTTGTAAAACATTCCTGTCAGTACAACAAGAATGTCACTTGAAAGTTGTACTGCAGGCAGCAAAAGAAAGAAATAGAAATCATGATTGTTTCTAGTCCTATGCTTAGAAAAGTAAGCTTTATTTTTTACTATAACTGTTTATGGTTTTTTTCCAGCCAAGCTTATCGCCTTAGTTAGCCACCTGAGGAAAGGTCAAATTTCCCTTTAAAAAACTGCAGGTTCATTCTCCTATTATGCTACAACCAGTATTTCTTTATTCCACAATTAGTGTTTAAATTGAAGGAGAATATAGGATCTCAGATTAACATTCATTTTGACAAACTGAAGGAGAAGGAAACGAACTCTTGGCTAGTTTGAGTAACAATAAGAAAAAGGAATTGAGGATTATTTTTTAACCATAAGGCTTATAATCAGCTGTCGTTCCAAGATATATATGACTTCCTACAAACAATGTAGGTGTTAAAATAATGTCTGTATATACATATCTCTTGAGACCTTATTTTCCTCATCCCTCCCAATATAATTATTACTTCCTTCTCCCTTGAATAATCATTCTAACCCATTTTATCTCCCCCTGCCTGCCAATACTGCCTTCCAGTCCTGCAGTCTCTAATTCTGATATTCTTTCCACTCTGTGGTAGATTCTTATTTGAGTCTAATTTCTCCCAAACAACCTGATGCAATTATTGTGCTAAGAATTGCACAAATGGCAAATACTCTACTAGGTTCACTTTTCTATTTGTGTCTCCAGCGCTTACTTAGTACATTTGTTGTTACACTGGTAGAAATACTGGAGCGGTTTGCCATTTCCTTCTACAGTTCATTTTTTTTCCCCTCCAGTTCAATTTACAAATGAACTGAAGCAAATGGGATTAAGTGACTTGCCCAGGGTCACACAGCTAAGTAAGTGTCTGAGGTCAGATTTGAATTTACGAAGTTGAGTCTTTCTAGTTGTAAGCCCAGTGCTCTATCCACTGTACCACATGGCTGCCCTTAAGGATGAACTTATTAATAGCTTCAATTCATTCATTTACTACCTTAGAAACTTAACATTTTTCCTTGCCTCTACATTTCCTTTTATGGAGAAGAACTTGTAACAACTCCACTGAGGCCCATTTCCTTAGTGCTACCACAGAGCTCATTTGAACAGTACCCATTTCTATCTCTCTTTTAACCTTAGAGCAACATGGTTTGATCTGTTCACTTCTTTCCATTGTGCTCATTTTTACTGATCTCTCACCCTTTGAAAAAAGAACTTATGTTACTTTGTATGGCAAAATAAGAATTGCCCTAAGGATAGGTGCTGCCTATAAGGAAATCTAATGTTTGGCAAAATCACCATTTTATTTTTATTTAAAGAGCACTCTGAATCCTGAGGACATTCTTCACTTGTTAATTTCCAATTGCCGTAAAATCAAGGTCAAGCCCTATGTAATCTATACATTGTTGTATGACACATATGGCATATATGTATGACAAGGCACGAGTAAAGAAAAATTATTTTTCATATATAAACTTAAGAATTTTGTTTCAAATATTAGAGTATACGTTAAACTTTTTTAAAATCTTAAATTAGTATCTCTGTGGTAAGAATAAACAAAAATGATTCTTGTTTCAGTGACAATTGACCATAAGGTCATTAGCATTTGAAAACTTTTAGAAACTGGACTATAGTTATAATGGGCCTAAAACACTAATTATCACTAATTGTGATGGTGTCTGGAAATGCAGGTTGATGGTACAAGGTGTTATTGGGAATTAGGAAGGAAAGAGTAATTTGTCCGCATGGTGCCTTATGAAAAAAAAAAACAACTTCCTAATAAGAAGATTCCTTACGTCATAACTGACATTTTTCTAATAAAATAATTTTCTGACTCCTTAAATTAAATTACTGATTCTTTAAATTAGAATACGGGAAACTGTAATCAGAGTATTCTAAGTTTTGGTCATACAGCCGCCATTACAACAACATGTGAAAGCACTGAAGAACCTATCTTGAGGACCTGTCACAGGCCATGTCATTACTACTGTAGAACTAGAGGTAGAATTCTTAGATGGGGTTCACTATAAATTGTAGGGGCAGGAGGAATTCCCAAGAATGGGGATGTTTATGTGAATTGTTCAACCTCTTATTCTAGAAACTTGAGGTGAACCTTGAAGGATCCTGTACAAATGCGTTGAGTGGGAAGATGAGATGTTAGGTACAGAGTGCAGCAAACAGGCCAGTTTGGAAGGAACACCATAGTCCAAGTCCTGACCAATCCGGCTAACCTTCCTGAGGCCTATTTTGATCTCCACAGTTTGCTAGCTAGTTTCATATCCAACCTTCTAATGACCTTCTATGTACTTTGCATGTGTCTTGTATTTACTTCTATGTTGTAGTACCTGCTGTTTCCCCCGATAGAATGTAAGGTCCTTGAAAGGAGAAGCTGTTTCATTTTTGGATGTATATCCACAGCATGTAGTATGCAGTAGGTACTTAATCAATGCTTGCTGAATGAAGGAGAAAAGGGCTATAATTAGGGTGCATAATAAATACTTCAAAATATCTAAGGTTTAGTAGCCCCTTTACAATTCAGTAGCTGATCTTTGTGCTGCAGTGGCCTAGAAAATTCCTCATCTAGTGATAAGCTTCCATATTTAGCTAGATTGGTCTTAGGACAGCAGACACAGTGTATTCTTAGGCCTGTTCTTTTGGTCCTTCTAGTTTAGTAGGATATGCCAAAATTTGTGACTGCTGGTATTTTCTTTTGGTTGTTCCTATCAGTGATTTCACCACTGCAGTGAACTTCCAAGATAGAGAGGACTTAATATTCATCAACTTAGAACCTGAAAAAAAATTAAGTGATTTGCCTCAGGGCATACAGCTAGTAGGCCAGTCCTTCTATCCACTACACCAAGCTGCCTCTCTTGACAAAACCTTCAAAAATCTAGGGTGTCACTTCCATATTACAATGATGAGGCACTGAAGGATAACTTTGTTGAATAATGCATTTAGTTCTTAAGTAACTAAAATATGCTTTGCATTTATAGAGTTGAAAGTTCTTTACACATGTATTTTTTAGATGCCTTTACATCCTTAATGAGGTATACAAGTAGTATTTATCCCCAATTTTCAAAATGGTTAAATGATTTTTTTAATGTCACACATCCAGTCAGTGACAGGACCAGAATTAGAACTCAAATTTCTGAATCACAGATTCGTGCTCTTTCTTTTCAATTCAAGAAATATTTATTCATTTTGACACCGCTACTGAAGAAGTGAGTCAAATGCAGGGAAATGAGTGGGATAAAAAGAGATGCCGTGGAAGAGAGTATATATGATTTCCAGTCAAAAGTCCAGTCAAAAGCTTCACCCACTAGTTACTAGAGCACCAGTAAATAAATCACTTAACTTCAGCATTCTTTCATTTATAAAATGGAAATTGATAGGGTTGGGAGTAGAAAAATGTTTTGTAAACCATAAAGCTACATATAAATTTGAGCTAACTGTTATTACCTTATATTGGGGAAACCCTAGTTGGCTAATCCACTCTGCAACATCTTCTGGGCTCCATGTGAGGTAAAAAGGTTGTGTCTCAACATTTTCAGATTGTTCTGGTTCTTCTTGGATCTCAGGCTCAGGACTGGTTTCAGGCATAGCTACTTCTTTCTTGACTTCCTTACTGGCTTTTTTAGATTTAGAAACTTCATTCTTAGTATCAGTCAAGGACACCTGAATTTTTAAGGTCTTGCGTCTAGTCATCCTAGTAGGCTTTTGAAATCTGATGTGTTCTTTAGAGGAGTCTATTGTACTTTCTGAGGACACCTGTGGTTCCTTATATGTGGCAGAATCCAAAGCCTTGGATTCTATCTCAGCCTCACTGCTTTCAATATTATGTTTGCTCGACTCTGGTCTGCCTTCTTTGGAAAATTCAGGTTTCACTTCTTCCCCATGCTTAGTTTCCTGAGGGATCTCTGGCTCCAATTTCTTCTGGAGTTCAACTTCAGTGTCCTGAGAAGTCTCTACCTTAGTCTTTTTAGGAATCTCTGACTCTGCCTTCAAAGGGGACTTTTCCTCTGTGTCCTGTTGAGTTAAGCCCTCAAGCTTAGTTTCCTGAGACATCCCTGGCTTTAGCTCCCCCTGATACTGGACTTTGCCACCCAGAGAAGTCTCTGGCTCTGCCTTTGCAAGGGACTCTTCCTCAGGGCCCTGTTGAATTAAGTCCTCAAGCCTAGTTTCCTGAGGGATCCCTGGCTTTAACTCCCCCTGGGACTGGGCTTTGGCACCCAGAGGAGTTTCTGCCTCAGTTTCCTTAGGAATCTCTGACTCTGCCTTAGTAAGGGACTCTTCTTCAGTGCCCTGTTGAG
>CM053582.1:434557556-434595724 GCA_028627135.1 Pseudochirops cupreus
GTCCTCAAGCTTAGTTTCCTGAGGGGTCCCTGGCTTTAACATCCCCTGGGACTGGGCTTTGGCACCCAGAGGAGTCTCTGCCTCAGCTTCTTTAGGAATCTCTGACTCTGCCTTTGCAGGGGACTCTTCCTCAGTGCCCTGCTGAGTTAGGTCCTCAAGCTTAGTTTCCTGAGGGGTCCCTGGCTTTAACATCCCCTGGGACTGGGCTCTGACACCCAGAGGAGTTTCTGCCTCAGTTTCCTTAGGAATCTCTGACTCTACCTTTGCAGGGGACTCTTTCTCGGCGCCCTGTTGAGTTAGGTCCTCAAGCTTAGTTTCCTGAGGGATATGTGGCTTTAACTCCCCCTGGAACTGGGCTTTGGCACCCAGAGGAGCCTCATTTTCCTTAGCATTCTCTGACTCTGCCTTTGCAGGGGACTTTTCCTCAGTCTTCTCCTGAGTCTGACCTTCAGTGAACTGAGGAGCTTCTGCCTGAGCTCCCTCGGGAATCTCTGACCCTGTTTTTCCGGGAGGCGCTTCCTCGGTGGTCTCCAGAGAGAAGTCCTCCGGCCTAATGTCCTGAGGGATCCCCCGCTGCCCCTGGGACTCGGCTTCAGGGCCCTGAGAAGACTTAGTCTCCTCCTGAGGCGGCTCCGGGTCTGCTTTTTTCTCAAAGCCGGGGGTCTCTGGGTTGCCATCATCCCCAAGCTTGGAGGCATTATCCTCGGGCAAACCCTCCATTGTCGCGCACCTGCACTTCCAGGAGCGTCTCTATGGAGACCACGACTTCCGGAAGTGACCCGTGCCAAACCTGCCCCAGTCTCCCCTCCTCCTTTCTGGCCATGGCCTAAACCTGGTGTCTCCAAAGGGGGCAGTGGTTAACGCCCCGATCCAGTCTCCTCAGACAAGCCAGAACCGTGGCGGACAGGTCCTGAACGAGGCAGAACCTTTTTGGGGGACAGCGGCTCCTACAGAGGCTCCTTCCGGTCCAGCGCCTTCGGCTCTCGACTCTTTCCGCCTCGTCGGGGGTCTTCGGGCTTCGGCTGTTTCCGGAGCAAGTTCGTTCTTTCGCTGTCTAGTTAGCTCGCCGCTGCCGCCAACGAGCTGCGGAGTGGCTGGGCTGGGCTGCAGATGTCGGACGCTCTGCTCACTTCGGGTTCCGGGTTCTTGAACCCTGCCGGCGACGGCGTAGAGGCTGGAGCCGGAGCTGGGGACTGTCCGGCTCCCGCCGCAGGTACGTACCCCAGAAAGCGGAGAGCCCTCTTAAATTGAGGGATGATGGGGTTCTCCCAGCGCTGCCTCCTCCCCTACGTGGCTTCCCTTCACTGTCTTTTAATCTTTCTTTGTATCTCCATGCTTTAATAGGCATATGGTAGGCGCTTAATAAATGCTTATTGCCTAACCCATGCTTTCAGCCATTGGTGTGACAGATTGTGTGCTGCCACCTTCCACCCAGGAAGAGGGACCTTCCTCCATCCTTCTCCAGAGATGGACGTGGTGGATTCTGACCTCGCCCAGCCCCACCCCTTCCCAATAGATGCACTCTTCCCTCCCCAAAGCGCTCCCCTGCCTCAGTCTCCTTCTTACCCGAAAGTTGCTGCTCTTGGACGAACTTTCTTAGTCCTGTTTCGGAATGTTCATGCTTCAGCTCTCCTGTCGAGCCTCAGCCCAGATGGTGTGAGACCGATTGCTCCTAATCGTCGCCCTTGCCCCCCCCTCCTTTCAGCCTCAAACCCTGCCCTCCTCTCACCTGAGACCCCTTCCCAACCCCTGAACCCTAGTGTCTGCCACCGTCCCTCAAACCACCCTCCCTCTTCTCCTCCAATCCCCAAGCCTTTATCTGTTATTTGACTTAGCTCTCTTATAGGATCATAGTTTTGGAACTGGAAGGGACTTTGGATCAAGAGGTTCTTAACTTAGAGTCCAGTAGATAAATTTTAGTCAGCCAAAGAGCATTTATTAAGCGCCTGTTATAGGCGCTTAATGTGCCAGGACATGTGCTAAGAATTGGGGATCGATACCGAGAAAGGCAAAAGATATTCCCCGCCCTTGTAATGGGAATCTATTAACTTGGATGGGGAAAAAGTGGTATCAGTTTTCACCATCCTTTGGTTTCCTTCATAATTGTATAAATTTTTTTTTGCATTTAAAGCATTATTCTCGCTAGTCCATAGGCCTCACTAGACTGATAGGGGGGTCTATGACACAAAAAAAGATTGAAAATCACTACAATAGATAGGTCATCAATTCCAACCTCTTCATTTTACAGAGGTGAAACTGAAACTTAGAGACTTTAAATAACTTGCCTAGGTCACACAGCTTTAAGTACATGTCTGAAGCCAGAGAAACCAGGTCGTCTGAAGCCAGAGAAACCAGGTCTTCTGAGGCCACTTTTAGTACTCTATAGACTACATCTATACATTTAGCACTTTATACACTACATCTACATCTATTGCTCTGTACAGTACACCTGCCTTTCCCTCTTACTCCTCTGGCCAGGCCAGCACCCAATTATTCCTCACCTCTTCCACCACCCCCCTTCAGCTCTTGTCCCTGGACCCCGCCCCCCCCATTTCCCTGCTTGTTACATCCACCACTGTTGATCTTGCCCTTTTCACTGGCTCTTGATTTAGCAGTGGGTTCCTTCAACAAGCAATAGACTCCAATTACCACTCTTTTTTTCCTCATCCCCCCTCCTTCTCCCATAAAAGAGGTGGGATAATTGGTGCTGTTTTTGAGGAAGTAAAACAAAGTATGGTTTATTGGAGCAATCATTAATCCATTTTGGCAATCAGGCTGTCATATTGTAACCCTCAGTACTACAGAAGACTGCCAATTTGGCCACCTGGGGGACTCATGATATAATTTATGCCTGTTTATATGGTTTCTCTTTAGCCAGGTATCTCTGGAGATCCCTCTTTTTCCCACTTTTTTCTCCTGTTATCCCCCCAGAAGATGAGGGAAGAGAACCTTACAATTCTTTCCCATGACTTTTCTGTTTGTCCCTGAATATTTTTCCTTGGCTTCCAGCTGGATCCTCCTTTCACTGATTTTTCCCAGGCTGCTAGCTACAGGGAATACTCAAGGGAACATGTCAAGGTCCCCTTTGAGACATATTCCCATTTCTTCCTACCTCCCTCAACAAACTATATGACACTAGGCTTATAATAATGGGATTGAAGGTTAGTAAGTAATTTATTAAGCACCTACTATTTCTCCTAACCATTGGGAATGGTTAGGAGAGGCATTAGGAGAGGTTAGAAAGACAAAAGATGGTCTTTGCCCTTGAGGCGGTCATAATCTAATGGAAGAGACAACAAACAAACAAATGTGTACAAACAAACTATATGCAGGATAAATAGGAAATAATTAAGAGTGACTGGGAAAAGCTTCCTGGATAAAGGTATATTTTAGCTTGGACCTGATGGAATCCAGGAAAGCCAAGAGGTGGCAGTGTTCTAAACATGAAGGAAAGCCAGGGAAAATGTCTGGAGCCAAAAGATGGCAGAGAGTAAGGTGTAAGAAGACTGGAGAGGTAGGATGGGGCTAGGTCATGAAGGAGTTTTAATGCCAAACAAAAGATTTTGTTTTTGATCCTGGAGGTGATACAGAACCATTGGAGGTTTTTTAAGTATGGGTCCTGTGCAGTTAGAAAATCATTTTGGTGGCTGAATGGAGGATGTACTGGAGTAGAAAGAGACTACAGCAAACAGACCAACCAGTAGGCTATTTCAGTAATCCAGGCATGAGGTGATGAATGTTATACCAGGGTGGTAGCAGTTATCACAGAAAGAGGAGGTGTATTTGAGGAATGTGGCAAAGGTGAAATCAATAGGCCTTGGCAACAGTTTGGATTTGGAGGTTGAAAGATGGTGAGGAGTAGAGGGTGACAAGTAGGTTGTGAGTCTGGGAGACTGGAAAGATGATGATGCCCTTGAAAATAATAGAGACGTTTGGAAGTGGTTAGGGTGTAGGGGAAAATATAATGAGTTCATAAACATATTGAGTTTAAGATGTCTGACACTAGACAATCTTGTTTAAGATGTCTGAAAGGAAGCTGGAGATGTGTGACTAGAGGTCGATAGAGAGGTTAGGAATAGATAAGTAGATTTGAGAATCATCAGCATAGAGATGATCACTAAATCCGTGGGGGCTGATGAGATCTTCAGGGGAAATAGCAGAGAGGAACAAGTCAAGAGGATCCAGGACAGAGCTCTGTGTGATGCTCATGATGAGCAGATATGATCTGGATGAAGATACAGCAAAGGAAACTAAAAAAGAGTAGTTCAGTAGGTAGGAAGAGAACCAGAGTGGTGTGAACCTAGAGAGAAGAAAGTATCAAAGGGAAGGAGGAGATTGACAGTGTCAGAGTCTTCAGAAAGGTCAAGAAGAATGAGGATTAAGAAAAGACCACTGGATTTGGCAATTAGGAGACCATTGGTAACTTTGGAGAGAGCAGTTTCTGTTGACCAAGATGAAGTCAGAAACCCATTTGTAAGGAGTTAAGAAGAGAGGAAAAGGGGAGGAAGTGGAGGCACTTGTATTATAGACAGCCTTTTTCAAGGAGTTTAGCCACAAATGGCAGAAAGGATTATAGGATGATAGTGTGGGAATGGAAGGATCAAGTGTGGCTTTTTTTTTCAGGATGAGGGAGACATGGACATATTTGTAGGCAGTAGAAGAGTCAGTAAACAGGAAAACATTGAAAATAAGTGAGGAAAATAAGTAATGAGGCAAGGCTGGGGTGGGAAGGAGAGTAATCTGTTGGAGGCAACAGGAATGGGATTCCTTGTGCAGGTAGAGGGGTTTGCCTTGGCAAGGAGTAGGGCTTCTTCTTTACATGAGACAGGCATAAAGGAGGAGATAGTGGAAGAAGGCATCTACATGATATGAAATGAGGAGGAGGGAAGAAGAGGGAGCTCCCAGTGAATGGCCTCAACTTTTTCTGTAAAATATGAGGTTTTCAACTAAGAGAGTAGAAGAATATGAAAGCCATGGGAAGTTTGAATGATGAAAAGGTTTGGAAGAACACTGTGGAGAGTGGGATGGTGACTTGATAAGGGAGGTATAGAAGGATTAATTGTCTAGCAGCAGTGAAGGAAGGCCCAGTAGAGGTGTTGTGTAATATAAATTTGTAGTAGACCCAGTTAGAATGGTTGTGTGATTTTTCTCCACCTTCATTCAGCAACATATGTTTAGGAGCAAAGGTAGTGGATAACAGGAATGATGCAAAGCTAAAGCTTAGCAGAGCACAATCAGCAATATAAGAAGGGGGCAAAGGACTCAAGAGAAGAGTGCAATATAGAGTTGAATTGTTTTACCAAGGAGTCAAGATGGTGAAAAAAGGAGAGTGGCCAGTACAGGGTTGATGGCTTGGAAGAAAACTGAGAGGTTGAGGGATTGGAAGTCATAGTGTGGATTTTGTAAGACAAAGCAGATGGAGAGATGAAAAGCCAATAGATTATGGTCAGATAAGGGGATTTCAAAGTTCCTGAACATAAAGATGGAACATTTGTGGATGATGGAAAAATCCAAGAGTATTACCACCTTTCCACATGGCTAAGGTAGAGAGGAAGAATAGATCATTGGAAGTGAGAAGATTGAGAATCTAGGCATTTAGAATGTTTAAGTGAGTGTCAGTATGTATGTTCAAGTCTCCTAGTATGAGGGCAGGAGTTGGAGAAGTGATAGATTGTGAGCCATGCACTGAACTCATTGAGGAAGAAAAGAGGGTGGTCCTGGAGTTCTATGGGTAACAGCTACAAGGATTTCGATTGGATGGAAGATATGGATTATATAGACCTCAAAGGAGGAGAGTAGGTTGGTAGTAGGAGTAGAGGGAGAACCTGGAAGGGTTCAAAGGGAGCAAAGAGCAAAGAATGTCCAACTCTACTACCTTGACTAGTGAGCTAAGAACAATGGAAGGAAAGTGCATGCAGTAATGGAAAGGGTAGCCAGCAAGGCTGTGTATTCATGGGGCAGCCCAGATCTTAATGATTGCCAGAAAATGGAAGAAGGAGAAGGAGAAAAGATTTAAGATGAAAATAAATTTGTTGCCTCTCGAGCAAGAATTCCAGAGGGTGCAGTGGAAAAAGTGGGTAGCATCTGGTTAGAACTTTAGGGTGGGAGGATTGAGGAAGGTGGAAGGAAGCACTTTAGAGATCTTATCTCAATCCTCTTAGAAGCATTTGAGATCCAGAGAGGTTAAGTAATGAAAGACACACAGGTTGTAGGTAGCAGAAATGGGACTTTCATCCAGGTCCAAAGGGATATGAGACTGTAGCCCAAAGGAAACACTTCATCTAATTTCACTTGTTGACACAGGACTGATTCAACTCTGTATTTTTCTCTTCAGTGGTGGTAGAAAAAGCAGATATGATATATCTGTTGGTTTGATATATCTGTTGGTTTGGAGTTAATGAGAAGAAGACCCTCACTATGTTGGGCAGACATCTTGTAGAGGAGGGAAGACATGGACAAGAATAGCATGGTGTTGATGGGCATTGTTGGTTTGGGTTGATGATGATGATAACTGGCATTTCTGTATTTCTTATATTTTCTTATCTCATTTTCACATCAACCCTGTGGACAAAGGCACTACAAAATAGTATTATCCTTGTTTTATAGTTGAGAAAACTGTGATTGGGAAAGGTTAAACAACTTGCCCATGGTCACACAATATCAGAGCCAAGAATAGCTCTTTACAACCCATCCCTTACCTGCATCTTTGGGAGGAGCATGTTTATTAATGAGATCATATATCCATTGGAGTATGATAGAGTAATTCATGTTAAATAATTATTAGTCAACAAATGCTTATATGTTCATCATTATGCTAATGAAGTGAGAGAATTTGGAAACACAATGCATAATCCCTTCCCCCAAGGAACTTATAATTTATTTGGAAAGACAAAATGAGTTTACTCAAAACTAAAACCAACAATATGGTACTATATAATTATGTTTTTCAATATGCTGTAGCAGTTAAGGTGGACGTTGAACTGGATCTTGCAGGATGGATAGGGTTTAGATAAAAGGAAACTAGGAATTTCATGAAACGTTTTTAGAACAGGAAAGGAATCATAAAAATAATCTTGTCCCAACTCCTTATTTTATAGTTGAGGAAATTGAGACTCATTGATAGGTTAAGTAACTTGCTCCAGATTACACATCTAGTTGATGTGAAACAACACGATACAATGGAAAGAAAACTGAATTTGGAATCAGGGGATCCGGGTAAAAAAAAAATCTGACTTTATTATTTTATTACCTGTGTGATCTTGGGAAAGTCATTTAACATCTCTGGGTCTCATCTTCCTCATCTGTAAAATGAAGTGTTTATTTTTTAAAAAGTTTATATAGTAATTTTTTAAAATTAATTTATTTTTAGTTTTCAACATTCATTTCCATAAGATTTTGAGTTCCAAATTGTCTCCCCCCTTTCATCTCCCCCTACCCCAAGATGGTGTGCAATCTGATATAGACTCTACATCAGTGGTTCTCAACCTTCCTAATGCCGCAACCCTTTAATACTGGTATGTGGGCGTATCTGCATGTGGGCGGACCCGCCAGGAGATGGCTAGAGGAGCGGTATCTCGGTTCCTAAGACCATGGGAAATATGTGTTTTCCCATGGTCTTAGGTGACCCCTGTGACCCCTGTGAAAGAGTCATTCGACCCCCAAAGGGGTCGCGACCTACAGGTTGAGAACCGCTGCTCTACATATACATTCATATTAAACATAGTTTCATATTGTCATGTTGTAAAGAAGAATTAGAACTAATGGAAGCAACCATGAGAAAGAAGAAACAAAAAAGGGGAAAAAAAGAGAGCAAACTGTATGCTTTGATCTGCATTCAGACTCCAAAGTTCTTTCTCTGTATATGGATAGCAGTTTCCATCATGAGTCTTTTGGAGTTGTCTTAGATCCTTGCATTGTTGAGAAGAGCTAAGTGTCAAGGTTAGTCATTGCACAAAGTTGCTGTTACTGTGTACAGTGTTCTTCTGGTTCTGCTCAGTTCATATAAGTTCTTCATCAGTTCATATAAGTCTTTCCACTTTTTTTTGAAGTTTACCTGCTCATTATTTCTTATGGAATAATAGTATTCCATTACATTCATATATCACAATTTGTTCAGCCATTCCCCAGATGATGAGTATCCCCTCAATTTCCAATTCTCAGCCACCACAAAAAGAGCTGCTATAAGTATTTTTATACATATGGGTCCTTTCCCCAAAATGAGATGTTTTACTAGATGATTTTAGCTCCTCTGACTCCTGGTCTAAAGCTCTTTTATATTTGTTTCTAATGATGAAAGTGGTATCTAATGAAAATCAGTATTATAATGTATAAGAACAAGAGCTATTCCCCATTTGATAAATGGTCAAAAGATATGAACATGTAGTTTTAAAAGGAAGACATCTAAGCTATCAATAGCTACATAAAAATGCCCCAGAATTACCAATAATTAGAGAAGTGCACATTAAAACAACTCTGATATTCCACTTCATACCCAATAGATTGGCAAAGATGACAAAAAAGGAAAATGGGAAAGATGTGTTGTTGAGTCATGTTCAGTTGTGCCTTCATGACTTCATTTGGGGTTTTCTTGGCAAAGCTATGAGGTGCTTTGCCATTTACTTCTCTGGTTCACTTTACAGGTGAGGAAACTGAGGCAGACAGGGTTACGTGATTCTCCCAGGGTCACAAAGCTAGTAAGTGTTTGAGGTCAGATTTGAACTCAGGTCTTTCTGACTCCAGGGCCCATGTTCTATCCACTGTGCCACCTAACTGCCCTTGGGGAAAATGGAGACATTAATTCACTGCTCGTGGAACTGTGTATTTCTGTAACCATTCTGGAAATCATTTTGGAGCTAAGCTCAGCCACAAATCCAAAATACTAATGAAGAAGCATGCTACTCACCTATCTCCCCACAAAGAGATAATAGACTTGAGGTGCAGAATGAGATATACATTTCGTGGAAATGGCACATTGGTGGATTTATGTTTCTTAACTATGCTTATTTATTACAGAGATTGTAATTGTCCATTTTTCATTTGCACAGGACAGGGAATGTGAGTGAAAGGTTGTGTCGCCAAAGTAAAAGAAAAATAGGTTATGGAAGCATTGTTAATTAACTAATTAAAATGCACAGAAGTTAACAGAAGGAAGTTTAGAAAGAATCAAATTGGGAAGACAATTTTGAAAGTAATGTGCTGTTTTTATATACTTTTTAAAAAACTAAAGCTGTATGTAATTTGCAATTTCATGTAATTTGCAGTTTCACGTAATTTTGTTTCATTTTTCTTTGTATATGAAAATATTCAAAATTTTTGGGTTAAATTTGGAATAAAAAATTTTAATTGAATGAAGGAGGGATAAATATAGGAGAAATTTTGATTTAACTTGGGATTTGAGGACATAAAGAGAATGATGAGTCAAAGATAACTCCAAGATTTTGAGCCTGGGTTACTGGAAAAGTGACGATGCTATTGATGGATTTAGAAGTTAGGAGGGATAACTAACTGACTTACACCTCCTTTAACCTTGTGAATATTCAAGATAAACAGATGGAAAAGCTGAGCTTTTCCCAACCACACTTATAGAAAGTAAATTTCTGAATGATTTCCAGTTGTATTAAAGGATTACAGTGAGAATATCCAAGGATGTGCTTAAGGTTTGGATGAAAACGTGGTTGGAGATGCTGGGATACCGGACTTTGTCACAGTATGGTAGCCTTAAGAGGAACAATGCAAGCTGTATAGTGTAAGAGGAACTCATCTGGTCACATTCTTCTTTCACCCTTTGCTAGAGAATAACACAACACATGAGCAATGACCCAAAAAGAATGAGATTGAATAAAAATTCTGTTATGCACTCCCAAAGGAGAATAAGCAATGAGAAATATGGAGAGAGAGAAAGAGAGAGGGGGTGGGAGAAGGGTGTGTGAGTGTGTATCTGTTTTTAGCAAAGGGATTCAGTTTTCAGCTTACTAGCAACCATCCCCGAGATAACTGGTTCATTTTTAAAATTTCTTGAAGCATACCTTTTGGAGAGTCACATAACTAAAAGTCTTGGTAAGAAACCAGTTATCTTCATCCAACTGGGAATTAAGATACACAGACACTGTGGTAGGGAGATCCATCCTGCCCTACCTGAAAGTCAGAAGGGCGAGGGGGAGGACATAGGAGAGAGCAGATTGGGGGAGGGGTTATACAGTGGGATGGCTGTTTTGAGATGTTGGGTAGGGGTAAGATGGGGAGAAAATTTGTAACTCAAATTCTCGTGGAAATGAATGATGTAAACAAGAAAATTAATCAATTTTTAAAAATTTAAAAAAAAAGAAATCAGTTATCATGATGTATTTGTTTTATTTAATATAATGTTTTTAAATCACCTCTTCTGTTTGGGGGCATATGAATTCTTCAGTTCCCAAAAGAACAAGTTGCTTTTCAGAAAGTAAAATATTTTACATAAGGGTTGCATCATTTTTCTTAATTTAGGCGGTCTTTATGGACACTAAGGGAATAAATTCTGCAATAGAGCACACTACTACTTTGATAGTTGCCTGTCTTCTCCGTAAGATGTTGAACACTTAAAACTGTTGCAATAGAATTGATGCAGTTATTCATGGTTCTGATGTAATACAGTATGCAGTTGGTATGCCACAAATATACCTTTTATCTTCTAGTTTCCTGTTACAGTTTTGTCTTAAATGATGTACTTTTTCATCCACCAATGAACATTTAATAAGCACTTAATATGTATTTAGATATAAAGACAAAATTAAATAGTCCCTTTCCTCAAAGATCTTACCCTCTAACAGTATGTATTTAAGTATATACATAAATAACGTATGCAAAATGAATACCAGGGAGTTTGGGGGAGAGAAGGAAGAGTGCACTAGCCCAGCTGAGATGTTTTATGCCTGGCTTGTTTGGGTTGTTGCATAGTGCCTCGTAAAAAGCAGGTACTTAAATGCTTATTAGTTGATTGACATTTTTACTTGCTAGGGCAGCAGTATGGTCACTGGCTCAGTGATGATGGTGTTGTTCCTCCTTTGATCTTAAAAAGGACCAATGATATCAACAGATGATGTCTTGCCTTGAGCCTGATTTGGATTTAAGTGAGGCAGAGCTGCGCAAAGTCATCAGTCTCAGTTTCTTTCCAAATCATTGGAGTCCAGTGGCAAGACAAAGTCAACGTGATTGGTGATGGCCCAGGATCTGTCTCAGTGGGAAAAAAAAAACCCTGGAAGGAAGACCCAGAAGACCTGGGTATTTTAATTCTAGCTGTGCCTCTAACTAGCATTGTGACCTTTGGCATGTCATTTCATTTCTCTGGGCCTCTAGTTTCCCCATCTGTAAAATAATATAGGTCTCTAATGCCCTTTTCTAGCCAAAAACTTCTGTGATTCTATAATATTAATATTAATGATCCCAGACCAGGAATCTGAAATATAGGTCTCTTAGTGTCCTACTCGGGAGTCTTAAAAGGTTGTTTTGTGTGGCCTCATGACTTAGTTGTAAAATAGATGTTGACAGTTTTTTGCTAAAATATCTCCCATCTGTAAATAATAACAGTGATTCCTCTAAACCTATAAAGATGAATTATCTACCAATCCAATAGTGGGGATGCCATTTCTCTAACATTATGGATTTGTAATTCTATGGGAACTCTTCTGAAAAACCTTGACCTAACAGTCAAATCATTTGCTTTCTTGACTTTTTTTTTTTGAGAAAGCATGGCATACACACTGAATAGGAATCTGTAGCAATATAAGGAAATCCTGATATGAGGCTTCTGATATATTGTCTGGAAGAAGAATTCTCATTTTGAAAGTTGTATTAGATACAAAATCAGCTCTTTTAAAATTGAGCTTCTTTTCTCACTTGACTGTGCTCAGTTTTGTTTTAGGAATCATAAATTATTGAGTTAATCTTGGACTTCCTTTTTCTTCCTCCCCTATCTCATTTGATCTCTCATGTACGCTGTTGCCTTTTTGAAGGGCATATTCACCATTCTTCTATATCATGTTTTGCTGAACTTCAAAGACTTGTGAGGTGGTAGGTGCTTCAGAGGTCATCTGGCCAACCTCGTACCTGAACAGAAATTTGCTCCACAAATTTTTATGAGTGCTTTTGTCAGATAAGGTATACTTTTATCAGTACATCTTGCTTTTTTCTTCTTTGTTTTTTTTCTCACTCACTAAAATCAGGCATTAAAAAAAACTGGAGTCACATAATTATCTCCTTTTATAAAGCAGGACTGCATTACCTCCTTCTTATACTTCTGAATATAAAATCATATCTTTTCCTAACTACTTTCATCACTTATTACCCCTCTGACTCTAATTAAAGTTATATTTTTCATAGTTCTTATCCATATCACTTAATTAATTAATGAATTTATTTATTGGGAGGCAGTCAGGGTTAAGTGACTTGTCATATAGCTAGTGTCAGTGTGTCTGAGGCTGGATTTGAACTCAGGTCCTCCTGACTCCAGAGCCAGTGCTGTATCCATTGCACCAACTAGTTGCCCCCATATCACTTAATTTAAAAATAATCTAGAGAATTCTTTTTAACCTAAAAATTAAATGTAGCCATTTTATCAGTTTTTCAGGAACATTTTATTCCTAATTCTAAAAATATTTGTGTACATATTATGATGTCAAAATACTGTGAAGACCAAGATATCCTAGATTAGACTAGTTCTCTGTAAGTATTCCACTTTTTGATTCAATAGAAAATGACCTTTCCTTAAGTATTTTTTTTCTTAGATGTATTTTTATGTTTTAAAAATTAGTACTTAATCCCCTTTGAAAATATCCTTGGGCTGGTTGATTTTATATTATCTTTCATATACATTGGTTTTTCCCCCTTTAAAAAAAAAAGATTTTTCTGTGTAAAGTAAGAAATAGCCTTCAAAAATTTTTAGTTACATTTAGAGTAAGATGATGACCAAGCGAGGGACAGGACTTGGGAACTAATGTACTGTTAACAGATGACAGATCTACTCAACTCTTATTTTGTTTCTATCTTATGTAATGAAATTGGTCTTCAAACATGAAAGCTAACATTGACAAGAGGAAATTGAAGCCCAATATAGAGACAGTAGCACATAGATACTTTAAATGAATTCCAGTCATCAGGGCCAGATGAATTGCTGAATATTGAAAAAAAACCTGCAAAAGTGATTAAAGAATTGCTGATTTCTTTGAGAAATCAAAGATGAAGAACAATAAAGATGCAAAAAGACTAGGATTAGGCAGATGTTTTGATTTTTTTATAAGTGACAAAAAATGAGTTTTAGAAACTATAGATAAAGAGGGAGTCTGAGCCTTAACATTTCTTTTCTATGAATCCTAACCACTTGGTAGTATTTAGTCAATCTTTGTTGAATGGAGTGAATAAATGAATGAATTCAGTCTTGTGTCACAGAATTACAATTGTTAGATTCAAAGATGGTTTTCTTTTTTTTTTTAATTTTATTAATTTACATTTTAAATGTCCTCTCCCTCCTTCCCCTCTCCCTCCCCAAGATGGCATACGGTATGATATGGTGCTACACATGCATTCCTGTTAAGTACATTTTCACATTAGTCATATTATATAGAAGAATTATAACAAATGGGAGAGAACATGAGAAAGAAAAAAACAAAACAAAAAAGAAAATATTCTGCTTCACTCTGCATTCCGACTCCATAGTTCTTTCTCTGGATGTGGATGGCATTTACCATCATGAGTCCTTTGGGGTTGTTTTAGGTTCTTGCATTTCTGAGAAGGGCTAAGTCTATCAAAATCAGTCATCATACACTGTGATTATTTCTGTGAACAGTGTTGTCCTGTTTTTGCCCACTTCACTGAGCATCAGTTCATATAAGTCTTTCCAGGATTTTCTGAAGTCTGCCTGTTCATCATTTCTTATAGCACAATAGTATTCCATTACATTCATATACCACAACTTGTTCAGCCATTCCCCAATTGATGGGCACCTCCTCAATTTCCAGTTCTTGGCCACCACAAAAAGAGCTGCTATAAATATTTTTATACACGTGGATCCTTTTCCCATTTTCATGATCTCTTTGGAATACAGTCCTAGAAATGGTATTTCTGGGTCAAAGGGTATGCACATTTTTATAGCCCTTTGGACATAGTTCAAATTGCTCTCCAGAATGGTTAGATCAACTCACAGCTCCACCAACAATGAATCAGTGTTCCAACTTTCCCACATCCTTCCCAACATTTATCATTTTCCTGTTTTGTCTTATTAGTCAGTCTGATAGGTATGATGTGGTACTTCAGAGTTGTTTTGTTTTTCATCTCTCTAATCAATAGTGATTTAGAACATTTTCTCATCTGACTATGGATAGCTTTGATTTCTTCCTCTGAAAACTGCCTGTTCATGTCTTTTGACCATTTATCAATTGGGGAATGATTTGTATTCTTGTAAATTTGACTCAGTTCTCTATATATTTTAGAAATGAGGCCTTTATGAGAGATACTAGTTATAAAAATTCTTTCTCAGTTTTCTGCTTTCCTCCTAATTTTGGTTGCATTGTATTTTGTTTGTGCAAAACCTTTTCAATTTAATGTAATCAAAATTATCCATTTTGCATTTCATAATATTCTCTATCTCTTGTTTGGTCATAAATTCCTCCAGTCTCTATAAATCTGACAGATAAACTATTCCATGCTCCCCTAATTTGTTTATCACATCAGTCTTTATACCTAAATCGTGTACGCATTTGGTATATGGTGTCAGACGTTGGTCTATGCCCAGTTTCTGTCATACTGTTTTCCAGTTTCCCCAGCAGTTTTAGTCAGATATTGAGTTCTTATCCTAGAAGCTGGGGTCTGAGAGATGGTTTTCTGAACCATCATTCTATTTTATCCATATTCTTCTTTCTTTGATTAGTCTTGTATTAGACATACTAGAATTTTCTTGCTTTCCAAAAATAATTCATTCTTGATTTTATAGTATGCCTGAATTAGATAGGCAATAAACTCTTTTGGTAAATAAGTTCTTGGTATGCAAATGGGTTGTGATTATAGAATGATTGGATTTAAATAACTTGAAAATTTTTTGTGTTTATCCTTCTAGGGTAAAGACCTTGCCCTGAAAATGTTGAGAAGAAGAGAACTTGTTAACATTTTCCCCTCAAGCGAATCTGTTCAATAATTAACAGTGTGCTTCCTGTTTGTCTTGGCTTGAATATTTAATTATTTTCTCTTGTTTCTTTGCCTTCTTAGAAAATGAGGATCCAGACCACAGAACCAGTGATATTGATTCTCCAGTGATGACTGCCTCTGATCAGGAACCCTCATCCTCACCTGGCAGGTAGGAAAAAGCAGCTCAGAACCCAGAACTTCTAGGGATCTTTTCTTGTTGCCTTAGGACTTAAAGAGAGGAGCAGCAGCCCTCAGGAAGAAACAAGTAAAAATAAAGAATAGGTTCCATTTTGTCCTACTTTGTTCATCTGTCCTGAATTTTGTTTAATAGGTTGTGATACCTATTTTTAAGTTACTAGTTTTCTCATTAAACTTTATTACAGAAATCAGATTCACTGAGACATTTTAAGTATAGTTTCTTAGTCAGATGAGAGCAGTCTGTAGTAATAGAGAGAGACACTCAGGGGTTCAAATGGATTCAGATCCCATCTTAGATACATATTAGCTTTGTGACTGTGGGCAAGTCACCTGATTTCTCTGAGTCTCAGTTTACGTGTTTATAATATAGGGCAACAATAAGCCCCTATATCATAAGGGTGCTATGAGAAGAAAATTAGATTAAGTTTATGATCATCAGCAATATCTGATAAAGTACTCACCATGTACCCGATACTGTGTTAGTCAAACAAAACAGACCTTACCCTCAGGGAACTTATATTCCTCCAGTAGAAATGGCATGTAACATTTAAATTAATGCAAAATATATACAAAGTAAGCACAAAGGTAATTAGGGTTGTGAGTAAAGTGTAGTCACTGCTTGGGGGGAGGGTGTTGATCAGGAAAGACCCTATGAGAGAAATAGCATTTAGACCAGACTTTGAAGGGAGATAAGAATTCCAAGAGGGGCAAGTGCCTTCCAGGCCTGGAAACTAACCTGTGCAAAGGCACAGAGGTAGAAGATGGGGTATATGGTGTCTTTGGAACAGCAAATAGGTTGCTGTGGCCAGAAGGCAAAGTGCATGAAGAGGAGTTTCCTAAAAAGGTAGGCTGTAGCCAGACCAGGAAAGGCTTTGGAAAATACAAGTGCCATCTGCTGTTATTTTCAGACATATGTAAAATAGACTCAGAGTATATTTGTGTAAAAATGTTTGAGGGTTTTCCATTTTTGAATGGGCAGTCCATGTTTGTATTATCATGTCCCTGCCCATCATCTAAAGAGATGAACGGGGAGGGCTCAGAAAGACGGTTACTACACCACGGGCTGTCCTCCAATTGTTATTCTTATTCAGTCATGTGGATCACAACCTTGTTTGGGGTTTGGTAATATCTGTAAAACAGACATACAAATGCTATGTGAATGTGTAAACTGTTATTATAATGTATATAGATTATATATATATATATATCTTTCTATATCATGTATATTTATATCTCATATATTTCATAATCTAGATCTCATCTTCATAACCCTGTGATTTAGGGTAGCAAAAGTTTATCATCCTTGCTTCACCATTGTCAGAACTAAAGCTTTAGAGGTGAAATGACTTGCCCAGGGTGACACAGCTGGTATATAGAAGGACTACAATTTAAAAGTCTATTTTCTGAATCCAAGTCCAGTATTCTTTTCACACAGCCAAGTCATAAAAGTGGGTTGTGGGATTTCCTCCCCGTTATACCTACCTGTAGTTTCTTCTCTTTCTGTCACAGTCTAAGGGAAAAGTCCTTTCTTTTCCAGAATTCAGAATGTTAATTATGAAGAGCAAGGTGACTTATACAATGAATAGAGCACTGGACCTTGAGGCAGGAAGACCTGAGTTCAAATCCAACCCCTTACTGCTTTGGGACCCTGGGCAAGTCACTTAATCTCTGTGCCTTGGTTTCCTCACTTGTCAAATGGAGATATATTAGCACCTATCTGTCAGAGTTGTTGTGAAGATAAAAAAAGATATATTTGTTAAGTGCCTTGCAAAATCTTAAAAGGGCTGTATAAATGCTCTCTAGTATTCTAAAAGACTGTGTTCTATTCTTAAGCTTTTAAGGTTATTGAATATAACAGACACTTTAGAAGAAACAGCCTCCTAGAAACTCTTGGGAATTTTATTAAATAATAGCTCATATTTCTTTACTGTCTTACCGTGTACAAAGAACTTCCTTAACAACCCAGTTGATCACATAGTACAAGTATTATCTCTATTTTATAGTGCTCTCTCTACTACCCTAGTTACAGAATGGGAACAGCTCTCAGTTTTCTTAATTCTATTCCCTCTTCCTTACTTTGCTCCATATTCATAGAATCATAGGATTTAGAGTTGGAAGATAATTTAGTATAGTCCCCTCATTTTACAGATTTTCAGCACACGTCAGTTTGAAGGGGCTGCTATCCCAGAAGAGCTTTTTTTTCCTTTTAATATTAAATACACTTATCTTACGAGAGGGAAAAGAGCAATCTTAGGCAAGGCGACATTTAGTTTTGTTTTTTAAAATCTAGCACATGGTAAGACCTAAGTTTAGTAATTATTTTACATCTCTGTCAAAAATGATAGTTTATTTATGCCACTGCTATCTCCAATGAGACAGACCGAATGCTTCTTTCCTCCTGCCACCAAATACACTTTTTTGCTCTCACCTCTTCCAGGTCAGGGGAGAGCAAAGAACTTGAAATGGATATTTTCTCTAAACTACGGTTTATCATATGCATTGAGTAATTTGCAATTTAATTTACTTCCAATCCCCCACCCCCCAGTTCCTCTGAGAATAAAAGGCTGTCATGAATAGTAATGAAATGCAACTGTTTCATGTGGTATGTAATAGATCTTTCTGGTAAGGAAACTACTGATCTATGAAAAGGCAGCTAGATGGCAAAGTGCTGGGCCTGGAGTCAGGAAGACTCATCTTCCTGAGTTAAAATCTATCCTCAGACATTTACTAGCTGTGTGACCCTGGGCAAGTCACTTAACCCTGTTTACCTCAGTTTCCTCATCTGTAAAATGAGCTGGAGAAGGAAGTGGCAAACCACTCCAGTATCTTTGCCAAAAAATACTCCAAATGGGGTCAAAAAGAATCAGATACAACTGAACAACAACAAGGACATGGAAAGGAAGGTGCTAAAGGCAAAGTAAAGACTCCATTTTAGAAACAGTAAGCAGTGAGTTCAGGTAAATAACCTGAAATAATGTGTCTTCCTCATTAATTAGGAGCTGAAGTTGTTTAGCCTGGAGAAGAGAAGATTTAGAGGGTGGGGGAAGTTTGGATAATTTTCTTCAGGGACTGGAAGAGTTGTCCAGAAACAATGGGTAGACATTTCAGAGAGGTAGATTCAGGCTTGATATAAGAAAAAACTTCTGCTCTGACAATTAGATCTGTCCAGAAGTGATATGGGCTCTCTCAGGAGATTACCTCTCACTAGGGCATCTTAAAAGAAAAACTAGGTTATCATGTGTTGGGGATGTGCTGTAGAGGGATTCTTGTTCAGGTACAGATTGAGCCAGATGGCCTCTTGAGGTCCTTTCCAACCCTAGGTTTCTGTGATTAATAGATCGTAATTCTTTTTTTTTTTTTTCAAATAAAAATAACATGCCAGCAGGATAAAACTGTGCCATAATATTCAGTTTCCTGTGTTGTGTTAAAGGAGGAGCAACACAGTAACCCCATAGATCAACTTTACTGTTTTTTGTTTTTTTTTAATGCTGTAAATGCTAAGGAATGCTTATAGCCATCTAACGAAATGGTAGTGGCGAGCACATTGTAATAAGTATTGGACATGTGGTCAAGGAACCAGGTTACAAATGCCAACTCTTTCACTTGCTACCTGGGTGATCTTGAGTGAGTTACTTGACTTCCCTGGGTCTCAGTTTCCTAATCTGTGAAATGAGGGCACTGAACTCGATGAACTTTCCAGCTCTAAGGCTTATGATCCCATGATGACTATGCACATCCAAGTTTCTCATAGGTGGTCCTATATAAACCAACTCATTCACTCTGGGATAGATTGAAATCCTCCTCCAGTGCCTTATAGTAATATGGAGGTGACCTTGGCAAATTCTTAAAGATTATGCCATGGGCATATGTAAACATTAGCAAATTCTACCAGTTGGAAAAAGTTTCAAAAGTAAGGGCCAGTGATAATGGTGTGGAGAGGCTAATGATGATGGTACGTATGGCCTCATTCAGAGACCAGTCTACTTAACTATGGAGAAGTTATTCACTGGCTTGGTCTCAAGTTGATGGATTTTTCAGCCACAGCAACTCTCTGAAGATAATCTACCAAGTAGTCCAGGAGTTATGACTATGTCAGTGGAGGGAATATCCAGAGCAGTAAAATAGAAATATTAAATATTATTTATTAAACATAAATATTTAAACATAAAACTGAATATTACCTTGTCTAGGTATTTGAGGGAAGTCATCCATAAACAGAACAACTTATCCTATTTTATATTTTTAATAAATTGACTCCAACATGTACTTATTTCCCCAAAATGACTTAAGAACTATCATATGTTTTTTGTGGTCGTTTGATTTTTTAATGGTAAAAAGAAAGAATGAAAGACTTTGCCCCTAGAGAACAAGTAGATTTTTAAAATCAGTTTAAATAACCTTTGTTTTAATAATGGCTGTTCCTGGTTTGAGTTAGGTACCTTGCCTTTGATTCTCTCCATGTCATTTGTGTAAAGCAGAACAACTTAGATTCTTCCTTTTCTCTCTTATTTATCATCTGTAGAGGTGATTGGCATGGATGTCCTAGGAGACAGGTACTTTGCTCCCTTCATCCTCTGAGCCCTAGTTTTCAAAACTTTCAAGTCAGCCAAATTTTAGTGGTCAGCTAAAGCATTGCAGACATAAGGGCAGTAGGCAACAGAACTGAGTGCTGAGAGGGGATCCTTTAGATGCTGACTTCTTCAAAAAGTTGCTCCAAAGTGAATGTTTCTCCAGAGAGCCCTTGAATTCATATGTTATCTTCTTCTGAGAGGCCACAGATTGTATCTTCTGTGACTGAGAATGTACCAGAAAATCCTGGCAAAGGTGATGGTGCTTTGGAGGAGCAGGCATTGGTGGGTCAGGAAACACTGTCCTCAGGAGACCAACTTCTTAAAGAGGTAAGGAGCATATACTTTCATATCTTTTTTTTTTTGAGGGGGGAAGGCAAGGCAATTAAGTGACTTGCCCAAGGTTATACACAAGTGTGTCAAGTATATAAGTCCACATTTGAACTCAGGTCCCCCTGACTCCTATTCACTGTGGCACCTAGCTGCCCCACTTTCATATCTTAAAGGGGAGAATTTCTGATACCATAGTCTAGAAATTATCCTCTTGAGTTTTGTCTGGTTTTATAACTTGGGAATTAAAAGTAGAAACAGAAATTATAGACCAGGAAGGATAATTTTTCATATTTGTATTTCCAGCTCATCTCACAGAATACCATTTCTCCTCAGTTCCAACACATTAAATGCTTCAATAATGAATGAATTGAACAAAATTGTGATACCATGTTCCCTAAAACTGCCTTAATATCAGATTAATTCTTTAATAATCAGATAGAATTCTAGAATCATAGCCCAAACTTTAGAAGTCACCTAGTTCCACCCCTCCATTTTATGGATGAGAAAATTAAGACAGAGAGATGAAAAGTGACCTTACAGTTCCATAGGTGGTAAATAATGGAGCCAGCATCCCAAAACCAGTTCTTCTGACTCTAAATCCTGTGTTCTTTCTATTCCACTATGATGTCTCTATCACTAGGTAATGTTTTTTTTTCTGTCTCTCCCTTTCCCACTTAAAAAAAAATGTAAATCTGCTTAAAGTTTCTGGTTAAGATTTCAGAGGAATGATATCAGCAATAGAGCTTCTCTTTCTATTTGGGGTAGAGGAAGTATTAAAGAGACAAATGAAAAAATATTCCTTTGGGGGAAGAGAAGGCTCCTTTTGAACGCCACCTCAAGGGGTCTGGCTTACACATACACACAGGGGACAGTTGGGAGGATTTGTCACTGGAAACATACTCCCGTGAGAAAACTGTGGAAAAGGCTTACAAAGTAGATCTGTTTCCACATGTTCACAATTGCACTACTTGTAAATGAAAGTACTGGAGCCTCTAAAGCTCTTTCCAGTTTCTTTGTGATATGTTCTGTCCTTTTGCCAATAGGTATAGCATTTCTATTAAACTAACTGCTACCAGGAAAAGAAGGCAGGGAATAATAACACACCTCCCTCTTTGTGCAGAGGTAGAACAGTGATCTGAAGGAAACATCCAAGATTAGATTATGAACCAGTCACATGAGTAGAGAGGGCTTTGAATCTAAGAAGACAAAGCTGACTCCATTTGTGCTGTAAATTACAGGTCAGGCTTTTGGAAGTAAAAACAGTGTTTAAATATAAAAACAGTGACCCCCGCTCCCCCCCCCCCCACCCCGTGTCAGTGATTAGATTATAATTATTTGCAGAGCACTTTTAGGACGGAATAAAATAGAGAACAACACAGTCCCTACCTCAGGGTGCTGACAAGGTAAACAGACAGTGCAGTTCAGACATGGAGCCACAAAGCCAGGTGGTGCAGAGAAGAGAGTATTTGTTTTGTGTGTTGAACAGTGCTTTTGTGAAGTATTAATTGACAGTTACCTGAAAGGTAGGAGGCGAATTGGGAAAGTAGGAGGGGAATTCATGGCACAGTGGGAGGGAGAGTTAAGTCCCAGGTGGCATAAGAATAGATGAAAATAGTTAGGGAGGTGCCTCCGCAGGATGAGAGTAGAAAATTTAGAGTAGGTTGCAGAAATTTAATGCAAAAGAAAATATGAATATGATTACAGGTGTGGGCAAAGATTTTTAGAAAGCATAGAGTGGGGCAAGTTGTGAAAGGCAGATGAAGGAATAAGGAGAAAGCTTTGAAATAAGAATATAACAACTAAGAATGGGAGGCCAGAAGAAATTGAGTGAAGCCTGGTCATTGAGAGAAAAGGAAAGGAGCAAGGCTAAATGGGGTATTAGGTTTTGAAGCAGGATAAGAGGGGAAATGTTTTCATTACTGATGAAATGTTAGGGTGAAGTTATCTTTTAGCCAGAAGCTTTTTGCAGTATTCAGGGTAAAGAATACTTAATAAGAACCTTTGGGGCATGCCCTTCAACCAGGAATCTGTTGTTCAGATGAACAAGTACCAAGCACCAAAAGGATCAGGGGACGTGGTTATGATCCAGTCAGACACAGGAGACACAGGAACCGTGGATGTCCTTTCGACTGAGTTGGAGTCTGCAGATCTCCTCGGAGAACAGAGAAGAGGTGAGATTTTGGGAGAGAGAAGTGGTTTGTCTTTGCATGGGCTCTTTAAAAAAAAAAAAGGACAGATGACAGGGTCAAAGAATTGGGTAGGAAAAATGTTTTTCTGCCACCGTGCTTCCATAAGTAAAGTACCAGGTCTGTCTGGCTTTTCCTGAGGGTCCCCTCCCACTCTGATAAGCTTTCTCTTTCTTTCAGTCTCAACACCTCCTCTGTCTCCTCCATCCATATGGACCTTTGCCAAGATGAAGGAATTCAAAACTAAGATGAGCAAGGTGAAGAATTCTCGGCTGGTGGTGAAGCGGGGTGAGGTGGTGACAGTACGTGTGCCTACCCACCCTGATGGGAAGCGTCTCTTTTGGGAATTTGCCACTGATAATTATGACATTGGCTTTGGTGTCTATTTTGACTGGACCCCTGTAACCAGCACTGCTGTCACTGTGCATGTCAGTGAGTCCAGTGATGAGGATGAAGATGACGAAGAGGATGGGGAGGGAGGGATTGAAGGCAAGTATGACACCAACCTTGTTTTCAATTTCCACTATGTGGTTTGTTTTTTTTTAGAGGGGGAAGGCAGGGCAATTGGGGTTAAGTGACTTGCCCAAGGTCACACAGCTAAGTGTTAAGTGTTTGAGATTTCATCTCAGGTCTTCCTGACTCCAGAGTTGGTCCTCTACCACAGTACCACTTAGTTGCCCCAGCCCTATGTGTTTTTCATCTTGAGCTTTAGCAGGTCCTTCTTATTCTAAGATGGCTACATTGCACCGCTGCCATATTCCCTCAAGCCAGTCAGAGAATCCCAACTGGTCTTGTGAGCTAAAAGTCTAAAATAGTTTCTGAGAGAACACTCAGGTGGAGTTAATGTCACTTCATTTGGGGACATTGTTCCCCTTAAATAAGTACGGAGCCAGTCCCAAGGACAATGCTAATTGGGGAAAGGCAGGCAGTATGCTTCAGATCAGAAATAAAATTGGTGTTTTATGGCTGAGGTGTCAAACACATGATGAGTTACACTCCTGAGTGTGGCCAAAACCAGATCAAAATGTAACTGAGAAATGCTTAACAAAACAAATCAAAATACACAAGAGTATAGATAATGTTAATATGTGGTTTTCTTAGTATGAAACCCTCAGGAATCCTTATGTATGGTTTAAGTGCCCTCTCGTTTCTATTTGAGTTTGATTCCACTGTTCTACGGAACTCCTTGGTCAAAGGATGTTTATCCCAAAGCCCTGGACTAATTCCAAAATGTGTGATTACATTCCTTTGGCCTACATTCCTCTGAACTTCCACAGCTGACTAGATTATTTCATTCCGTTCTGTGGGAGTTAAAACAACTGCTGCTGTTCTCCATTCCAGTTGTTGTATCACTGTTAAAGTGTGATTGATGGATCCCTTTTGTTCATGTTTTCCCTGTATTCTCTGAGACTCTTTGGCTCCTGTTCTCTCTTTTGTCCTGTAGTATAGACCAATCAGTTAAGTCAACAAATCAATATTAAGTGCCTACTCTGTACCAGATACCGTGTTAATTGCTTGGGATACAAGTACAAAGAATGAAACGGTTCTTGCTTACAAAGAACTTCAATTGTAATGAAGGAGACATTGCTAGATACAGCATCACTTTCAAGTGAATGAATACAGATATTTACAGAGTTATTCAATATAGCTTCAGAGGGAGGATACTAGCACTTGGGGGAGGGGCTCGGGAACAACTTCACTTTAAGATGGTGGTGCTGCATCCTAAAGGAAACAAAGGATTTTATCAGGCAGAGGTAAAGAGGTAGTACATGTTGTGCATGGAAGAGAGCCAGTACAAAGGCATGGAGATAAGAGATGGAGTATCATGTAGAACAGAGGAACAGAGGAAAAACCAGTTTGGCTGTACTGCAGAGTGTGGGAGAGACAGGAAAGATAGACTGAATCCCATTTGTGTAGGGCTTTAAAAGCTAAATAGAAGAGTTTCTGTTTGGTCCTAGAGGCAATAGGAAGCCCATGGAGTTGATTGATTGTGTAGTCACACAGTCACATCAGCATTTAAGTAAAACTACTTTGGTAGCAGCATTTAAGATAGATAGGAGCTATGGGAGACTTGAGGCAGGACAGCCATTTTGCAGGCTGCTGTAATAATGTAGACGAAAGATGATGGGGGCCTGAACTAAGGTGACGGCTGTGTGATTGGAGATAAATGGAAATAACTGGCACATGTTTGCGTATGTGGGGTGATTAAAGATAATGCCAAGTTTACGAACCTGGGAGACTGGAAGGAGTATGATATATTTGACAGAAGTTGGAAAGCTTGGAAAAGGGCAGGGTTTAGGGGAAAAGATAATGAGTTTGGTTTGGGACATGTTGAGTTTAAGTTGTCCCTTGAAATGTCCAATAGGTAATTGGTGATGCAGGACTGAAGTTCTGAGATTAGGTCTGGTTATATGATTGCTCAACCCATGGGAATTAGAATAGAGAGAGAATACATAGAAAAAAGAGGGCCTAGGACAAAATCTTGAGAAACACACATATTTAGAGACTCAGTTATGGCTAATTAGCTAACAAAGGAGACTGAGAAAAAAGTAGTCAGACAAATAGAAGATAAACCAGGGGAAAGAAGTGTCACAGAAACCAACAGAAGAGAGAGTATCCAAGAAGGATTGTGTCAAATGTAGTTGAGAAGGATTCGGACTACAAAAAGATCCTCAGATTTAGCAATTAAGAGGTCATTGGTAACTTGGGAAAGAGTAGTTTCAGTTTGGTCAATGAGGTCAGAACCTGGATTGCAAGGATTTGAGGAATATATGAAAGGAAAGCTAGTAGAGACAGCAAGTGTCAGCAGCTTTTTCGAGGCATTTAGCTGAAAATAGAAAATTCAGCCTTTTAAATTCATATGTACTTGACCCAAACAAACCACTGATTTCCCCCCATGGTGTCCTAAGTGGTATAATAGAAAAGAGTCCTGGACTAAGTTTTATAATTGTGGCTCTGATCCTAACTCTTCTACTAGCTAAAAATGTGACCCCTGAGGCAAACAGTTTTAGCTCTGAATTTCTTCATCTTTGCACTGAGGTAGTTGTACTACACAAGATCTTGTCCAGCTTCTGTGATTCACACTGGGTGTCACCCATTGCCATTTTTGTATCCAGAAAAACACTGAAGTTTATGTAAGAGCATTAGGATTGTCTAGTCTTTTGTTTATCCAAAACCAATCCAGGTGGGAGGCCAAGGTGGTGGTTGCAGTGTGATAATATGAGGAGGAACCAAGTCAATTGTGCTCATAATATGAGTAGAATTCCTTCATTTTCCAACATCTCCCTGAAACCTTTTCCCCTCATGCTTTCTTTAAAGTAGCTAGGGGTAAGATTTTTTTCTAGTGAGTCCATGAGTGCTGGGAAATCTAGAGGCTTCCTGAACAGTAGAAAGCCACATCCTTTCATATGCTACTGTGTTCTAATAGGGAAAATTGAAGTTTGATGGTCATTAAATTACTGTGGGGTTTTTTTTTTCTTTAGAGCCAGTACAATGCAAAAGGAGCCAGTGTTTTCTTGCTTAATGTCACAGTGTGTTATCCCTGTAATCCTGAACTATTTGTAAACTTTGAGGACTATGAAGGACCTTGAAATGTTAACTTAGTCTGTCCCCTTGTCTCATGAGACGGGGCTTGGCTTATGACTTTCTCTTCTGCCCTATTGACCTAATGCCAAACTTTTCTGCCTCTTTCCTCATGTAGGACTCGTCCCAATTGGAGATGTAGAGATGGGCTCCAAGAGCTCTCTTCGGAATCGCTATGGGGAGATCATGCCAGTTTATCGGAGAGATAGCCATCGAGATGTACAGGCTGGTTGTCATGACTACCCAGGAGAAGGCATCTACCTGCTTAAATTTGACAATTCCTACTCTCTGCTACGCAATAAGACTCTCTACTATCATGTATATTACACCAGCTGAGGGGCTGAGGCCACAGGTCTGGTGGGCAACGGGGGATTTTTTTTTCTGACACCTTTTGCTTTCTGTGGACAACCTGCTTAAATGCTGAGTGTGAGGCTTCTGAAGTTTGCACTTGCCTGCCTGGCATGCCTGCCTATTGACCTAAGAATAGCTTCTTCCCCTTCCACCACTTTTATAGAATACACTTGGACAGTTTCTCCTGATATAAACTTCAGAGATAGCACTCTGTGAAGTCATCAGGAAAGGACCTAAAAGGAAGTGGGATATTGTCTTTATGTCTGTCTCTTTTTTGCTTCGTACAGGGTATGCCACTGAGCTGGGGGTGGCTGCCCTTTCCCTTCCTCTCCCCAAACCCTTATGCCATTTATGGTACTTGCTAGACTCCTTGGTTTTATAAATCTGTGAAGTGGGCCCCTGCCCTTTTCACCTGTGGCTTTCCAAATCACTAAGGAAGGGGAAAGCTCATGTTTATAAAAAGAAACTGAGATGCTAAACAGAAAGAATTCTTCTGCCCAGCCTCTTTCCACTGCCATGTTCCTACTTTGTTCCTTGTTGTTAGCCTAGCCCTGGCTCTTCTGTTTGAAGAGGCCTTACTGCCCTTTGAGGACTATGCCTTGTTCCCCATGGTGAGTCCTCAGCTGCTAAGTCTGTGTACTTGCTACCAATGCAAAGATTTTTTTATGTAATCTCTAAGATCCGATGTATTTTTAGAGTCTCTTGGGAAGAAAAGATTCCCCACTACTTCCTTCTGTCAATAAGCAGTCACCCTAACCCAGGGCCACTGCAGCAGGAAGAGAAAAGTGGTTAGATATGATAAGAAGTGGCGATCAAACACCAAATGGCTCTTTCACCATCCTAAAACATAACTTTCCTGACACCGAAGCATGGCTCTGTCTTCACGTGAAGAAGAATGTGGTCTGGTTATCGTAAACAGTCCAAGCTTCCCATCCCCTCTTTGTTACTAGAATGTGAATGTTGCTAGAGAATTTGCTTTAGAGCCAAATGCAGTAAAATCTATTCAGGTAATTCGCTTTGTAATGTTTTCCTACCTGTTAAGACTCATGCAAAAAGCTCACCAGTTTAGAGATTTCTGGAGTTGCTTCTTACCATCTTTGATCCTCTTAAGTCTTTTAGGGAAGGTGATAATGGAGCTCTATGGTTGCTGCTCATTTTTTGTTACTTGTTCATTTCCCTGCCAAATCCTGTTTCCCTGGTGACAGTTTCCCCCCCTTTCACCTCCCCACACAATTAACCTTAAATCCTAGGAGTGCCACAGGGTATCAGGTGGTGCTTTTAGCTGTTGCCAGAGCAACTTGGTACTTAGGCAGAGAAAAGATAGAGAATCGAGATTTGTCTGCTGCCTCCTTTTTCTCCCTCGTTCCTTTTGTCAGTTCTGTTAATGTCTTAGGATTGTAAGGAGTAAACAAATTTATTTATTAAGTTATTTATTTTTAAAATGCATTTCAGTTCACCTTTGAAATAATTTTCACCTGTTACTCTTTTGCTCTGAGCCATTTGGGCAGCCTTCTCCATAGAGTTAAAAATGATGCTGTTGTGAGTAGTCTCTCTGTCAGGACAGAGAGAGAGGGAGACAAACCTATTGCTTGTATAGGGAATATCTAGTGCCCTGTTTCCTTGAAGGAAAACTCAGCCTTTGAAGGAATATGTTTCTTTGCAAATATGCCAAGATTGACAGACTAATCAGAGTTTTCACTGTATCCAGGATTGCAAAAGTACTTTGCACACCTTCAGGTATCAGGATAGTCCTTCCCTACACTCTCCTTTGGTTTCTTCCTTAGTTTCTTGTGTAGTTTGTGTGCCTGACTTATCAAAAATCCATTATTCCTACTGGAAAAATAACCCAAAGTATATATTCTTTTCATGGTGGGTTAGTGGCATCATCATCATCATCATATATGAAGGACATGATGACATCATGTGCCTTTGGTTCCTCCTGAGAACAACCCCAGTCTTATAGTTTCATATTGTGGTGCAAGGGTATAATTCTTCTCACAACTGTACCATGCCCATTACTTTATATATCAGTGACTGCATTTTGCAAAGGTCTAAGTGTGTCTCTGGTGACAAATGAAGTATATGAATGACTGCCCATTCCTAGTCAAGGAAAGCACTTTATGCAGTGGGCAGATGGCTGGATGATGAGTTTACTCTTTTTTTTTTTGGAGGGGGGAAGGTAGGGCAATGGGGTTAAGTGACTCGCCCAAGGTCACATAGCTGGTAGGGTATCTCAAGTGTCTGAGGTTGCATTTGAACTCAGGTCCTTCTGACTCCAGGGCTAGTGCCCTGATCAGCTTACTCTTGACCAAACCTGAGTTGGTATACCTTTGCCAGGTAGAGATTATCTTCTCAGATTTAGTGGATCCTGAATGATTTCCCAAATGGCTGAAATCTTATTTCCTTTATTTGTTTATTGTTTCCATAATGGCTTATTTTCTTTCAGCGGTGAGCTTTTGAGACAAAGAGCAGCCCTTCTTAGCTTAGGTCAGCACTTATTTTTGTGCTATAAAGAACTCTGCCCTTCATTTTCTTTGGATACCCAGATTTGCTGTGTTCGGGATACCTAGGGGGGCATTATGTTCCTATAACCTCTTTGTTCCTGTTCCTGCCATGCCCACTGCTAGAATTACCTTGTTATACCTCATTCCATCTGGTGTTGTACTAAACAACCCGACTTGTATTTTCCCATCAGCCCAAAATAGCTTAACAGGAAGTATTTTCACTTTCTGCTACAAAAATTTTTGTGTCATATTTCTAAATTGTAGGTCATTCGAGAATGAGGAAAAAGTGTTACTTGAAATTTCAGCATCCTAGACAACTTCTAAGAGCTGCCCTAGCCCCATCCGAAATCACTGAAGCAAAATGCAAAAAGAAAAAAAAGATTCTCCTTTTTCTCCTCCTTCATCTCTCTCCAAAAACTAAATTAAAATTGCAGAATCAAAGAATCTTAAAGGAGGAGGGGCTTCCAGGGCCAACTAGTCCAGTTTGTAGCTGGTCCTGTCTACACCGTCATTGATAGGAAATCACCAAATCTCTGACTTCCAGAGTGGGGATAACCCACTTTCTCCCCTTATTCTACTTTTTGGGTAAATAGTTCTTATTGTGAAGAAGTTTTCCTTTTCCATCAAGTCTAAATCTCTCTCTCTTCCTCTCTTTCTGTCTGTTTCTGCTGCTGCCTATTCTGTCTTCTTCCATATTCTAGTCCTTCAGAAATTTGAAGACAACTACCATGTCTCTCCCTAAGCCTTCTTTTCTTTAGGCTAAATATCTTCAGGTCCTTCAGTTTATCTGGAACAGTTAGGGAGAATGGTCGTGGCCAAAGGAGGGATTATGCCTCCTGCCTTTTCTGGGGTCATGCCCAGTTGCTTCTGCATGTTTTGCACCTGTCTAAATTGTGCCACTGTATGGCTGGATGCATTTATGGGGACTTGGCCAAAAATTCTCATAGAATCACAGTACTTGTGAAACTGGAAGGAGACCTACTTCCTCATTTTAGAAGTAAAGAAACTGAAGCTTAGAGAGACAAAGGAAGTTTTAGAGTGTTAATTTTGAAATAGTAAGTTGAAATCTTGACCAGTGTCCATCCACTAAGAAAGTGTATTTGATAGCCAAATGGTATCTAGGATGTGATCTTTGTCAATATTCTTCAGTGGCCCTCTTTGACTATCTGCCCCCTCCCCCCCATTCCTGTGGCCATAATTCCTGCTGTATTAACCCTGCTTATACCCACAGCATAATAATAGCTGATACATAAATAATGTTTTAAAATTTGCAAAGCACTTTGCATACATTATTTCCTTTGACCCTCACAAGAACCATGTGATTATTAATGAAGCTAACTCTGAAAGAACTTCATTCTTCTCCCAGTTACCTATTGCCATGTCTTCAGGATCCTAGAGCATAGTGCAACCCTGAGATCAAATATACTTTAAAAAATGAAATAGATAACAACTTGGAATACCATTATATTTCTTTTTTGCTCATTTAGTGAACTTTTTAAAAAAATCTTTTTGCTTATTAAGAGTAAGATGAGAAATAAAGAGTCAGGTCTGAAAAACTGTTTTTGCTACCTCCCATCCTCCTTTTGTTTTGTTCTTGCCTGTGATTTCCACATTTTAAGGAGCTCTCTGTCAATTCCCTCTCTCAATGCAGATAAGCTACTATTCTGCAATTCAAAGTCTTGTAAAGTTGGCTGGGGCCATTTAGAGGTTTAGGATCCCGTGGTTTTGTCCACCAGAGGTGCTACTTGACTTGAACCCTGGTCCTCCTATCTTGGTTCTAAGGCAGACAGTTCATTATACTTTTCTTCTTCCTCATAAATGATAAAGATAAATAAATCTTAAAAATTAAGACTATAACCCCCCAAAACGAGTGAGCTGAGTTCATTGACATAAAACTCTTTTATGATTGAATATTACTTTTCTTTTATAACTGCTAAGGGCAGCAGTGCCAGAGCTAAAAACATCACGTAGTTCTATAAACATATAGGTACTCACCATTTGTGCATAATCAGTCATTCTGGAAAGACAGCCATTTCCCAGGGGAACCCCTCTCAGCTTTATTTCTTCATGGGAGAAATAGGTAGGACCAAAATTCTTCGTTTCCAGATGTTAGGTAGGATTATTTCTCCACCTTTAACCCAAAGTTCCTGGAAGTACTGTAGTTTTAATAGATACAAGGGTGTGTGTGTGTCTGTGTGTGTGCCTGTGTGTGTCTGTGTGGGTCTGTCTGTTTTGGAGGGATGAGAGCAGAGGCAAGAATTTTGTTGTATGCTGATGTACAACTCACTTGTGAAGGACAAAGAAGAAAAGGATTCAGCAGGAAGTGAAACAAGAAATAAAGACAGAGGGAAGCAAAATGGTTGAATATTTTCAGTTTGCTCATACTTCTGTTTGCAAGTCAGGTGTTAGAATTCTTTCTTAAAAAGAAAGTAGAGAAGGAGGAGGTGTGTCTCAATGTACTTGTTAAGAAAATACCAAGCCCCCTTTGCTGTCTGCCCAAAGGGATCAACGCAATGAACCACCCTTTCCTGAATTGGTTGTAATGCTGACCTGAGGATGGACTTTTCATTGGAGGGATTCCCTTGGCCTCAGAAAAGACAGTGACTGTAAAATAACCAAGAGAAGTTGGTTGGAATTATAGTAGCCTCTTAGGTTCTGGCTCATGGAATGTTCAGCCCTTTCATAGCTACATCACAGAAGAGACCAAAGCCATTAGAACATACTCTCCCATGGTGACATGTGCCCACTGTTGATTAGCCCCATTTGAATAGCATCTAATATAAATGTTATAAGTATAACATACAAAAATGATATATTGTTATCATCTAATACAATGTTAGGTACCATGATGTGCATAATACAGTACATGACATGAGAAAGAGATAGAGTAATTGCCTTCTCAAAGCTTTTTCAGACGTTACAGTGGAATATTCTTCAGTATTCCAGAAAGCATACCCCAGATCCCTGGATCTCTAAGCTCATTTCTTCCACATTTAAGGAATTATAGAATTGAAAGGGACTTGGGGACCGTCTACACCTCTGTGTGTACACAACCTAAGCATACCCTCACACAGCTTCCTAAGAAACCTGAAACCGCCTAATTATTAAAGAAGTACCAAGCAACATCAGAGCCTATGAGAAAAGTGAAAAGAGAAATATTACACACACACCCACACCCACCCTAGCAGCAAATTCTCCTTATTTAATTTGAAAAAATCAACTCAGTAGATGAATCCTATTTTAAGTTGAGCAGGCTCCTCACCCAACTTGTTTCAAAAGTAGACATTTTAGAATATAGAGAGTAATCATGTAGTTCTTGGTGTTAACAGCCATTCTCAAGTAATGATTGCAAACCTGGAGTGTCTGTTTTCAGATGACCAAGTATGTCAAGCATCCAAGTAACCCCTCACCTAAGACTATTCAAACCATATTCAAAATCATTCTAGCACTGCATTTGAAGGAAGACAAATACATTCAGATGACCAAGATAATGAGGGGATTTTAAATGGTGTCACATGAGGGAGGAGCTGGAGATAATTTAGCTCTGAGGTGAAAAGACTTAGTGAAAACATAATAATGGCCTTCAGCTATTTGAAGGGCCATTTTATGGAAGAGGGATTAGAATGGTTTTCCTTGGTTCCAGAGGGACTTGGGTCAAAGTTACTGGGAGGTAGATTTCAGCTCAATATTTAAAAAGATAAAATAAGGTTGGTTTTTTTCCCCTCCTAACAGAACTTGTCAGTTAATGGATTCCCTATCGATGGAGGCATCTAGGCAGAGGCTGGATGACCACCTTGAGAATATCATAGAAAAGATTAATATTCACTGTAGAAAATACAAGATTAGCTGTGGAAAAGATGTTGCAAGGGATGGACTAGACAACCACTAAAATTCCTTTCAATTTGGAACTTCAGTGATTCTAAATTAGAATGAATATTCTGTGCAATTCAACAAACATTTATTAAGTGCCTGCTGTCTACTTGGCATGGTGCTAAGCTCTGAAGATACTAGGACAAAAACAGAAACAGCTTCATTCCACTAGGGGAAAGAATATGTACATGTATAAGTAAAAATGAGGGACTTTAAGAACTAACAAGTGGGACAATTGGAAAAGGCCTCTTGTAGGAGTAGGAGATAGTGCTTAAGCTGAGACTTGGAAGGGATATAGGGGTCCCAGGAGGTGGGGTCATTCCAATGAGACCATTCCAGGAATGGGGGATGGGGAGATGATAGTATCTATGTAAAAGCACAAATGGGAGATGAAATATGCACAGGGAATATAGCAAGTCAGTCATTTTAGCAGTAATCCTGCCCCCCAGACCCTTAGCAGAGAAGTCTTCTCTGTGACTCCAGAAAGAAACAGTAGCATTGAATTTCTCCATTGCACTAGACTATGAAATGGGATTTGTGAAAGTCCTTTCTCTGTAGGGGCCTCAGTTGTTCTTATGATGACTTGGAGCATAATAACCATGGGCCTTTGTCCAGATTGATTAACTATAAAGTGTAATTGGAGTAGGTAGATATAGAGAGCTTCATGTTAGAAGTGGAACTTTGGAAAATTATTAATTATAGTCTAGGTTCAGGCAGCTGGATGCCTTGTTTACCTTTGAGTTGGGAACTACCTTATTAGTAACCTTGTGTGAAGGTGAGCAGTGTAATGAAAGACAAACTTCTACCTGGGTTCTCTTCCCCCATCATCCCCAGCCCTTTACCGTATTTGATATTTCAGACTGAATTTCTTCAGCAGCTCTCAGGATCCCACTATAGAGGATACCAAAGCATCTCTATGTATCATTGGGTAGGACCCCTGCATAGAAAAAGGAGACAATTCTGAGAGTCAACTCCTAGAAGATTGCAGTGTGCTGATAACAGCCTAACCTCTGGGAATAAGTGGTTGATCAGGAAATACGAGTTCTTGCTTTGTATCTAATGTAGGTCGTGATCACCCCTTTTTGTACTCTCTCCCAGTGCAGCCTTAGCATTGTTCTGTACACATAGCTCAAAACCTAAAGTCCAGAACCTAGCTATTAAGTTGTTCTAGCTGATTTGAGTTCATTATTTGACTTTTATTATCTATTCATATTTGACTTATTTTATGCCCTTGAATATGTGAACTGGGATTTATTTCCATGACCGCCACGTCAGACTTTTTGAGTCTGCCTCCCTTTCCTATTACTTATGTGGACTAGAGTTTGTTTACCTAGTAATCCAGAATAGCATAAAAGTTGTTTAGAAAAATCTTATTAATTAAATCCCATTGGCTATCCTTTTAAAGGTGGCTGGAACTTGCTTGTAGCTGAAATGATCTATATGAAATTATTTTGAAGATTCCATGATTTTATTGGTGGTGAGTACTCCTCCCATCGGTCCAATAAACCCTTCATGCCTTGAAATCCTGAGTGATTCCTGTCTTTGTTCTTTCATAAATACTCCATAGCAGAGCTACCCAAATGGGCTGGCTCTTTCCTTATGGGTCTGTAAATGTTTTATGGATACCAGTGCAATTTAGCTCAGGCTTTACCTTTGTCCCTCATGCTTGCTGCATGTTTGTCCTATCCCTTTTTTCATCGTATGGGTCCTTTTTACACACTTCTGGTGTAAAAATCACTAATGGTAATACCCTTTGGTCTAATTAAAAAGATATGAATCTTTCTATTGCTCTTCAGGTCATCTGCTATTTTGGTTTTTCCAAAATTGTAGTGTTTGTTCTATGACTCATATAAAAATATTGATGCTCAAAATGTGTACTTTTTTGGCATTGACTGTCTTGAGTTGACACAGAGTTCTGCACAGTTTCCTACATGTACTTTGTTCTTCTTTCCAAATCTGGGCCCACTTTGTTGTCTGTCTGCAATACCCATCCAAGATACACACACACGCACACGCACACATGAAGTTAATTGATGAGTTACGCATCCAAGTTGATTGTCATAATCGGGGCTATATGCATTCATCACTCACTTGATTTTTCTTGTGTGATTACTAGACCACTATCATTAATGGGAACAGTAACATGAAAATGTTTATTCTCTGAGAGTCAAGGTAGGATCATGTTCTGGTTTACAGTCTTGAAAGTTTGATTCAGATGCAGTTTTATCTGTGAACCAATAATACTGCCATGTGATGGAAGAATCCATTTTTCCAGTCATTTTGAACAATTCTTTTTCAGCTCTCTTAAGTGCCATTGTAGTAGCCAGTTGTAGAATCGGAGAATGAGAGTTGGAAGGTACCTCAGAAATCATCTGGTAAAGTCTATAATATTATTATTTTAGGTTTAACTTGAAAATTATCTACAAAGAAGCTACTCATTTCCCTAAATTATGCAGTCTTCTATGGCACCTATTTTATTGTTGTATATTCTCTGATTGGTTAGCAGTTTTCATCTTTGATTGGGGTTATTTCCCTGGGTATATTGATATTTAGTCAAGTTGAATTTTCACTTGATTGTGTTAGAGAAGAGTGTGAAGGCTAGAGGTCAGAATAATGGGCTTTTGATTCCCCACACTTCAATGTCCCTGTTCCTCCTTTGGTGTTCTGGGTGTGTCTAATATTTCCCTCTTTGTTCCAAAAGTACTTGTGAGAGAAGATGAAGATGCGAAGTACTTTGAGGTCCCCAGAGAAAAGTTGCTATCTGCTCCAAAATGACGACTAGAATTTCATTAGGGGAGGTAGGCATAGGGAACTAATGACTGGAACAATGAGTTATTTGATTATTTTCCAAAATCTAGATCAGGCCATTGGTCCTTTTTTCCCTAGTGCCTCCTATGATATTAAATTTTGGTCAATTACATCATGAGAACTACATTTTCTTAATAAATTTTAAAGAAGGAACAGAGTAACTGCAAATAGTTGCAAAAGATATTTTTACTGCAGAATGTTCTGATTGTTCAACATTCCAGAAAGTGATTTGAAGAAGAAACACTCTCAGTCTTTAAAATTTCTTTTTCTTTAAGAACAACAGTTTTCGGTCTGGTCAGATTGTTTCCTTCTTACTCATAAGTATTTGTTATGATGGTAGAACTAAGCATCAGCTTGTCACTTCAAACCATGTAAAGCACTCTGCACCAAACTACTTAATTTTTGTGTCTTCTTTGTGTGAGATTTGTTTTTTTCTCTCAAAAATCACATTTTAATGAACTGTGGCATTGAATGTGTGTTGCTGTAACATGCAGATGAGCTTTTGTGCTACAGTCCCTTAAATAGCTTAGTTTGTATGTTTTTATATTGTTCGACAATTTTGTGATGCCTTTGTGAATTCTTGTCTTCAAAGTTCCAAAACCTGTCATAAATAAACTTTTTCACTATGCACCTGAGACTCTTGATTTACATCACAGTAAACCTCATTGAGATTTCAGATCTCTTATCTTTCATTTTACTTAAACATGTTTTAGGGGTGAAGGTAGGGAAGATATTTTATAAGATCAAATAAGATATTTTTGGAATATATTTTTAAGAGCAAACTTTTGAAGGTAATAAATAATAGGGTTTTTTAAATCTGCACTTGTATTCATGACTGAGTAATTATAGTCTGGGGGTAGAAATTAAATTAGGTTTTGTGTAACAATTTAGAAAGAGCAGATTTTTGGAATATAATAGAGTTCTACATGATTATGCTTACTTTAAAATATGCCAACTGTACTTATCAAGACTAGATCTATATTAAGATAACTTCAAAATGATTGACAGAAATCAAGGAGGGACTGAACAAATGGAGGGACATCCTTTGTTCATGATTGGAACCAATAAATTAAAAATGTTAATGCTTCCCAAACTTATTTGCAGGTTGAGTACAATACCATTCAAAAAGTCAAAAGGCTATTTCCTAGAATTAGATAGGTATTAAATGTATACGGAAAAGCAGATAGGCAAGTATGAACTATGAAAAAGAAATCTGAAAACAGTGACTGGCACTTCTACATTCTAGTATCTACTATCAAGCAAGAATTATTTTGTAAAACTATTACTGAAAAAGGAAATAGATCATAGGATCATAGAGCCGTAAGAGGTCTTTGAAGTCCAATGCCTTTATTTTATGGATGAGGATACAAGCCCAGAGGTTAATTACCTTACCCAAGGTTACACAAGTACATGGCAGAGTCAGGATTCAAAATCAGGTCCTCTGAAAAAAAACAGAAGAGAATAGAGAACCTAGAAATAGAGCCTAGTATCTATAAGAGACTGCCATTTAAACTCATGTTTAAGATACTGAGGAATGGAATAAAAACTGAATGACCATATGATGAAAAATGGTTTTTGATACATAACTTACCCATTTACCAGCTAACTGGAAAATCATCTAAATATACAACAATGATTAAACTAGAGGAGAGATTTTTATCAAACAAATGGAAGAGATTAATGGAGACAAAACAAGTGTTATAATTAATCATAGAAAAGTGCATTTTGCTCAACAAAAAGCAATGTCTTCAAAATTAAGAGAAAAATCATTACAGAAAAAAGTATTTGCAATAAATAAACCATATGAAGATCTGACATCCAGATTCATTAAGCAATATTTATAAGACCAATAGAAGAAGACATATCTGTAAGAGTAATAGTTCCTAATTCCTGTTCAGCAGGACCTGAACAATTTTTAAAGGTAGAAATAAACTTAATAACATGGAAAAATGCTTAAATTATCTAATCAGAGATATATGCATATGAAGACTATTTTAAGATGCCACTTTACTCCCACTAGAAAGGCAAAAATAGTAAAAAGTTATAAAATTCAATTTTGGGAGGACTGTAGGGAAATGGGCAACTCAGCAGGATAGATTTTTGCAATATCAGTCACAAACTAACTGATTATAACTTTTTAAAAAATTAATTTGTTTATTTACTTTTAGTTTACAAGATTCAGTTCCACAATCCCTTGAGTTTCAAGTTCTCTCCCCTCCCTCCCCCACCATGGCAGCATGCAATTAAGTATAGGATCTGCAAATACTTTCACATTGGACATTAGTCTGGTGTAATGCCATGCACCAGCAGATTCCCAAAGGAACAGCTTTTATAGTTCAGATTACAAAATATAGTGAACACTCTGTTTATTCCATTACAAATCAAGACAAACATTCAAAACATTATAACATTCACAACATTACATCTTATAACATTAAATGGCCACACAGTTTTCACTACAGTGGCCACGATATTCAGAACAAGGCTTATCACAGAAAATGGCCACACAGTTTTCACTACAGTGGCCACAATATTCAGAACAAGGAACAATAGAATCAGACTTCCACTCATGGGACAACTCAATCATTAACAAGAAACAATAGAATACTCAAAACTTC
>CM053582.1:434596224-434613382 GCA_028627135.1 Pseudochirops cupreus
TTCACCCAGAGCAACATTCCAATTCTGTCTGTCTGTCTCTGGAATTCTTGCTTATATACACACCTCAGCCAATCCCCTTCTTCCACATCAACAGGGGAGTTCATGCCTTCTCAACAGTGGGACAGAGTTTGCACCTTCCACACTTAGCACTTAGCACTACTAAGTGCTAAGTATCCTGATAAACTAATTACTATTACATCTGGTTGTATACAAGGGTTGTAACCAATGGAGTGAACAATGGGAAAAAGGAAAGAAAACCAAACATGGAAAAGAATGATAGCATGTAGATTGCTTCAGTCTCCATTTAAACTCTGGTCTTTCTAGATCTTTCTCTGATCATAGATATCTCCTTCCATCCTGTGACTTGTAGAGTTGTCTTATAACTGTACGTCGCTGAGAAGAGTCCAGTTTATCAAGGTTGGTCATCACACATATGATGTGTCTGTGACTGTATACAAGTTTTTCATGTTTCTGCTCTTCTCACTTAGCATCAGTTTGTATAAGCCTCTCCAGGTAAATATTAAGACCGTCTCCTCCCCATTTGTTATAGCACAATAGTATTCCATTACATTCATATACCACAACTTGTTCAGCCATTCTCCAATTGATGGGCATCCCTTAATTTCCAGTTTTTTCCCACCACAAAGAGAGCTGCAATAAAGTACATATGGGTTTTCCTCCCACTTCTATGATCTCTTTGGGATACAACCCCAAAGTGATTATAACTTTTGACTCTAATTCCCTTGCTAGAATTTGATCATAAAAAATTAAAGGGGCCTATGTGAAAATATTTATAGTTGCTTTAGAGCAAAACTTGTAAGAGTGGAAAAACCCTTGAGATACCTCTATATCCCACAATTGGAGAATGAGTGAATAAATGATGGCATGTTAATGTGATAAGATATTATGGTGTTAAAAATGAAATATACAGGGGCAGCTAGGTGGTACAGTGAATAGAGCACCAACCCTAGAGTCAGGAGAACTTGAGTTCAAATCTGGCCTTGGACTCTTAACACTTATTAGCTGTGTGACCTTGGGTAAGTCACTTAACCCCATTTGCCCTGCTTTCCCCCCTCCAAAAAAAAAAATGAAATATACAAAGACTTAATAGAAAATGATGCAAAATGAGATCAGTAGAACCAGGACTATATACACACTGACTATAACTATATGTCTTTGCATAAAACAAAGCCCCAAATGATATAACTTCAGAGGAACTTGCAAAGCAATACAGAGGAAAATATAATTTATTGCTAATTTATTTGGTTCTATCTTGTTAGATGTTAACGATTTAAGATTTCATTCCTTATTTTCATGTTCATTTTTATTATCTCTTTGATCATTATTAAATTTATAATAAAATTTATTTTAAAAAGTGATCAACCTACTCTGTTAAAATTTGGAACCAGTACTTTGGACTTTCATAGCAGAGTATGGAAGGCTAAACGAGATGAATTCAGTTTTCCCATTTCTACATGTAGCCCTTGCCCTGGGCTATTCCCCAGTTCCTTTTCACAGGTTTTGCAGACTAGGTCCCTAGAGGGAAGAAGTAACTGCATCATGTTCGAGGGGGTAACTTTGCAGGGGTCTCCTTGCACTGCTGTAGGTCATGAACCTCTGCTGTTGTGCTTTCCATTAACAATCAACCAGTGAACGTAATTAGCTTTAAGCAAAAGCATTATTCAGATGGTATAGCAAGAAGAATAATAAAACGAACACCAATATGGTGCTTACTATGTGACAAGGGCTTATCTTATTTAATCCTCACAACTCCAGGAGATAAGAGCTTTTGCTTTTTTCATTTTACAGATGAGGAAACTGAGGTGAACAGAGGTTAAGTGGCTTGCCCAAATCATGTGTCAGGCAGAATTTGAATTCAGATCTTCCCAACTCCAGGCCCAGTGCTCTAGCCACTGGGCCACCGAGCTGCCCTAGTAGTTGTAAAACATTCTAGGACACATTCTCCCTCAAATACAAAATCCATGGGATTATAGTCTTGCCATAGCTTCAAACAGTGTGACTATTGGACAAATCACTTCATCTCTGTCTCAGCCATCTTACAACACACGCCCTAATTTGCCTCACAAAGCTGTTGGGTATGTTCTGATACCTTTTAAAACTCTTGTTCTGGCTCTAGAAAGCCCTGATACATAATTACAGAACTATTTTTTAAAAAACAAATACCTTTTTGTAATTAAATTCAATGAGTGAGGCACCGTGCTAGGACCTAAGGAGTAAAAAGACAGAAAACTAACAGTCTTCACTCTCAAGCAGATCACATTGTACTGTGGGAATACAACACATCCCCCTATAATAAATGCAGAGTAACAAAGTAAATTCTGGAGGAAGACAACTAAAGACTGAAAGGATAGGAAATGAATAATGTAAACTAAAAATAAGCATAAAAGTTAATTTAAAAAAATAAGAAAATAAAAACAATTTTTTTGACTCACACACACAAGAAAAGACAGAGAGGATCAGGAATAGTTTCCCTTAGATGAGGCATTTTAGCTGCACCTTGAGACAACCTATATGTTGTTTCCTGTTAGGATAACACATGTTCAAATTTTTCCTCCCTTGATTTTACTCGTTTTTAATGTAAACTTCTATTCATCAGGCAATGACATAGCAATTCTCCCCTTCCCTTCTCAATGTGTTCTAGAAACTAAAGGGAGGAAGTGATAGGAAGTTAATCATAATTTAAAGGAATGTAACCAAGCCACTAGGCAAAGAACTCCCAGTCGAATGTGATGACAGGATGCACCTTTTGAAGCATTTTCACATGATCAGAAAATTCACTGTTTGAAGCCCTTACCATCCATCAGCCTTTCTTCTTAGCTCCAGAGTGGCACAAGTACGATTTTAAGGAGGAGACTATTTCTCATTCAAGGGGCTGTGGCACAATGACCCTCATCTCTGAGCCTTGACTTACAGGTAAGTGGATTGTGTTTAGTAAGTTAGAAGGAGCCTATAGTTGAAAGTACTTTGATTATTTCCAGCACCTTTCTTAGGGACATGCATGAAGACCCAGCCTTATAGCTGACCACACCTTCCTTCCTGGAAGTATGAGGTTCCTTGGGGCAGAAATACCAAGTCTACCTTTATTTCCAGTAATTTCCCTCTCACTGAGGATTCCCAAATCCCACATCTTGGCACTTTAATCCTTACTGATCTCTACTGCTTACAGAACCAACATTGAGTGACACCTTGCCCCACCCCAAACTGTGAGACCAAATCAGATAGTCTCTTTTCCACCCAGCCCAGAAAAACTAGTCTTTTTCTCAACATTTTCCTCTCTATGGCAGGTTGCTGACTGTCATATGTTGGAAAACTGTTGGTGAAACTAACCTCTTGAAGTCCTTAGTGGGAAATATTAAGAAAAATGGCCCATGCCATCGGAGGGAAGAGGTCTGACAACTCAAAATTTGCCAAGTATTTTTGAGCCTTTGGGGGCAGCTTTCCTTTCCTTTGAGCACCTATGGAGAAAATGTCTTCTACCCTCATGTACCTCAAGGTTTTGAAGTGAAACCATAGAACAACTGGAGAAGGAGAAGGGAAATAAGGTGAAAAGGGGTTAAGTAGTGAAGAGAATAGCACAACACTTCCTCCTATATAGAGAATCCCCTCTCCACCCCTTTTCTACCACTGTAGCAGCAATAATACCTTTCAGAAGTAAAGTGCCTTTAAAATTCTACAAAAGGCACCTTCCTTAATAATAGTAGCTAGCTTTTATTACAAGCACTTTACATATTTTCTCATCTGACTCACAACCTATGAGGTATCTCTATTTTACAGAAAAGGAAACTGAGGCTGTAAGTGATTTGTTCAGGGTTATGAGGCCATTAAGTGGCCCAGATAGGTCTTAATTCTGAATTCTAAGTCTAGTGCTCTTATCTGCTATCCCTCCTAGCTGTTTTCTCTAGATCAGGCATCCTTAGCCTACTTTAAAAAAAATATTTTTGGAGGAGTTAAGTAACTTGCCCAAGGTCACATAGCTAGTTCAGTATCAAGTGTCTGAGGCCAGGTTTGAATTTAGTTCCTCCTGACTCCAGGATCAGTGCTCTATTCACTGTGCCACCTAGCTGCCCCTCTTAGCTTACTTTGTGTCACATACTCCATTGACTTCAGGTAAAGTCTATGGATCCCTTCTCAGAACAAAGTTCTTAAATACATCGATCAAAGGAAGTCAATTTACCATCTCACACCCATCAGATGGGCTAAGATGACTGAGCCAAAGTTACTGATTTGAGTTCCCTTCACAAAGGAAATTAAAGTTCCTGGCTAGCTTGTCACTGTAACTGGCCGACTGGAAGAAGGAGGTTGTTCTCCTTGATACCTGGGAGTTTTTTTGAATCCTTATTTCCCTTCCTTTCCCCATTTGCACCTATGACTTTATTTTGAGACCATGAGGACAGAAAGGGACTTTCTGTGCACAGGGCTTTCCTCACATACCTATGTCATGAACCTCCCTAGGTAGACAGCCATGCCCACTTCTCCTTTCTGTGGTCCCTGTAGGACTGGATCTTTGATCAAGCCCTCCACCCCCACACATGTGATTCCCCAGCTTCTGCCTTATCTTAACAACTCTGCTGCCTTCTCTCCTTCACTTGCCTAACTTTCCAAAGCACTAAGAATTCTGTTTTCCTAGTAACTACCTCCAAATGACTCTAGGGAGGTCTTTTATTTTGTTTTGGTTTTGTGGGGTGGGGGAGAGTGATGGAACAGGAAGGGAGAAAAGAAGGGAGTTTGTTTCTAGCCCTGTGATTCCATGCTGTGAGAAGCTCCATTTATCCAATCAGAGAGCCAATCTACAACCCATCTGTAATTTCTAGCCACAGAGAAGTGCCTGCAGGACTAGGGGGTCAGATAATTTGCCCCACAGTCCATGTTAGAAGCAGGTTTTGAACTCCTTTACAGGAATATAACCAAGCACCAGGCAGCTAGGAGGCACAGTGGATAGAACGCCAGGTCTGGAGTCAGGAAGACTCATCTTCCTGAGTTCAAACCTGGCCTCAGACAATTTGCTAGTTGTATGACCTCAACCCTCAGTCACCCAACCCTGCTTGCCTCAGTTTCCTCATCTGTAAAATGAGCTGGAAAACGAAATGGCAAACTATGTCAGTATCTCCACCAAGAAAACCCCAAAGAATCAGACAGACTGAACCAAACCTCCAAACAATAAAAGCTTAGCATGTAAGAACTCCTAGTCAAATGTAATGACACAACCCACAAGCGTTTTCACATGATCTTAAAATTCATTATTTGAAGCCTTTAGCATTCATCAACCTTTCTTCTTAGCTCCAGAGCAGCAGAAGTATGATGTTAAGGAGGAGACTGTTTCTCGTTCAAGGTGCAGTGGCACAATGACCCTGATCTCTGGGCTGGCCCTCTATTTACTGTATCATGCTGTCTCTCATCAGGGGAAAATAGAGATTTAACACAAGTCTCCGAATCCCCTGCCCCCAAACCAATCTCTGACAGATAAAGCCAGGGAATAAAATGTCCCATGCTCTGTCTGGAAAAAGGACAGGAAGATTATGGTTTCGATTACTCAGCCTGTCCCCTACCCGTCCTCAGAAACTTGGTGATGATACATTACTTTTAAGAAAAGGCATAAAAAATGTTTGTAATAAAGCAGGAGCGAGAATTACTGTCCAGATTGAAAGATGAAGCTCAGAATGGTGAAGGGATTTGTTAGGAGTCAAAAACATTTGAAAAGTAGTTGAGCCTAGGCTCAAAAGACCTTTACCAGTCCCTCTGCTAGAGGAAAAAGGACTGCTGGGACCAAGGGGAGAAACATAAGCCAGGGATGGTCTTGGGTACTCTAGCCTTGAAATAGAGCGATATTCCTCAGCAGGATGGGGTGACTGGTATCAGGGTGGTGGGAACTGGAGCTCTGCTTGGAGAAAACCTGGCAAGAAATTCTGTGAAGCAATTAGCAGGGGCCATGCATGCTGAGATTCCCAGCCCCACTCTTAGGGGCTTCGGTTAACCTTCACCAGGTTCTTCTTATCCATGCTTCCAAATCAGAAACACAGGCAGGTGCAGAACCACAGGCAGAAACACAGGAAGGAACCTCATTCTTCTTTAATAAACAAAGCCTCTCCCCAGGGCTGTGCTAGAGCTAGCTCCAACTGGGAGATAATTGCGAAATTTTTAGTGTGAGCATGTATGCCTCCATAATCAGCAAATGGCACAGAATCAAGAGTTTGTTTATCGTTTTGTTGATTGCCTAGACTTCAGTGATGGAGAAATCGCTAATGATGCAAATTAAGCTTAAGTGTGTTGTGCTTACATTTCCCCCCTCAGAGAGCCAGTTGTTAAACATTTACTAGCACAACACTGTCTCTACCAATTTCCAATTTATCTATGGGCCAGTATTCCAGATTGTAGGTTCTAGAGGTTTCCAGTGTTCTCTGTTCCAACTTCCTACTTTTGGCTGTCCTGATTGAGACAAACCTCTGTGCACGTTCAATTTATTGGTAAGGCTAGTAGTTACCAACAAAAAAGGTCTTTAGCTCCTCTGCAAGCCAAAAAGACCCTGAATGAGGGCAGACCTAATTTTTACAGAGAAAAGGGGGAGCATCCCAAAAAAATGGATGACAGCATCATAGATGGGGAAAACAACATGATTAGTTACAAAGTCAGAAGCATCATTGATGTGGAGGACAGTATAATTGGCTAGACATCAGATATGCAAACCTAGTAACAACTCCTTCCACTTCGTGGCTACAAAAAGCTCATTGGTGGTGTCCACCTGCATGGCTCACCAATGCTATGTAGATAATGATTTCCTCTAACTGGTCAAGGATAGCTAGTAGTATAGAGATTTTTTAATTAAAACAATTTATAGGAAAACTAAACTTTTAAACTTAATTCAGAGAGGAAGACTGAACTTCTGAACCTACGAACTTCTGAACTTAATTCAAAGACAAAGAAAAGTGACTTAGGCAGTTATGCAAAATGTCAGAGGTGATAGAGAATAAAATTAATTATAAAAAATGGAGACACATCAATTTCATTTTCTCAGGGGAGCCTAGGAAAGGGAAAAATAGATACCCTCAAGGTAATCAATTTGACCCTTTGCTTGTGGTGTCAGTCAAAAGATGAATGGTAGGGAAATTGAAGCTTGTAGCCTGAGAGGTTCATGGACTTAGTACTTCCATGTTTCCTTCTTTACTGCATGTATTCTTCTTAAGGACCATGCTTTAAACAAAAATCATGTTGGCTCTCATTGATTGGCTAACAATAGGTCCCAGCCCAACCCCTACTTGGTCACTGGGCCCAGATGTTTCAGTGTGAATGTAAATAGCGATTGTTTCTATTTTGGCCAGAACCCTAAGGGTCTCCCCCTCCTATGTTGATTTTTTTGACTAGGTAAAAGAGGCCATTCTTTGCCTCATTTCTTACCTAGCCTTAGTCACTTAATGGGCATTACCTCAGTCAAACTGAGACCTGGGAAAAACCTTAGTTTAAAAAGGCCAAAGCCTCCCACTGCATTTGGACCCCATCTCCAGTCATCCTGATTGCCATTGGACCCAAATGGCTCTGGAAGAGAAATTGAGGCTGGTGACTTTGCACAGTCCTGCCTCACTTAAATCCAATTCACTTGCAAGTCATGGTACTCTTAGACAATGAAGGACAAACAACAACCACGTATAGTTATAAGGTTCCAGGACCCAAACTATGGCTTATTTGCATGACTGTGGAAACAGAGGGAATATGGCAGAGTGGATTGAAGGCTAGCATTGGAGTCAGGAAGACATAAGTTCAAATTTTTCTGGGCATGTATAGGGTGTGTGATCATATGAAAATCATTTAACCTCATTGCCTCAGGCTATTCCCTCAGACTCAGTCATACATGAGTTACTGCTCTGTCTAGTTGGAGTTTGCACAACAGAAACTCTTGGCTCCAATGAAGCCACAGGTTCCCTCCTTGTTCTCCCCTTTCCTATCCTATTCCCCCTGAAACAGGGAGGAATTACTTCTCAGTGGCTGTGAAAATTCCAGAGGTATGTGTCCTCTCCCTTTTGCGTGGCCTTTAACAAGCTAGGGGCTGGTACACTCCATCAGAAGAATAAAGATGCCCCATCTCCTCTACCTTTATTTTGGCTTAACTGGATAAGTTTACTCTCCTTGGATCCAGAGTTGAGGATATGGATGAACATGGAGACAAACAAACAAAAATGCATGGTACTCATGAGAGCAGTCCACAGAAAGGGAAGGCAGTACTTCCCGTCATTTATTTATTTATTTAGTACTTCATGACCTTCCAAGCATTTTACTTACATGATTGCATCGATTCCAATCACCATAACCCTACAGAACAGGCAGAACAGGTATCACTGACCTTCAGATAGGACAGGTGAGGAAACTCAGGTCCAGAGGAATTCTGAGGTCAGCAAAGGTAGAATTCCAACCTAGATCCCGCAGTTTCCACGCCTGGGCACATTTCAATAAGCATGATTTATTGATCTTTGTGGCATTAAAACTGTGCAGCTCACACTCTCAGCTGTCCCTAAGGCGGAAATGCCGGGATTTAGGCCCGAAGTTCTGGGGGAGTGTCAGGCTGCCGGGAAGGGTGGCTCACTTGGAAAGCCTCCATGGTGAGCAAGGTCTTGTAGATGCGGCTGATGGTGGGGTATACGGAGAGGTCCACCTTAAACCTGCAACATGACCATAAGTCATTGAGCAGAGGTTGGGGTTTCGGCAAGGAAACACTGAATCTGGGAAGCAGGGAGAGGCAAGTTTGGGCATTTATTTAACTGGGCAGGGAAATTCCTATGAGGTAAAAGGAAAGCAGCTAGGTGATGTAGTGGATAGAATGCCAGGTCTAGAGTCAGAAAGACCTGGGTTCAAATCTAGACTCAGATACTTACTAGCTGTAAGTAAATGACTTGCAAGTAAATCGGGTCACACTAAAGGTGTGATCCCGGGCAAGTCACTTCACACTGTTTGCCTCAGTTTCTTCATCTGTAAAATAAGCTGGAGAAGGAAATGGCAAATCACTGTAGCATCTTTGAAAAGAAAACCCCAAGAAGGGTCATGGAAAATTGAACACTACTGAAAATGACTAAAGAAAAACAAAAAAATAGAAGTAGGCGTTGCAAGGGTGGTGGCCTTCTGGAGGCAGTAGTGTCATTTGGTCCTTAACCTGTCTGCTTTTGTGATTTACCTTTTCATACGTTGTCTTTCTATGAAGCGTTCTTAACCTGGGGACTGTGAACTTAATAATTTTGTTTCAATATAATTGGCTACCTTTATAATTCTATGTATTTAAAAATTATGCTGAGAAGGGGTCTGTTGACTTCACTGGCTTGCCAAAGCCATGACAAAAAAGGTTTAGAACCCCTGCTCTAGATAAAACCCAAGATCCTTGGGATCGTGAGCTGTCTTGTTGTATTTCTCTATGTGTCTAATGGACCCTTGCACATAATAGAAGCTTAATTGATACTTGCTGTATTGGGGTAAAGGAAGGGAATGGGTAGGGCTGGCAGGCTGGACCCTGGTCCATTCTTATTTCTGGAGATAATTCGGGGATCCCTGCGGGCAAGTGAACACTTGGAGAAAGTGGACAAATATTTTCTGGTGGGTTCTGTTGTTGGGATGCCTCCCAGGGAGCTAGAATGCAGGCACCCTTCCCCCCTGCCCCTTCCTATGAGCAGAAGCCAAAGGCTGGATCATCTCTGCAGTGATTGTGAGGGCATTTCGGTGGCTCTCTCAAGCAAGGGAAAGAGGAGTTCTGTTACAGACATAGATAAGTTGAAATGCTACCAGAATAACTCATGCAAAAGAGAGGTGTGGTTCCAGTGGGGAAGAGGTAGTTGTTTATGTCTGGAGAAGGCTCTCTATGGTGTGTGTGGGAGAGGACAGCGTTCTCACTCACCTCTCAGCATTAGCCACCTGAGGCACCAAGCATAAGTCAGCCATGGAGATCTGCAGAAAAAGGCCAAATTTGGTCCTGGTCCGGGATCCCTGACCACACACCTGTTGGGTTTTCACTATCCCTGGCAACCTCAACAGAGCAGTTGTGAACTGTGTTTTTTTCCCTCTCAAACTGAATAATCCCTTGCTCCAAAGCCTCTGTCTATAGTAGCCAGTCAAGCTTTAATCAACTAAGGACTTCTGCTGATATCTCTAGGTAGGATTCTGTCCTTGCCACTGTCCTGCTTTGAAGACACTGGTCCCAGCTTCAGTGTAAGGAAGTTCAGTTGGTTACCCTAGTTTGAAGTTGTCAGTCACAGCTGAAGTGTGAGGGGCTAACTGGACTTCCCTCTCCTGCATTTGGGTGTCTCCAGGTAAGCCAACAGCCTTCTCTCTTATGCTTTTCCTTAAACATGCCAGAGAAGAGAGTCTATTGCTTTGGCATTGACTGGCTCAGCTAATTCTTCTGTGAAGTTGGGTTTAGTTATAGCAACAAATTCTGACAGGGGCCAAGGATAAGGAAGAATGGAGGTATGGATTGCCCCTACCTCATCTCCCACGCAGTACTTCCCTGCTGTGCTCTGCAGGACATGCTCTAGGGCTATGAAAAGAAGAAAACAACAATCAGGGAGAGCTCTTTAGCCCTCACTCCACATATAGAAAGAAGGAGGAAGCTCAGGGTCATTACTCTTAGGTCTCTATTTCTTCTTTAAAATGGGGATAATAGCACCTGTGCCTGAGATGGGATTTATGGGCTAGGTAAGCTTGAACCTGCTTGCTGAAAGAATGGTGACAGACAGGATATTGGAGGATTTGGAGCAAATCTGAGGGGAGATGTTTCCCATTTCTCGCATATACAGTGAGTGAAACACAAGGTTGTGGTCTTATATTCATTCTTCCCTTTGGCCTCAGTCTCTTGGATGTAATTTTCAGGCAAAGCCATGGGCTTAAGTGGTCTAGTAAAGGGAAGACCAGGCCACACCAAAAGTCAGAGAGTTGGCCACCGGATTGAGATTAATTGTTCTCATTAAACCAGTCTGGCCACTTGTTCAGCCCATCTCCTTCCCAATTGCTGGCCCTGTAGTCCCTCCATTTCGCAGCCTATTCTATCATTATCACCACAGAAGCTTGAGGGAGATCATGAAAGGAGCATCGGATGAGCAGCACCAATTTTTTGAAATCCCAGGATCAGGCACTTGTAATGAAGGCAGGACAAGATGGAGACCCACCTCCAAAGCCAGAGTTGATGACTGCTTGCGCCCATGTCAGCTGGTTCTCCTGGTCCACTTTATTTAGGACAGATAAGTTCTGATAAGCCAAAGGAAATTCACTGGTCAGATTTAGTAGCCTCATTGATCCTGCCAACTCAGCACCAACCCTTCCCTTAGGTCTAGCAATGCATAGTTCCCTACTAGGGTGAGAGAAGTCATTCCTACCTCTTGTCTTGAGAGGTTCTGCTATGTAAGATCCTAGATTCTCAAGGTTTGGGGGATGGGGTGGAGATGCTTGGTCCCTGAGACCTTCTTCTCTGATTGCCTAAAGTGCTGGTGGCTAAAAAACTCCCATGACCTCACCCATTGGGTGTGATATGTGATAGAGGAGCAAGTGGAGAGTAGAGAGCCCAGGGATTGGAGTTCTTGTAGGTGTGGCTATAATTATGGACTAAGTATTAAGGCCAGGAAGAAGAGAAACTAAGTAACATATAACCTTGCAGGCTAGGGGTTTGTTGTTCTTACACTTTATATAGCGATGAAGACAGAAGCCCTGTCAGGGAAACCTATGCAAGCTCCCCAAAACTGGCCTGAAGTCATCCAACACCTAAAAAGGGAGATTATGAGCCAGTGCCAGTTCCAGGATTGATGACTCTACAGCCAGATGTTAGCCCTGGCCCATCACAAAAGCAATGGGGGAAAGAAACAGCCCCCACAGATCAAATTACTGAAAGACAAGACCTGACTGCACTCTTTGGAGCACTGGGAGCCAGAGTAGGAGTCAGAGCACTACTGTTAACACAGCATACAGGAGGCTGAGATATCCAATATCCGATATCCCAGTGGAGTCTGCCAGACCCGCACCTGGGGATGGAACAATTCCCAGTTAAAGACTGTGCAGGATGCCACCATGGCGGGGGGGGGAGGGAGGGGAGAAAATCTGAAACTCAAGTGATTGTGGAACTGAATCTTGTAAATTAAAAGTAAATGAGTAAATAAAAAAAATTAAAAAAAAAGACTGTGCAGGAAAAAAGAAGACAGATATTGGAGAACCAATAGGAGACTGATATGAGAATCAGGAATTGAGGCAGATAGGCTTAATACAAGCCACCCATCTAGATCAGTGGCAGCAGCAATACCCAGCCTAGAGAAGGGACAAGGCCAAACAAGTCCTAACCATACAAGAGTGCCAGAAAGGACTGGTCTACACACAAAATAGCAATACAAGAACTGAGGCTGGAAATAAGGAAACAAAAAAACCACCATTGAACACAATACATAAATATTACGGGTTAAGAGAAGCCCAAAAGTTAAATCAAGAAGAGAGTATCTGCAGATACAAGTACAATCTTGGAGGGAAAAAAACTGTTTAGCCACAAGGACTACAAGGAGGGACTGGAAGAAACTGGCAAAAAGTTAAAAAAAAAAAAAGAAATTATAAATGATATTAGAGTTCAGGAAGAAAAGGTAGAAAGGAACATGCATAGTTTAGAACAGAAGGCAAAAAAACCTCACCCAAAAAGGAGACTCCCTGAAAAACAGAATAAACAATTGAGTAATTTCACGAGACAAGAAGTATTAAAACAAAGTTTAAAGACAGAAAAGAAATTATAAGGTATGTATTATAAAATAAATGACCCAGAAGGATCATTGGACTCTGTGTTAAAACTGTATCTTATTCTGGTTCCCCTTACCATCTCTCCTCTTCCAGTCAGTATAATAAGTTTTTAAGTAGCCAATATAAAGGGGCAATAGCAAGAAATAAGATTGCAGATGGGAACCTGGAAATCACACCCAAACTGTCCATAAGAACAAAGGAGCATAACTCATAAACTGTAACATATATTAACCCAAACTCCCATCCTGGTAATATGTGCTGAATTAGTAGATTACATCTAGGCACTGCTGTCAGGACCTTTGGTGCTGTGATATGTAAATTCCAGAAAAATTGCAGATCTCCACAGTAAAGACCAAAAGAACATCAAATGGTGTTGATAATTTTGAGATGATGCAGACATGTTAACCTCAGCGTTTTAGGAACAACTCTGACGTGATTTGGATATGGTAATGAACTAACCCCAAGGTGACACAGACAAGAGTAAGTCTGTCTTCCAAAAAAAACCCTATAAAACTGAGACCTCAAAGTCCTATGCCCAAGCACTCTTCCATTTCCATCAAGTCCACTACACTAAGTGCTCCCAACTCTATTCAATGGTTACATGCATGATACTCTGTGCCTCTACTACTCCCCATTCTCTCGTCTACTCTGCCTGTCTCCCTTCATTATTCTTTCCCCTGATATCTGCTTCTATATCTCTTTTGCCACTTGTCTCTGGTATATTATTTGCTCCCACACTCTTGTGGGGCTAAAGTGTGATTGTCACCCTGTTTCCCCTTGTAAGCCATGTTATTGTACTCAAAGAACTGGATATGCTGGTTCCTATTTTATAATTTTACAAATTAACTATAAATTCAGACTCCCTGAAAACCAGGACCAAACAAAAAACCTCAACACCATATTTCAAGAAATAATAAAAGAGACTGCCTAGATCTATTATACCAAGGAACATTCAATAATCACTTCCAAAAAGAAAACTAAAATTCAACACCAGGTAGTCAAAATTGAGAACTTCCAAGTCAAAGAAAAAAATAATGCAAGTAGCCAGAATGAAAACATTCAAGTACTGAGGATCCACAGACAGAATACAAGACTTAGCAGCAACTTCAATAAAGAAGAGAAAATCTTGGAATATGGTATCCCAAAAGGTTAAAGCTAGAGGTTTTACGACCAACAAAAATTTACTCTGCAAAACTGAGTATAATCCTATAGAAGTAAAAATGTCCTTTAGTAGAATAGAGGACTAGGAATTCTGAGACTTTCTGAGGAAAAAACCACTGAGAAGAAACTCTGAAATGGAAACACAGGGATAAAGAGAAACCTAGAAAGGTAAATACATTTGAACTACAAGAGGGGCTAAACAATGATGAAGTCCCTACATTCTAATAGGGAGAGAAGAGACAAGTATACCTTCAGAATCCTAAGTCTTCAAGGGTCCTGGAAGAAGTTAAATGAAAAAACCATAGGGTCTTCATGTGGTCATGCTCTGTTTTGTTGGTTTTCAGAAAGAAAAGAAAAGGGAGGGGACAAAGAATACACTAGGGGACAAAAGGGGGGAAAAGGCAGAATTTACTACTTCAGATAAATAAAGTGCGTAAGAAAAGTAAATATGGAGGAAGGGGTATGGAGAGGGTGCATATAATGACATTCTTATCTGAACTGCACAAGATAGGGCTGAACACACACACACATACACACACACACAAAGAGTATGGTATAGAAATACATTAAACTCAATAGGCAAATAGACAGGAATAGGAAAATGGGAGGTGGGATAAAGGGTCAGAGTAGAGTTGAGCTGTAGAGGGAATAGATATAAGCAAAATAAAATTCAGCTTCAGAGGGTAAATTATAAAGGGAAGATTAAAAAGAAAAAGTATAAGAACCAGAGATCAGGGTCTGGGACTGGTGAGAAATGGGGGGCAGAGGAGTAGGAAAAGGCTATCTTAATTAAAGATTACTAGTGCTGATCAGATCTCTTCTTTTCCCCACCCCTTTCTTCAATGTAAAGAATTATAAGTGGGATATTAGTGGGATGATAGCGGGAATTATGCAATTAATAATTATAGTCATGAACTTGGATGGGATGAACTCATTCATAAAAAGAAAGAAGGTAGCAGAGTGAATTAGAAAGCAGAACTAATATGTTGTTTATAAACAACACACCTGAAACATAAAGATTCTCACAGGGTCAAACTGAGGCGCTAGAGCAGAATTTATTATGATTCAGACAAATTTTAAAAAGCAGAGGTAGCAATTGTGGAAGCACACTGAGGTGCTCCTTCCACCCCACACGTCTCCATTGCCTTTTTAAGTTACACATTACAAAATAATATTAGGACCATATTTTAATCTAAAGTCTTTTGTCTCACATAAATGAGAAAAATTATAAATACTTAATCAGTATTTTAGGAAAACAATGCCCTGTACCAAATCCTTTTTATTTTTCCTCTTACCAGAGACCTAACCATTTGCTTTGAGGAAACTGAGTGAAAGTACAGAGAGCAACTATGTTGGAGAGTGAAGTAAGGGTGGTGATCAGACAATGACAAGGAGGTCACTGTTTGCTCCAATTTGCTTTCTTTCCCTATGCCTTGACCAGACAGTAAAGATAAGACTAGGAGAAGGAAGCAATGTTTTTATTACTTTTGTTAATGGAAGTATCTCTTGAGTTGATCCTTTGGCCAGGTGGAAAGTCCTTAGAGTAAGCTGTCAAATAGGGTTTATAAAATTGATTTTCTAAGTTGCACTGACATTTTAAATTATTTTTGTTCTAAGACTGTTACCTAGACTCTGAACTCTTGCTTAATCTTTACTTTGGAATTTTGTTGATTGAGAATAACATAACCTGTAATTCCAAAAGGACTTGCATCAGAGACAGTTCTCTGATACTGGATATCAGAGATTTTTAAAGGCAACAGGAAACTCTCCATTTTTGGATCTCTCTCTAAGTAGAAAACACTTAGAATTAGTTTAATTGACAAGATTTTTCTGGAAGGCTTGTGCCTTCAACACAGACTATACAATTTTCTTCTATATACTCATTGTTTCTGGCAATGCAAAAGAAAAAAATAGACATAGTTATAAGGGATAAGCAGGGAAATTAACATCATTCTTAATGACACCAATGTAATAGAAAAATATGAATACTTAATATATATGCAATAAATAGTACAGTTAAGAACTTAAAGGAGGTGAGAGTGCGACAGAATGCCCTAGCACAGACTTGCTCTGTGACAACACCATAGAGTTTTCTAGCACAGACTTGCTCTGTGTCCAATACAAACAAACTTATAATAAACTTTGCTTTTCTTTGGCTGAGAAGACTTGAGTGGAATTCTTTCCGTAGGACCTGGCATGTTGGTATTTTGGGGTCTCAGGCAACCCTAACCCTCTTTGGGTAAAACTCTTCATTTTTATGGTTCCCTGATACCAGGAAACACTGCTAATCTCAAGCTCTTCTCCAGCTGGGACTGGAAGGGGGTGGAGCCAAGATGGCAGCATAGGAGCAGCAAGAAACTGCAGCTCTGACACAGCTACATCAAATACCCTAAAAATATGACTCTAAACAAATTCTAGAGCTCTAAAACACACACAGATATATTTCCTGCTGAAGGCAGCTCGGATCAAAGCGACCATTTCAACTCTGAGAGCAGAAACCAGCCCAGCCTGAAACTGCGGCTTTTGCCTCGGGGGCGGCTGGACGAGCCAAGCCCCGCCAGGGCTGGAGCTTCAGGAGAGCGGATCTGCAGCAGCTGTGGCAGTATCCAGAATTTTCAAGCCATAAGATAAAAGGACTAAGGTTAGTGGAACTTGGAAAACCAGGGAAGAAAAGCGGTCCAGCCAAGCCGCCTCCAGGGCAAAGAAACGGAAAGTGGAGGTTCTGCACCTGCCTCCACACTGCCGCTTCAGAGCTCCCAGCCTGCAGACAGCAGGGGGGCCAAGCGATCGTTCAGAGGCCAAGTGCTCTCACGTTGAGTGGCCTGGATCCGGATTGCAGTCTTGGGTGGTGGTCTTGAGGCTTTTTTGTCAGCGAGCCAGAGCTGGGGAGGGACCCAGCAGCCTCCTAAAAGCCCTGGCAGCTGGGAAAACCCCAGCGATTTGGGACAGAGCTGTTCCCTCTGGAAGCAGAGTTCCACAGAATAAGCATAGGAAGCAAAGTAAGAACAGCAACCAAACCCTAGATTCCTTCTTCGGGGAAAAGAAGGAACAAAGCAGGGAAAGGGAGGAAGACAATGCAGTCAGAATTCCCACCCCAAAAGCTTCCAAGAAACATGAAGATTGCCAAAAAGCTAGAGATCAGCTGAAGAAAGATTTTGAAAACCAAATGAGAGAAGTAGAAGAAAAATTGGGAAGAGAAATAAGAATGATGCAAGAAAATCATGAAAAGAGAGTCAACAACCTG
>CM053582.1:434613882-434649282 GCA_028627135.1 Pseudochirops cupreus
CCTGGAAAACAGATCCAAGAGAGACAATCTAAAAATTATTGGACTACCTGAAAGCCATGATCAAAAAAAGAACTTAGAAAGCATCCTTCAAGAAATTCTCAAGGAAAATTACCCTGATATTTTAGAACCAGAGGGCAAAACAGAACTTGAAAGAATCCACCAATCACCTCTTGAAAAAGATCCCCAAAAGAAAACTCCTAGAAATATGATAGCCAGGTTCTGGAATCCACAGACCAAGGAGAAGGTATGGCAAGCTGCCAGGAAGAAACAATTTGGATATTATGGAAACACAATTAGGATAACCCAGGATCTAGCAGCTTCTACACTAAGAGATCGAAAAGCCTGGAATATGATATTCTGGAGATCAAGGGAGCTAGGATTCAAACCAAGAATCACCTACCCAGCAAAATTGAGTATAGTGTTCCAGGGGAAAATATGGTCATTCAGTGAAGTGGAAGAATTTCAAACATTAGCTAGCTTGAGTCCTACTTAGAGACAGTTGTAAAGGAGAGAGAAAAGTCAGCAACACTTCTCCATAGCCTCCTGTTTGCCACAGCCTACACCCAGGAGCACAACCAGTCACTGAGTGAGTGATTCACTCCCAGTCTGGGCCCACTAAAGTGAAACAGTGTGATGTAGAAAAGAGCCTTGGACCATGAATTAGGGGATCTGGTTCTTAGCCTGTACATCTGTAAGCCTGCAGAAACTCAGAACAAACCACTTCTCTATTGCTTCAGTAGCTTTGTTAAGGCTCAGCTCATGTGCTGACTCCTATGGACAAACTTCCCGATCTTACCAGTTTTTACTGTAGTTTCTCTCTTCTTCAAATGACTGTGGACATGCTTATCTGTCTACATCTTTCACCTCCTCAACAGAAGGCAAGCTCCTCGAGGGCAGGGGCTATCCATCATTTGGTCTTTATTTCCCTGGGGTGGTATAGGGCCTTGTATGTTCTCAGTCTTTAATGAAGGATTGGATTGGATAAGGGATAGATTATATAAAGTCAGAAGTCTCTCTGAAAATTTCCTGATTCCATGAGGTGGTTTGAACTCAGGTCTCTCCTTGTTGCCCTGTCATCTTTCTTTTGTACCATCGGTAGGTACCATGATGGGACTGCACCATTCTTAGTTTCTTTAAAGGTCTGTACCTGCAGGGGTTGAATTCCACTAGCAATGAGATCTGAGATCATTCGAACAGTGGCTCTTTTCTTGGGGTCCTGTGGGAGGAGCCTGATGGGTGTTGGTCGTGTCTCTTCCAGGTACTCAATGATGGCCAGCTGCAATCCACAAGGACAAGAAACAAAGCAGGAAGGATGAAAGTGTTTGATCCCAAGGGGAGTGAGGATAATGCCAACCGGTTTTCATTTTTCTGCCTGCTTTCACTGGCCTCCCTTCCCCTCCCCCCAACACATAAACACACACACACACACACACACAGACACACCCCCACACACACCTCAGTCACTTCCCCTCCCCAAGTTTATTTGAAGTTCTGGGATAGTAGGGCATAGTTGTCATTGAAGGAGGGGTTAAGAAAGCAGTTTAATCCTTAACTCCCTGCAGTTTTGGCATTCAAATGTCTGATTTGTGGTCTATCCTTAGGCCTGTGTGTATGTGGGGGAGGGAGGGAGAAGAAAGCAAGGGAGAATTGCTTCCTCACAGGCCTCTTGTTGGAATGAGTAATGGGCTGACTGGTCCACAGTACTCACTGACTGAGCAAGGGTAATGCCATCAATCTTCAGGACTGGCACTTGATTCATGGGGCTCAGTGTCTGGAATTCTTTAGTAAACTGTGAAGACAAGGTCCCAAAGGGAAAGGGAAAGTCTGGGTTAGTCAGGTTGGTGGGGAGGGACACAGTTCTAGTCCTCCTGAGCTGGCCTGCCTTTCTACCAAATGAAGGCCAAACTCATTAACCTTTCATTCAAGGCTTTCTACAATCTGTCCTAAGTTTGCATTTCTAGCTTTACCTCGCCCTGTTCTCCTTGGCACAGTCCAGCTTCTAAAAGAGTCCTCCTTCCTTTCTTGAGCACAGTCCTCCCCCTGGGGGTAGCAATGGTTTGGTATTTGGAATCCCACTGTTGTCCTAACCCTGGGCCTTAAGTGAAGTTGTGTGAAGATAAAATATTATGCATAAAGCATTTTCAAAACCTTAAAGCACCACATAAATGTTAGCTGCTATTGTTATCACTGATGACCTCAGCTTTAGTTGGATCCCACAGACAAACTGGAGTACTCCCCATTTCCCAAACATGTCCCACATTTTCTCATCTCTGTGCCTGGAGTGGCCCCCCCTACTATCTTAGCTCAGTAAAGTCTGACTCATCCTTCCAAGCCTAGCTCAAAGTCAACACCTCCCTGAAGCCTTTCTCTAGAACCCCATCCTGACAAAACTCAGAAATGCTTTCTGCCACCTCCAAAAATCTCAGCGCTTCATCCATCCCATGGATTATGGTACTCTTTCTTACCTGCTGCCCTCCGTCCTTTATGAGGTTAATGGGAAAGATGTCATAGTCAATCCCCTTGAGAGCCAGGGCTGCAGATGAGAAAACAGCACACACAGAGAAAGAGCTGGTTATAGGAGGCAGCTTTGGGCTGCCATGCCTGGGAAGGAGACTCCTGCAGGAGAGGAATTTTCTGAAGGGAGTTTCTCCCGTGTCCAGAGGGATCAGGCCCACCGCCTTCAGGAAGTCTTCCCTGGTCCCCTCAGCACAGTTCTCTCTCTCCCCTCCGCATTGTTTAAGTATTTATTGTTAGGCGGCTTTGTTGTATTGTGTGTTTGTCCTTCATTCTTGAAGAGGACCACGGTGAAATGGCAAGTCTTAACAGAGTCACCACAGAGTCTGAATAAAAGCTTTTAGGAGCTTTAATTTACCAGCTGAGACTGGCTCCTCACCAACTGAAGGGAGAGCAGCGCATAGCTCAGGACTGCAGAATCTTATATTCAGCACAACTTCATTGTTTTGCTAACTAACATAATTTGTCACTAAGCTAATTATTATGCAGGTGGGAGCAATTGATTATATCAAGGCAAGGGGGGGAGTGATTACCTCTGTAGGCAGGGGCTGATGGATAAGGGGAGGGGCACAGGGCATAACGATCTGAGCAGTAGAAGAAAAATGAAGAAAAAGACAAATTACCCAGTTCGGCTCCCAGGCCGGTTCACTGACTCCTATCTCGAGTTCATCAAGTTTCTACTTAACTAGTTCCTGGCCACTTCAATGGCATCAGGGAGATGATGACATGACTTGCAGTAGACTTTCATTTGAGTGAGGGAGATCTGTGCAAGGTCACCAGCCTCACTTTCTCGTCCAGAGCCACCTGGGTCCAGTGGCCAGATATTCATCAGGACGACTGGAGAAGGTCCATGACGCATTGGGAGACCCTGGCCCTTGTAGGCTAAGGCCTTAGTTAGGTGGCTAGGTGCTTGGTGACCCAGAGTCAGGAGAACCCGAGTTTATATCTCATCTCAAACATTACTCAAGTGACCCAGAGCAAATCACTTAATCTCATTTTCCTTATCTATAAAGCAGGGACAACAACAGCACCAACCTCCTAGGGCTGTAGTGAGGATAAGTTGAGATGTTTGTGAAGCGCTTTGCAAACCTCAAAGTGTTATACAAACGTTGTTATTATTGCGTTGTGGACCATCACATGCCAATACTGTCCATGAGGTTTTCTTGGCAAAGACACTGGAACGGTTTGCCATTTCCTTCTCTAGTGCATTAAGGCAAACAGAGGTTAAGTGACTTGCCCAGGGTCACACAGCTAGTAAGTGTCTGAGTCAGGTCCTCCTGACTCCAGACCTAGAACTCTATCTATCTACTAGGCTTGTACCCCATATAAACGTTAGCTGTTATTATTATTATTCACACAGTACTTATTCTATGCAACACTATAGGGCAGCTCTATTTGTAGCTCTTACTTCTCCCTAGCCCATAACCTCCTGGAGGGCCATGGACTATTGTCTACAACTTATTCATCCCTGTCACCTTTCCCTTTAGCTTGGCAATGTACCATGCCTTTGCCAATTTTGGACAAGGAGGATGCTGAATGTCTTACCTTACACAGAGGGAAAAGAGCATGGCTGGCAAGGGTTTGGGAAATGGGCTACTAATATTTTGGGTATTTAGACATGTAATTGGGGTAGAATGTGGATGTGCGAAGTTGGGAGGTTACCACTGTTACCACTTGTGTCCCAAATGGTTCACTGATGTTTCAGAAGATGAATAAAGTTCTGAACCACTGGTACATTAAGCTGAAATCTATAGTTCCTGGATTAAGAATTCAATTCAGTTTTTTTTGTAATCTGTTAACTGAATTTTTTTTATTGCTGCATTGAGAACTATAACTTCCAATATATTCCTAGTTTCTTCTCATTTTTCTTTTGAACTGTTTTGGAATTTCTTGTTGTAGTTCCATGCACTCTTGGGATTATACAGGATTCTGTGTTTCATTAGGCATTGGTTTACTTTTCTTTTCTAATATTTGTCAAGAGCTTTGTATTCTCTTTGAAGATTTAGTATTCATCCTTCCCTTTTAGGTTGAGGGTACTCTCTGTTGCTTCATCTGCTTGTGGTCTAGGTTGTTCTTCCTCTTGAAATCTTTGGTGTGTCAGCCTTTCCCCCCTTCCTTATATTTCCCATCACTCACTTTCTGATTCTTCCCTCTTTACTTGGGGTGATTACACTCTGAGAATTGGGCTGCAAAGCTACTTCCTTCATTCTACATTGAGAGATTTACAATTCATTGGTCTTAATCTCTGCCCTAGATGGTATCTGATGGGAAAGACTGGACCTAGTTGGGTTTTAGTCTCCTTTCTTTCAGGTGTGATGCAGCCACTCTTGACAGACCCTTTCTCCTTTCCTATTTTGATTGTGCTGAATTAGCACCTGCCACTCTTTGCAGGGTTGGGAAGAGGGTGGGAAAGCCTTCCACACAGAATCTTTGCAGCTTCCGGGGCCTACCTAGGCGCTTCCCTAGTCAGCACATTCCCCTCACCCCTTAAAGCAGGATCCATTTCCACTGCTTGTTTCAGGGTGGAGGCAGGGCAGGGTGTAAGGAATGCCAGCAAAATCTCTGGAGCAGAAGAGGGAGAACCTAAATATTGATCCAAGGTACATGACCTAGCATTCAGAGGCTTGTCAGTCAATCAATTAGCCTACTATACACCAGGCACTTTAATTAGTTTATCCCCACCCAGAATACAGAGGATGCTGAATGAATGCTTTAAGGATTAACTTTCTCTAGTATTAATTTATTTTGTCAGAGTTTGCTCTTTTTTGTCCTGTGGATTCAGTTTTACATATGGCATATAATTACTTTTTGGAAAAAAATTTTTTTAAAGAATTGGTGGAATGGGAAAAGTCTACCATCTTGTTGGTCTCCTAACCCAGAATTCCCTTGATTATCAGTCTTCAAAGATTTGAAGGGTTGTCATGTGGAAGAGGGGTGAGGTCTATTCTATATTGTTCTAGAGTAGGGGTTCTTAACCTGGGATCTGGAAATTTGTTAAAAAATTTTTTAAATAACTATGTCTTAGTACAATTGGCTTACTTTTCAATTCTACATATTTTATGCATTTTAAAACATGCACTTATTCTGAGAAGGGGTCCATAGGCTTCACCAGAATGCCAAAAGATCCATGACAATGAAAAAGGTCAAGAACCCATGTTCTAGAGCAAAGGTGTCAAACACAGGCTCCTATGTTTGACCCAAACCATATTAAAACATAACTGGGAAATATTTAACAAAATAAATAAAAATACAATGAAATATAGATATTACATTTTAAAACTAAGTCAATGTGTGGCCTATAGTCATCCTCATGTAAGGATTAATAGTTCCCCTCAGGACCAGGGAGTGGAAAGTTCCAGGGAAGGTGATTTCCCCTTGGAATAAGGAAAAACTTCTTACCAGTTTTAGCTCTTGGAGAAACAAAGGTCTTTCTTTTGAAACAGTGAACTCCCTGATACTACTAATGTTCAGTCAAAGCTGGTGTGACTTGGATGTTGCAGAAGAGTAAGATAAGAGCTGAATAAGGGGGTTGGGCCTCTAAGATTCTAGGATTCCTAGATTCTAAGCATAACACCGAAGGTTGCTGTTAGGCTTAAAAGGCAAAGCTGTTATTGGGGTGTGGTTGGTGCGCTGGGGTATGTGTGTGTTTTGTTTAGAGTCAGATAACTTTTACTTACCTAGTACTTGAAGGTTTACAAAGTGCTTTCCATAGATTCCTTCTAGATTTCCACAGATTCTAGTTCCTAGAACTCCATAGCCCCATTTTACAGATAACGCAGCCAGAATGGTCACATCCAGCTAGGGACCTGACTTCAAGCCCAGTAAGATAACAAGGAAGGCACAGAGATGGTTCCTTTGGAGCAATGCTTGGCTAGCTGACAACTGCAGGGCCCTGCTCTCACCTAGTCCCCACCCCCACCCCCGGTTCAGAGATTAACAGCTGCTCCCTCCATTGAACTCTCTCCCTCTTTTTCCAGCAGGCTCTGAGGGAATCTAAAGGGCTCTCTTTGCAGGACGACGACCTGCCTAGTTTGATTAGTTAGCAAAATCAAATAAGATAAAAGCTCGGCCAGGAAAGCAGTAACGATAAAAGCCAGGCCCTGTTCTTCCTGGCCCCTGGCAAAGCTGGAGCTGCCAGGACGGCTGGCTTCTACTAGGGTTGGTGTAACATTACCAAGCGGGCTCTAGAGAGGCGGGTGAAGACAAGAATTAATTACCACAGAAAAATAATTCCTGCCTCCGCCCGGTTTCCGTTTTTCTGTGGAAACCCAGCAACTAGTAAGGCTTAGCAGATTGCAGGGGCTGTGGAAGATAAGGGCTGTCGGCTTTGCCCCAAAGTGGTGCATCTGGCCTCTGCCTCCCTAACTTTTGCTGGATTCCCCTGATTCCTCCCTCTACCATGCCTTGTAGCTTTTCCAGGAATATGGGAATGGGCAGGGGTGATCACTCTTACCTATTCGAACTCTCCAGGAACAAGAGCTTCGGAAATAAGAATAGAGGATCGGCTGAGAAGAGAGAGAGGTTAGAGAAGCTTCAGTGGTGCTTTCTGGTCTTAGGCACAGAACTCTTTCTAGGGTGGGCAGAGCGGGATGCCTTGCTTCCCTCCCCAGGTAGGCAGTGGGCCTGCAGAATAAGATAACTACTACTTCGCGACAGAAGTCACTAAAAACCTTAGGGGAGCAAAGAGAGTTTCCCAAGGCACATTCAGATCTTTAAGACAGATGATATAAGGAACCAAATGGATAGCAGAGTAAATAAATGGAGGAGAGAAATGTGTAAGAAGACTGGAAAGGTAGGAAAAGAGCCACTGGTACTCTGTGAAGGGCTTTAAGAGCCAAACAGATGATTTGCTATTTGTCAAGTTTCTGACACAAGGTAACATTTAAAAAACGTATTAGGAATGACACAGAATTTGATAATGGTCCAATTTGAGGCTGCACGTGTGGGATATTTTTGGGTAAGGAAAGTCTTCAGGAATCACTGGGGGATTTGCTGCTAAGAACTTCACAAAACAATGGAGATATTTTAGAGGAGCTCTAAGGCTCCTCAAATTAGGTCACACAGATTTATTTCCCCTTTTTGGGGACTGTGACTTCAGTGAAGCCAGTCCATCCCAATCCTGCTGTAATTTGCTATTGGGGTAGGGAGGGAAGAGGAAGGAGTGTGTTTCTTCACCCAAGGGTTAAAGGGCCTCTATCTCCCTGGGGCTCCTAGAAAGTCTTACCTTCTCAGGAACTGCCATTCTGCTAGTATGATCTTTGAACAGAGGAGTTTCCCTCAAAATCTGCTTGGTTCAGAGAGGAGTTAATAAGGGGTGGGACTGCAGGAGCCAATGGGGAAGTTAGTTCTCTCTTACTTGGCTGGATGCTGTGGTCAGCCCTTGGATCTGGGAAAGATACAATATCTAAAGTCCCAGGCTTGGTGGGATTTCCTTTTCTCAACGTTCTTCCCACTGTATTGCTGAGCCCATTTTCTGTGTAAAGTGAGTCGGCCTAAGGCACAACAATGAAGCAATGTGTGTCTTCTGGGCACTCCCGTTCCCCATTATGTCCTTTCATTACTTTTTCTCTCCCAGACCCTCAGTGTTTTTCCACTTCTAAAGAATTAGATAAATTCTTTCACTCTAAGATGTTTAATGGGGGTATTTTTTCAAACTTGACCCTATGAAAAGGACAATGATTATGGTTGTGGGGATAAAAATTATCCAATCTAAAATAAGAGAAACTGAGGCAGAGCTCTGAGCCAATGGTGCTTTATTAAAGAGTCTATGGTCCCCTCTAATGAAATGGACTTCAGATCTTCCTCACAATCTGAGGTGCCCCCTCCTTCCAGGGCCCTATTTTTCTAGGGTTTAATATTTAAACATTCAAGAATGGCTATACCAGATACAGAATAATTTCACTGGTTGACATATGATGCAAAAACTAAAATAAGCAAAACAATATATCAGCAGAGTCACGAGTTGGGCAAAGCAAGGAAGATCTCCACTGACAAGTGGCCCTAGGATGCAGGAAGCACAGGGCACGTCCACTGAGCAGGGGGTCATAAGATGGACACCTGCTCATGTTGGACAAGAGAATGGTCTGGAGGTACAAAAATAATTTTGGGGGACTTTCCATGTAGTTGAGTCACCTCTGCCACACTGGGCTTGGTTACCACGACATAGAAAAATAAGGGTGGAGGGCCTCCAGCCAGCTTCCCATGATTATGCAAGTGATTTTACCATCTGCAACTCACAGCTCTGGGGCCAAAGAGACAGAACTTGTAATTGTATCAAATTGACTGATACTGATTGGAAGAGAGTAGGGGTCTTTAGTATAGGGAGTCCTGGGATATTTACCTTCCCCATTTGAGCAACAGAGGGAAATAAGGATATGTGTGGTCTGTAATTGAGCAAAAGGAGTTTGTGTGGAGAAAACAAAGAACAATGCTTGGTACATGGCACCAGCTTAATAAATGCTTATTTATCAACTGGCTGATGGGAAGACTAGGAGGATAGCTAGATGGTGTGGTGGGTAAAGCACTGGCCTTGGAATCAGGAGGACCTGAGTTCAAATTCAGTTTCAGACACTAGCTGTGTGACCCTGAGCAAGTCACTTAACTCCAATTGCCTCCAAAAAAAAAAGAAAAAGAATAATGGTGACTTTAGGAAATATTTTTGCATTATTTTTTTACTGGGGAAATGAAATAAGAGTGACTAGAACTCCATGGAGACTTATTAATCTGGCCTGAAAAATTGAGGACTCAGTAGCCAAGCTATGGAGCCATTAGGGATGACAGGAAGAAAGAGGAAAAGGAAAAAAATCCCTTTTCCAATAACAGGAGCAGCTGGACATAACAGGACTTGTGGGGAAGGATATTGGCCAGAACTCCTCTCATATTTGTGACTGACCTAAGTAACTCTTGGGATTTAAAACATCTTTGGGATAAATGGTTGTTTATTCTATGATTTCTATTCCATTTCTCTCCTTTGAATAAAACTTTCTGGTGTTTAGTATGAGCTACACATTTGCAAGTGAGGAGCTGGTCTGAAGGGTACACTTTGTTGTTCAGTCGTATCTGACTCTGTATAGGAAAACCTGTATAGGGTTTTCCTTGGCAGAGATAATGGAGTTCTTTGCCATTTCCTTCTCCAGTGAATTAAGGCAAACAGAGGTTAAGTGACTTGCCCGGGGTCACACAAATGATGAGTGTCTGAGGCTAGATTTGAACTCAGATCTTCCTGACTCCAGGCCCAGATCTATCCATCAAGTCACCAAACTGCCTGTACGGTAGCTATGCCTATTATTTTCCCAGCTTTCCCAAATTGGGGCCAGTTAATTCTGAGGAAGGTTCCCAGAGTATACCTGAGCCCTTTGTGTCAAGTCAACAAGCATTTATTCAGCTTATACTGTGTTCAAGGCATTATGTTAAGATGTGGTTTGTTTGAGGAACAGTAAGGGCAATGTCTCTGGACATTGATAGGGCAATGTCTCTGGACATTGATAACAGAGTAAGTAAATGGAGAAGAGAAAAGTATAAGAAGACTGGAAAGGAACCACTGGCACTCTGGGAAGGGTTTTACGAGTCAAAGAGAAAATCTACTATTTGTTAAGTTTCTGACACAAGGTAATATTTTAAAAATACAATAGGAATGACAAAGAACAAATCTGATAATGGTCCAATTTGAAGGTGCAATGTGGGAGACATTTTCTGGGTAGGCAAAGTCTTTAGGATTCATTGGGGGATTTGCCACCGAGGAGAAATTCACAAAATAATGAAGGAGATATTCTTCTGGAGAGAGATGTTCTCAGAGCTCTTCAAATTAGATCACATAGGTTTACTTCCCCCTTTTGGGGACTGTGAAGTGAAGTCAGCCCTCTCCAATCCTGCTGTAATTTGCTTTTGGGGTGGGGAGAGAAAAGGCAATCCCCAAATATCTCTATCACCTGAAATGTTACCATTAGACAGTCATTCTCATGGATTAAAACATTGTGGCCTCTACAGGCACCTGTAATAATAACTCACACCTATACTGTACTTTAATAAAGTTTTTTTTACAATTAATTTTTACAACAAAGCTGTGTTAGATAGTGGATATATTATTTGCATTCTACAGAGGAAGAAACTGGGGATTTGGGAGATTCAGTGACTTTTCCTGGATCACACAGCTGGTAAGTATTAGAGTTGCCATTCCAACTCAGATCTCCTGATTAAAGGTCTAGCTTTCTTTCCATTAATACCATCCTTTTTCTCGCCTGCTATGGGCCCCTGACTGCCTTATTATCATTACCTAACTCTTAGATGCTCTTTAGTTTATTAATTTGTTCAAGGTTGACTGGCTGAGAAAACTGGCTGCAGGAGAGAAAGAGGCTTATTAAATTTAGGAGCATGGGTCACTGGGAGGAAGGCTGAGGGCTGTGGGGTGGGAGTTCAAAGTAAAGGGGAATATGAGGAAACTGGACGCATGGAACTGTCTGATTGATCAATTTAATCAGGCCCAGCCCTGTCAACCATGCCAAGAGATCAATCAACAAGCACTTATTATTAGTATGTGCTAGGCCCCAAAAATACAGATACGAAAGTGTGAGAGGCTCCTCCTCAAGGAGCTTACATTCTATTGGAGCAGGTAAGTCAATACAGGACAGAAATAGGAACTGCGAATTTACCAGTATGGGAAATGCCTTCTACCAGTGCAGATCGGCACCCTCTCATCTTAGCAAGGGCCAACCAGGACGCATTAGGGCCACCATCTGAACCCGCCGCCGCTTAGCTCTGCGGCTGGCTCGCTAACCACTCTACTTATTCGTACAGGAAAAAATACCCTCCAAATTATAAGAACTGGGAAAGGCTTCTGGAAGTAGGGTCACTAATTAGCATTTCTGAGTCTTTGACAGGAATCAAGAGCCCAGTTTCTAGGTTTTGAAGCAGCTAGGTGGACAGGCCGCTGATAAATGTCCGAGTTAAAATCCTGTCTTTGTTATTTACTAGCTGTGAGGCACCTTTCTGTGCCTCAGTTTCTCCATTTGCAAAATGGGAATAATCATCCCGCCTATCTCCCTAGGTTTCGAGAAGATAAAATGACATGTTTGTCACGTAGCTTGCAAACTTTAAAGCGCAAAAGAAATTATTATAATTAGCTGTGATTTTGCGACTGATTTTTTTCCCCCTAGGGCTTAGAAGTAACCAAGCCCCTTTCAGGGCCTCAATGGTCCTTCCCAGCAGAGGGCGCTGTGGGGCGACTCCGTGCATTCGCAGGGCTAGTCTAGGTACAGGGTTTTGTTTTTTTTTTTAAAAGAGCCGGAGTCCTCGAGACTACATATCCCGGGGTTCGGTGGGGCCGCCGCAAGTTTAGAGCGTGTCGGGACTCGCTATTCTACTTCAGAGGGACGAAAGGCGCTTTTCCGGCGGCTAGGCCTAGTTCTGGGGCGGGGGAGGGGAAAGGGAGAGGGGAAGCTTAGACACCACCTCCCAGGCACCTAGGCTTCTCCGTTAAGCCCTCCCCTTACGTTGTGCACAGACCTTTCCTGCTTGCATCTTGTACCTCTCTGTATTCAAGAAACTTCACGACTGAGACTCGTCGGAGAGCGTGTGCAAACCACTTTGCTTCTCAAGCCCTCAATTCCTTAATTTGTCAAATGAAGGGAGGTTGGGTTAGATTCCTTTTATAGTCTGGGATTTCCCCTGCGCTCCTGGGAGCACTAGTCCTTCCTATCCTTTCGCTTTCTCCTTCCTTACGTGACAGCACGTAAAACTACCCATCTCGTGCGTTACTCAAACCTTCCGGGGCGCCGGCTAAGAACTACTATTCCCACAATGCCCCACGCTATCAGGTTAAGGGGCGGGGTAAGCAAGGGAAGAACTACATTTCCCAGGCGGCCTTATGCTGAGGCGGCGAAGAGAGAGGGTCTGTCTCTGGGCCTGGACAGAACGGAGGAAAGATGTGCCCGGCAGCGGTGGGAGTAGGCCTGGCTGAGTCCGGGCTTCGCCTCCGTCGGGGCCGCTGCAGGGTGAAGGCTCCCGGGGTTGCAGTGTCAGGTCCGGAGCCGGCCGCCGGTGATGGCGGCCCGTGCTCTAAGCAGCCTCCACAACAGAGACCACAGACCCCCGGGCAAGCCGTGGGGTGGGTCCTGATGGCCGCGATCACCACGCTGGCCTTCGCTACTCGCTTCCACCGGTTGCACGAACCGGCGCACGTCTGGTGAGAGGCCTGGGCGCCATGGCAACGGGGAGGGGACGAGTAGTCATCTGATTGGCTGAGTAGGCCAAGGGGATGGGGCGTGATTGGAGGTGAGACCTGCCAGTGAAAGGGTGATTGAGCCTCAAATCTACAAAAACTCTGCACCTGTTGAACGAATGGATTTTGAAGGGCTGAGCTACTAGCCCTCAACTCAGCTTGTTCATCTGTATAGGATTTCTTCCTTAGGGAAAGAGGATAATTCTTTGTTGCCAGAATATTTTTAAAAAGTGCTTTGAGATCCTTCCTCCCCCATTCATTAACCATCATTACAGATGTCAGTTAATGCTTCTAGGATTTCTTCACTGCCATCTATGTGCAGCGAATTTAGCCTAACGACGTTGGGGAAGGCATTGGGACAGCTGCTTTCTCCAAAACCACGTTGGTAATGTCCTAAATTTTTAGGCAGCAGCAGCAAAGAGACGTTTTTTTCCCTTGTTACCTCATCAAAGGGAGATGATTATATTTCTGGGAAACCAGGTCTGGAATTGCCCTCTAGGAATAGATTGTTCTTGATTCTCTTCTTAAATATTTAGTTTGAGAGGACTGAATGAGGAGGCGTAGAAGTCTGTAGCCTACTTTTACAGAAGGTAAAAAAATTAGATTTCAGTTAGAGAGACTTTAGTGCACCTTTTAAGTGACAAATGGATCAAACAGCAACCTGGTTATTATAACAACCATGTAACAGTGTGAAAGATGGAGCAGGAGAGGGTAACTGTGGATTAATGAACAGTCCTATAAGTATGGGTTTGGGAATACTCATGTGTTCATTTGCTAAAGTTAGGATATTTGTAGTGCAGTCTTGAATCCTAATGATATTTGCAACCTGGAACACTCATGTTTTATGAGAAATAAAAGCACATTTTATAGTTTTATGTGTGGGGCCTGGGTAACTTGATGCTTCCAGAAACTGATTAAGAATGAAAAATCACTAGAAAACTGTCTCACACCACCCCCACCTTCCCCTGAAATTCATGGGAGACTGAGAGGAAGTAAGAACTGAAAAGTAGAACCATCCATACTTTGATCAGTGACATGATTTATACATAGCAAGTTTAAAGTATGATTGCAGGACCTGGGTAGTTTGCTATTACTAAGTCATCTTTTTCTTTTCTTTTTGCTCCAGTTGGGATGAAACTCACTTTGGAAAAATGGGAAGTTACTATATCAATCGTACCTTTTTCTTTGATGTTCACCCACCTCTGGGAAAGGTGAGGAGTTCTGTTTTTTTGCTACGTGGGCTGGGAAGTCTCTTCAGCTAGTTGTATGGTTGGTTGGCTAGCTGGGGTAGGTCCCATGTCACACACAGTATCCAAATTACAAACAACCAGCTAGGAAAGTCTTCTCTTTGTTGTCTCCATGGCCTCCAACATTTTTCCCATCCTGAACTGTAGTTCCCAGGCATTAGGGAAAAAAAAACACAACAAAAACAAAACTTGCTTTCTGAAAATCTGTGGGTTTGTGGTTTTTTTTTTCTGCTTTTAAAATAGAAAAAGGAAAGAATTTGTGAAATGCTGGAATAATAACCCTGGTATTTTTCACTTCGTTCACTTTGTCATGCTACCCTAAAATTCTACCATCTAGAGAACTGTTTGGATTTCCATGAATCTGTACATAAAATTACAAACAAGTATGTGAGGGCTAAGGGTTTACCTGTTATTTACATATATGTGTAAATTAGTTTATTTAGATTTCCTTTTCCCAAATCTGGGTATAGTGAGATAATGGAAGTTTTGATTTGGGTGGAGGAAAAGGGAAGGTAGCTTAGAATCATGTTCTGCTTTTGATTAGGATTATGGGAAGGTTAAATATGGTGGATAAAGGAGACCTTAGAACAACGTGGAGGGGAGGGATAAGAGGGAAGGGAGCAAGCATTTATTAAGTACCTACTATATGCCAGACATGGTGCTAAGCCTTTATAAGTAATATCTCATTTGATCATAAGGGCATAGAATCCTCTATGGTGATGGTGGTGTTAGCCTGAAAGTAAAAGGTTATAGAAGGTGGGAGATTGCCAAATGTATACTTTTTTGGGGGTCTTTTTGGAGAGGGGAAGACAGGGCAATTGGGGTTAAGTGACTTGCCCAAGGTCACACGGCTAGTATGTGTCAAGTGTCTGAGGTTGGATTTCAACTCAGGTCCTCCTGACTCCAGGGCCTCCCGACTTTATTCACTGCTCCACCTAGCTGCCCCAAAGACATACTTTCAAAATTTTGTTTTAAGCAGGACTATAACTAGAATGGGGCAGGTGCTGAATCTAGAGGGCTTTGAACTACATTGCATTTCTTCTGTTGTAAGAACCCACAAGGATGACCGCTTAGTTAGCAAGAATAATTAAAATAGAAAGTTTCTAAGTGGTGGCATACTGGGGCGAGCTCTTTCCTTGACCTCCACTAAACCCAGAGAAGTTTGAGAACTTGCCCTCAGAAACTCCTGGTAACTACACCTTTCCGCCAAGGGCTGGAAACCTGATCAGTTTAGAACAATGTTTCACAGTTCCTGATTCAGTTAGAAATTTTTGTAACATAACAATGGGTGTGTAAACTATTCTACTTTTACTTCCTTTGTATCTCCTACAGCACTTAGCTGAGAAATAGACACAGGTGGGTACAAAGTAAATACTGAATTTATTGCACCTTGGAATCTCTTGCTACAAAGCCTTTGAGATTTAGATTGCATAATTCTAGCCCTTAAATTTTGATTCAAACCTAAATACTTTTTCAAAGTTTTTTTCTCTTCCAAATATTCTTTAATGGATCTATGAGTACTCCCACTGATGTTTTGCATTCCTCCAAATCACAGTCCATACCTTGTCCATTTGCGTGATCTTTGCTGGTCTCATAAATCCTTGGGGGGCTGGGGGTTGGTCTATATGGAGTTTTAGGACCTTCTTCAAGGTCCCTTGACATTATTTGAGTACCCATACGTCACGTAGACTCTTCATCAGTTTTACCCTGCTCTTGCTATATGACCAGACTGTGTCCTTTTTTGGGTCATGCATTTCTTCTACAATATTTCTTGCATGGACTTTGTCATTGGTGATGTAGTGTTATCTCTTTGCTCCCACCCCATATGTATCCATTGCCTTTTGGGCAGCCCCCCATTTTGAGTATTTGGAGATTGTGTTATTTCATGAGTTACAGCCATATAGCTTCACCAAAACACTATTGGCGTTAAAAGGACTTGTGTTTATTTTAGGGAGAAGGTTGGAGTCCCTGCAGGTGCTGTTATGTATATGAGATCCCAGATGTGATCCAGGCCATACTTTTCTACCTCCTCAGTCCTGGGCCCATTTCACTGCCTAGACATAAAAGTCCTTGGAGGATCAGCCCATGACGAGCAGTCCATCCAAGTGCGTGTCGTGGCCTGGACAGACGACATTCTTCTTCCGTTTGTTTTTAACCTTTGTCTGTTGTTGGCTGTGCTTTTTTGAGTGGTGCATCATGTAGGAGGCTCTGAAGGGTCTCTGAAGTATCCTGGGGTATGATGCAACCAGAGCAGTGTCTTCCACAAGGAGGAGCACGTGGAGTACTTTACCACCTATTGGGAACCCCTCTTTTATCAGACTAAGCCTGCATGGCCTCTGGGACAATGGGTACTACTTTTGTGGCAAGCGTATGCCAAGCTTCTTACAGTTACTTTTGAAAAACAAGAATTCTTAAGTTTTGGATAAAAAACCCTGAGCAGTATATACTCTGGCAGTATTTCTAGGAGTTATATTTAAAGCAGCCAGTCATTACTCTGTATTCTATTTCCAATATAGGTTGTTTCAGGCCCTGGGCACCATATTGGACTGAATGGTCCAGTGACTTTTTTGATTTTTGTCTCCTATAGATGCTCCTGATGATACTGTAGCTGTCTATAAAGGGAGAGTTTTTTCTTTTTTGGTTTTCTTTTTTGTCTTTTCGGAGGAGGGAAGGCAGGGCAATTGGGGTTGAGTGACTTGCCCAAGGTCACACAGCTAGTAAATGTGTCATATGTCTGAGGCTGGATTTGAACTCAGGTCCTCCTGATTCCAGGGCTAGTGCTCTATTCACTGCACCACCTAGCCATCGGCTATAAATGAGGATTTTTATGTTATCCATTACAAAAGACATGTAAAAATCAGTTTAAGAGGCTGCTGACCTCTAATGGCCCTTCCAGCTCTAAATCCTATAATCTTATGGCAGAGTAAAGGGCGGTAAGCATGATACTGATTAGGTCTGTAAGCACAGGTCCTAGATTCAGTCCTGGCTCATTTTATTCCGCCCATGCTCTCTGAGTCACCATATCCTTATATCCTTGTCTTTAACATGAGGAGCTTTTCTCATCTCTAACATAAATGGTTTAGATTACGTGATTTCTGAGGTCCTTTTTAGCTCTAAATTCTGTAATCCTCTAATCTCTCAAAAATGTATAATTCACAGTCTGAATTTATAGCTAATATGCTTATGCTTGAAAAGTCCCATCATCCTTTGCATTTTTCAGGAATAATTCTTTTGGGATATTGAAGTTCTTTTCTTTAGGAATTAGTCTCTAAGTACTCTTTTTTAATTGATAGCTTTCCTTTTTATATTACTTTATTTTCCACATTTATCTCCCTTCTCCTCAGAGAGCCATCCCTGGTAACAAAGAATTAAGTATTTCTTTTCAGTGAGCTATTTTTCCTCTTTCCCTTTGTGATGCTCCTTCTGTATTTACCTTCTCCCTTCTTCTCTCTTTTTCACCTAGCTTCCTCAGCTTCCTCTCTTTCTCTGCTTTCTGCCTCTTTTTTTTCCTTCATATTTCAGAATCTCTTCTATTTTGCAGGACCAATCTGGAAGGAATGTTCAGGCAGAAAATAGAATGTGCCGTCTTCCCCCAGTGTGATTATTTCTGATTTCATAACAAATTAAATAAGGCTGAATGAGAAGCAACTCATTATCCTTGCTCATCAAATTTTCCCATTTCCCTACTGCTTTCAAATGTGTGGTCTTTATAGATCTTAAGAACTCAATCCAGCTCCAAAAGCCCCAACCCCATCTCATTTCCTAGGCACAGAGAACTTTTGTTTCATGCAGTGCACTTTCCAGACAAAAAGGCCTTTGCTTTACAAAAGCTGCATGAGAAGATGGTATTACTAATTAGATCTGTGAGCAGAGGGAGCTCTAAAACTGTGGGTGCAACTGGAACCGAGTTTGATGGGGGAGGTTTGGGAAAACAAGAGTGAATTTTGCTACCTTAAATTCTCTCTGTTTCCTTTTTAATTGTCCTTTTTCCCCCTTGCCAGATGCTTATAGGACTTGCTGGTTACCTGAGTGGTTATGATGGCACCTTTGCTTTCCAGAAGCCTGGGGACAAATACGAACATCACAATTACATTGGGATGAGAGGGGTAAGGTTTTGTTGGTTAAGGAAACCCAAATGACTTACGCTTTATCTGTTACTAAAATCTACACCCTCACCCAAGGACAATCAGGGCCTTCAAATATTTGAAAAACTTTGATATGGAAGAGTAGGATTGAAACTGTATTTTGCCCCAGATAGTAGAGGTAAGACTAAAGGGTGGAAATGAGAAGGAGATGGATTTGGGCTCAGTAAATAAGACCCTCTTATTAGGGCTGTCCAAAGAGGGAGTGGACTACCTTTTTAGGTAGAGTCCCCCACTCTAGAAGAATGCAAACAGAGGCTGTAGGACAAATATCAGGTATGTTGTAGAGGCTTCAGAAAAGGGCTTTGCTAAATGACCTGTAGGGTTCTTTCTGAATCCAATTCTATGCATGCATACTTCAATTGCTTTTATAAAAATCCTTTTCTTTGAGGATTTTAAAATGTTTTAGAAACACTGAACAGTGTATTTAATTGTTTCTGCATCCCTGCTCTGGGCTAATTATCATGCATGTGCTCTTAGTTTATACTGTGTAAAACAACAGAAACAATCCCTAGCCATCTTATTTTTAAAACAATTTTTAGTTAACATATTGGGTTTAACACCATGTAGAACAGAAAATTATATTTGGACATTACCTGGGAGGAGTGGGTGTTTGCCTTAAGTAAGAAGACTAAATATCTTTGCCTATTTCCAGTGCTTAGCACAGTACCTGGCACGTAATAGGCACTTTGTCATGTTTAATTCTTTGTGATCCCATTTGGGGTTTTCTTGGCAAAGATACTGGAGTGGTTTTTCCTTTTCCTTCTCAAAGTCATTTTTTTGGGTCTTTTTGGAGGGGGCAAGGCAGGGCAATTGGGGTAAAGTGACTTGGCCAAAGTCACACAGCTAGTGAGTGTTAAGTGTCTGAGGTCAGATTTGAACTAAGGTCCTCCTGGCTCCAGGGCTGGTGCTCTATTCACTCACTGCACCACCTAGCTGCATCTCTAACTCATTTTAAAGATGAGAAAGCTGAGGCAAACAGGGTAAAGTGCCTTTTCCAGAGTCATACAGCTAGCAAGTGTCTGGGGCCAGATTTGAACTCAGGAGCATGAGTCTTCCTGGCTCCAGAGTCGGTGCTCTGTCCGGGTAGGCACTTAACAAAGGTTTGTTTGTAAAGTCATGTGTGGACACGTTCCTTTCAGTTTTCAAAAGTCTTATTGCATTTATTGTGAGAGTAATTTCCCTAGTGTCCTAATGTTCCAATCCTCTGAAATGAACTTTTCCTATAAAGGAACAGTTACTTTGGGAGGAGAAAAGTGGAAACCTACTGCAGATGTAGACTTTTAAAGCAGTCATTCTCTGAAGCCTATACTCTCTCTTGGGTTGGGATGAGAAGACCAGTGTAAATGCCTAGTTTTGATGTATGTGCTGGAAATGTAAGGTTTGGGGTTTTTTTGGAGATGGGGGAGAGGGTAGGGACATGAGTTTTTTTGAGACCTTGTGACATTTGGGAACTGCAGAAGAGATGTTATCATGATATTTACATGTCTTCAAGCCATTAATAGGAAAACTGGGAACCCATTTGACCCATCCAGTCAGTATTAGAGTTAAAAGCACCATTGAACTCTTCTGACGCCATCCAGTGCTTTATTCATTCATCAGACAGGGTTGTGTCCAGAGCAGGTACTCCATAAATGCATGTTGACTTACCGATTTTACTCTTCATTACATTATTATACTACCTGCTACTTATCCAGGTGGAAAAGAAAGCATACTTCCAAAGTTAGTGTTTTCTAGTGCTAACCAGCGAAGTTTTGCTGAGATGTGAATGTCAGTCAAGCAAATGTGAGGGACTGTGGTGTAGAAAAGGACTAGATTTGGAGTCAGAACATCTGGGTCTGAATTACAGCTCCCATATTTACCAGTTGTATGACCCTGGGACAGTTACTTTTCTGACCCTCAGTCTCCTCATCTGCAAAATGGTATATAATACTTGTACTACCTATCTCACACATGCATGAGGCAATGATATTAGTCAGTCATACTTTATGTATTTTCTTGGCAATTTATTCCTTGTTCCTCCTCACTTTTGTTCTCACCTGACAGTTCTGTGCTTTTCTGGGCTCCTGGTTGATCCCTTTTGCCTACCTCACCGTGCTTGAGCTGTCTAGGTCCCGGCCAGCAGCCTTGCTAACTGCTGCCCTACTCACTTTTGGTAAGTTGCTCCTTCAAGTTAAAAGGGCTATAATTTTGCAGATCTGCCAGTACTAAGATTAGTTTGTTCTGCCATAAGAACACATTGACTGACAGTATTTTGAAGTGACTCAGAAGTAATTGAGTGTTAGAGACAACAGGCTTGGAAATATCCTTTTTTTTTCTGGGCAACAAATTTGTTGTACATTTTGTTTTGGAATAACAGACGCTACCCGACAAACACTCAGTCCTCCCACAAAGTACATTTTTCTGAAAACAACTATCTAATAGAATAATTGCAGTGATAATGCATGCCAATTTGCATTTTTATGCCTTACTTATTTGTCAGAAAATAAAGGAATGACGTCTGCTTTAATTTTAATCATTTGATACCAACATTGCTTGTCTTTGAACTACATTTTGTTCCCTTTTAGTGTTGTCTTTTTTTTTTTTTTTTAGAGTTTATTGATGGTTTTTGTTCGTGTTGCATTTGTTTACATCATTGTAGTCATTTGTGTATGTTGGGGTTTTTTGACTTTGCTTTCTTCCCCTTGTATCACCTCATACAAGTCCGCCTCTGTTTCTTTGAGATTTTTATATTCATTGTTCTGTATATCACAATAACAGTCCCTTACCTTAATATGTTGCAATTTGTTCTGCCATATTCTGATTACTGGCAAATATTTTGTTCTTAGTAACTTATTACCAATAATACTTTTGTGAATATTCTGTGATAATCTTTTTGTGCTGTCATTAACCTCACTGAGGGTATAAACCTAGTATTGGGACCTCTAGGTCAAAGGGTATAAACAACTTATTACTTTTTCTTGCATAATTCCAAATTATTTCCCTGAATGATTGGACCTGTTCATGATCTCCACCAGCAGTGAATTAGCTTATTTTTCCACAGCCCTTCTAACAATGAATTATCCTATCCTTTCCAATTTAATGCATGTCAGGTGACACCTTAGAGTATTAATTATTTTGTAATTTTGAGTTTCCTAATTATTAGTGTTTTTGAATAGTTTTTTAGATGATTGTTGATATTTCATATTTCTTCTGTTTTAAAATGTTCATATCCTTTGACAAAATGTCTATAAGGGAATAGATTATTTTGCAGATTTGTGTCAATTCCTCCAAATTTTGCATGTCAGATTTTTATCATAGGTATTTAATACAATGATCTTATCCTGTTCATGATCTTCTAACTCTAGCTGCCTTTATTTGTGCAAAATCTTTTCAATTTCATGTAACAAAAATTGTCTATTCTTATTATCCCCATGTCTGGTTATGGATTTTTTCCCAATCCATAGTTATGGAAAAATATCAATTTCCTTTCTCCTAATTCTTTTGTGATGTGACTTTTTATGTTTAGATATTTTTACCAAACATTTACAATTTATTTTGCTATAGGCTGTAAAATGTTGCTCTCAATCTCTACTCTGCCAGACTGTCTGCCATTCTCCCAGAAGTTTTATTGAATAAAAAGTCCATTCCCCAGTAGTTTTTGGGTTTGTTGAATACTAGACTGATTTAAATATTTCCAAATCTTATCTAATCTAGTCTGCTGCTTTATGTTTATGTATTTTTTTATCCAGTAGTAAATGGCTTTGATTTTTTTTTGGAGGAGGGCCTGGATCTATGATATCATGGGCATGGGGGACTCCGTATCAGTGGATATCAAACAACTATTCTATAATGTGTAATCCTAGAGAGTTGCCCAACATCACACAGCTAGTGGGCATCAAAGGCAAGACTTGAAGCTAGGTCTTCTTCATTATGAGGTTAGCTCTCTGTTTACTGTCTTCTGCTGCTTCTTAACAATTATTGCTTTGTGATATAACTTGATATCTGACTTAACATATCTGACTTTCATATCTACTTTTAAGTTATTTTGACCTTCTGTTCCTCCAAATGAATTTTGTTATTGTTGGATTCTAGAACATAATCTTTTGATAAGTAGACATTTACTCTGGGTAAAGCACCCAAAGATAATTGTAATTGACCATACAGGTGTTCTCTATTTGCTAACACTGTTTTTAACTGAGTACAATGGAAAGAATGCTGGCTTTGAAGTCAAAGGTGCTGGTATCAAATCCTGGTGTTGCCATTTATGTCCTGTGTGCTGTTGGGCAAGTCACTGTGTCTGAGCTTTGGTATCCCAAGGAGGTTGGACACCCCTTGGCACAGGGTGCCTCTCACTAGATGGTCCCTGTTCTTGGAACACTCTGATTCCTCATTTCTGTGCCTTCAAAATTCAGCTCAAATCCCACCTTCTGCAGGTGGTGCCTTTCAGCTGTAAGTCTATGGTCCTGAGCATCCTTAAGCAGTTCACTTTTTGAAGAAAGAAGCCAATGCTTTCTCAGATAGTTGTTTTGAAGATAGTTTAGTTTTGTTTGTTATGAATTCTAATATGGTGTAAGGTCATGGTGCTGGAGACTCCCAGGTTCATAGTAAACAGATGGTGGATTTCTCCTTTCCTTTTTTTTTTTTTGGAGGGACAGAGGCAGGGAAATTGGGGCTCAGTGACTTGCCTAATGTCACACAGCTAGTAAGTGTCTGAAGCCGAATTTGAACTCAGGTCCTCCTGACTCCAGGGCAGGTGCTCTAGTCACTGCTCCACCTAGCTACCCCTTTTCCTTTCTTTATAAGAAAAAAAAAATTCCTTTCCCTTGACCCAAAGTCAGTCAATCAACAAACATTTATTAAGTGCTTCCTGTATGCCAGGCATGGTACTAAGTGTGAAGGGTACAAAGAAAGGCAAAAGATGGTCTCTGCTCTCAAGTTACTCACGTTCCAATGAGGGAGACAGATAAATATACAGAATAAATGGACAGCAGTCCCAGAGAGGAGGTGCTGGTGCTGGGGTGGACTGGGAAAGGCTGCCTGCAGAAGGTGGGGTGTCAGCGGAGTCCTGAAGGAAGCCAGGGGACCTGGGAGTCAGAGTTAAGGTGGGGGAGCATGCCAGGCGTGTGGGATAGCCAGGCATGGAGGGAGTCAGGAGCTGGACTGTTCTGTTCCAGGAGCATCAGCAAGCAGGCCAATATAATTAGATGCTAGATTATGTGGCTGGGAGTAAAGTGTAAGAAGATTGGAAGAGGGAAGGGAACTGCAATTATTAAGCACCTGCTGCACACCAGAGTATGTATGTATTTACAGATATTATCTTGTTCGATCATCACAACCCTGGGAGGTAGGGGATATTATTATCTTTGTTTTACAGTTGAGTAAACTGTGTTAGATAGAGGTTAAGTGACTTATACTGAGGCTGGCTTTGAATTCAGGTCTGCCCGACTCTAGGTCCAGCACGTTGTGCTACTGAATTTCCTAGGAAAAGGTAGAAAAGGGCCAGGTTGGTAAAGGCTTTAAATGTAGGAAAGAATATTTTTATATTTGACCCTGAAAGTAATAGGGAGCCATTGGGGTTTATAGACTAGGGGGATTGACATGGTCAAACCTAGGCTTTAGGAAAAGCACATTGGCCTCTGAGTGGAGCATGGATGAGAGTGGGCAGTGGAAATGATGGAGTGAGAGTTTTTATGCCCCTGCTGTTAGGGCCTTGCAGAATTCTGTTTTTGATTCAAGGAAATTGCAGATTTTGTCAGTGGTGATGTACACCCAATTTTAGTAAATGATGGAGTATTTCCAGAGCATACAGTTATTGAAAGGAGATTCTTTGCAGTGCCTGGGACGACAGACTGGGTGTGTTCATGTTTCACATGTTGTGGCTCTGGTTTCACCTGTTCTTATGTGCAGTATAAAGACATAGTGGCACACTGACAGGCACATATGACAGGCACTGTATTATGGAACATGTGCTGGAATTGATCTCAGGAGGCACCTGAATTAAAAAAAAAAATCAACCCCCAAAGCCTAGTTTGGACACTTACTGATCGTGTGATCAAGGCAAGTCCCTTAACCTGAGTCTCAGTTTCCACATCTGTAAAATGGAGATAATGAGACTTTCAATACTTGCCTCGCAGAGTTGTGGTGAGAATGGCACTTTGCAGACCTTTCATGTATAGAAGTTAATTTCTCTTATCTTTGTCCTTCCATTCCAAATGCTTGTATGTAACTAACCTAAAAGTGAGTTAAATTTAAGGGATATAGTTTCGCCTGCTGGGTTTTCTGGAACTCAGGCCTCACCATTGACTTTTTCACTTTTGTCTTTGTATCTTCAGTGTCTAACAGAGAGCCTGACACATAGATGCTTGAGAAATTATAATTGACAGATTGATCAGCATTCAGGTGTTTTGGCTCATGGGTTCATCTCTGAATCTGATCCACCTTTCCTGAGGGGTTTGAACTGTTTTTCAGATACTGGCTGCCTTACTTTGTCACGGTACATACTTCTGGATCCTATCCTCATGTTCTTCATCATGGCTGCAATGCTGAGCATGGTCAAATATAACTCCTGTGCAGATAGGTAAGCGAAATCTTTGGGTGCATGGGGTTTTAAGATGTTTGACCATTTTGTTCTTTGGGGTTTGTGTCATCAAGAAAAATGCCTTTTTGCCTGTTACCTTACATTTCTATCCTTAGTGACTAGATCCCTTCCCATCCCACCAGGGATCCACATGATAAATGTTTGAAAACATTTAATTTTGTTCAGTAAATGTAGTTTGTACTTTTAAGAGGTTCATACTGCTGTAAAAATTCTTGAGGGGCTTAGGCAGTTCTAGAACTCATCTAGAAATTCTAATGTTCTTCTCAGACAGATCTTTAGTTTCTCTTTCCATCCTGGCATAGCAGAAGGAGCCTAATCATCCATCTTATTCAGGACAAAAAAAAGGCTAGTACCTAGGCTTTTTAGGCTCATTGTTGAGAAGCAGTTTTTATCTCACTCACTTTCAAACCAATAAAGCTAATCAAATCTGAAAAAATTTGTACCAGCCAGCTCTGGCTTCTTTAAATTTCTCAGATATTCTATATCCAGAGGGCTTTCCTGAATTTTCTTTTTGATTTCTGACTGAGTGGTCATTGATGAAAAGTAGATTTCAGTTGAACTCATAGAACATAGTATGACTTTTCTGTGCTACAGAAAATACTGAATTTTTATAGAATTATAGGATTTTTAAAGCTGGAAGGAAGGAGCCTTAGAGGAATTGAAGTTTAACTCCTAGGCAGCCAGGTGGCACAGTGGATAGAGTGGCAGACGTGGAGTCAGGGAGACTCCATCTTTCTGAGTTCAAATCTGGCCTCAGACACTTACTAGTTAGGTGACCCTAGGCAAGTCACTTAACCCTGTTTGCCTCAGTTTCCTCATCAGTAAAGTGAGCTGGAGAAGGAAATGGCAAACCATTCCAGGTTCTTCACCAAGAAAACCCCAAATGGGGTCAAGAAGAATTAGAAATGACTGAACAAGTCTAACCCCTTATGTTACAGAGGTGGAAACTTCTCTCTTTCTGTTCTTTGCTACAAGAGAATATCCTCTTCTGTTTTTTGTAGGCCCTTCTCTGCCTATTGGTGGTTCTGGCTCAGTCTGACAGGAGTCAGTCTTGCTGGTGCTTTAGGGGTCAAGTTTGTTGGCCTCTTTATTGTCCTTCATGTAGGATTGAATACAATTTCAGACCTTTGGCAGCTGCTGGGAGACCTTAATCTTACAATGGTGAGCAAACAGTGTTTTTGTAAAACTTTTGTCAGGTATTTGTTAAATTCATAAAAACAAACAAAAAACCCAAGTCACAGCCAGAACCACCCTGTATTTAGCTCTCTGTAACTTTTGGATGCTTATATATTGATGAGAATGATGCGTGTATGTTTTCTTGGTGAGTTCTTCCTTACGTGGTATAGATTTCATTAAATACATTAGCCTCTGTTTTGCAGGTAACACTGGGAAAGCACTTGGCAGCCCGGATCTTGTGCCTCATTGTGTTTCCTCTCATTCTCTATACTACCCTATTTGCAGTTCACTTCATCATATTGAATAGAAGGTACTGCCAGATTCTCCATCTTCTTTTGGCCTCTAAATCTATCTTTAAAGCCCTGCACTCATGCTTTTGTTGTTACTTGAGATAGATGATCCCCTGATCAGAGAACAGCACGGTGGGCATCTTGGTATGAATGGAAAGAGGGGTGTGAAGCAAAGTAGTCTTACCTTGTCTTTTTTCTGCTCTCTTCGCTGTGTTATCCCTGGGATCAAGAAAGGTCAGTAATGTGACCAGAAGGGAAAGGATGATCTATTTATATCCAAATAAGCTAGCATGGTCTTTCACTTGAATCAGGCGTCTTAGTAGGATGAGGAAGTCACACCTCTCTGTACATACTTCTTTGAAACTGCTAAGTAAGATGATTCCTGATGCTATTGACAAATCACAGTCTCTAGCACTGCCTGATTTCCCCCTTTGAGTCTCATGGCTATTATATCTCTATCTTTTTTTCCAGTGGCCCTGGTGATGGCTTTTTCAGTTCTGCCTTCCAGTCTCGGCTTTTGGGGAACAACCTTCATAATGCTTCCATTCCAGAACGTGAGCATACTTTGGTCCTTAGAAATGGCTTCTTTCTCTACTGTCCAGGGTGGGTCAGTGGTGGGAATTTCTAGGAGCTGGGACTGGAAAAGTCTATATTATGCCAGATTGATCTACCAGTGGTTTCAGAGTGCTTGTTGGGGGTGGATGGGGAGGAAGACCCTGAGGGACCTGGAAGGATGATTTAAAGGAGTGAGCTGGGCAGAGGAAACTCAGAAGACTTCTTCAGTGGGAAGATTTCTGAGACCAGAAAGTGGCTTTTCCCTCCCTACACTGCTCTTCATGTCATTAATGTAAGTTTCAAATCAGGTATCATGGGCAGTCAGTGGAGGGGGTGATCAGTTGAGTCGAATGTTGGTGTGCTGTAATTAGTCTAAGAGAACTGAGGCAAAGTAAATGAGCCTTTGGTGACCTTTAAGGTCTCACTTTCACTAGAGTAGTAGATATGGGCTGCAGAGACTTAAGGCATAGGTAAGTAGTGAGAAAATGGAGGCAGCCGGTGTAGACTGTTCTTTTTAGAAACTTGCTGTGGAAAAAAAAGAAGGAAAATGAGAGGTAGAAGGGAGAATAGGGGGCAGGTAAAGGCTCTTCTGCTTTTAGGAGTAGTGGAGATCTAAACATGTCTTTAAACAGAAGATTCAGTAGAAACCGAAGATGTCAGAAAGGAGAAAAATGGAGAATGTAGGTCGTGGGAGAAGTAGAAAGAGAGAGGCTCAAAGGTACAGATATAAGGCTTGGCCTTTCATCCTATGAGATGAATTTTAAGGTAGAGAAGATTGTGTGGTGTCAGATTCATCTAGTTTCCTTGCTTTTGTTTTTTGCCATTTTTTTCTTTTCGCCTGAGGGTCTCTCCTAGAAATAATACATATATTGGTTCTATGACATGATCTTAAGTAGGGGTGGGGAACCTGCAGCCTTGAGGCCACTTATGGCCCTCTAGGTCCTCAACTGCGGCCCTTTGACTGAATCTAAACTTCCCAGAACAAATCCCCTTAATAAAAATAATCCTTTTAATAAAAATCCACATGTGACCTTAAGGACACAGGTTCCCTACCCCTCCTGGTTATACCGTAATAGGGTCCATAAGAAAAAAAAACCAAACCCACTTCAAAATTGTTGTCCAAGTAAGCCCTGCCTTCTTCCTTTATGAAATGAATGCCTGAGGGATTAGAACAATAGATTTAGAGCTGAAAGGAAGATACAGCTAATAGTGAAATGTGCCAACAGTACATTTGCCTTCTTTACCTGATTATTGTGTATCTCAGTCTAGAGGAAGTTGTAGATATTCTTTATCAGGACAATTACGTTCAGTTATCATGGATAGAGGATTAAGTGAGATACACCAGTGATCTTTATGTTGTCAGTGAGGCTGCTTATATGTAACTTGTTTAATTTCCACTGGATTACGGTGACAGGAAAACTGTTATGAGAAAAAAAAGAAACTCCCTACTAGGTAAAATTAGAGATTTTTGTGGTTTGGGACTATGTATTAATTGAAGTGCTTTAGAAATGTGCTTGAGAATATCCATTTTCCCTACTTTTTCAGACTTGGCATATGGATCTGTGATTACAGTGAAGAATCTCCGAATGGCCAGCGGGTACCTCCATTCACACTGGCACCTTTATCCGGAAGGAGTTGGTGCACGCCAGCAGCAGGTGAGCGAGCCCTTGAGTATAGATTCTCTTATTAGTATGGCTGCTGGCCCTTCCTTTTCCTTACTTTGGATATCTGGGACCTCTAAGGATCAGACGTGCCCCAGCAATGAAAGGTATGGAAGCTATTGGAAGCTGGTATTATATCCTAGAGTTCAGAAATTAATGAACAGATATAAACTGTTACTAGTTATAGACAACATGTCTTTGGATGTCTCAGAACATCTCTCTAAAAGGCTTATAGAATTTAGACCTGGAAGGAATATGAGAGATTATCTGGCTTAGCCCCTTCATTTTATAGGTAGGGAAGCTGAGGCCCTCAGAGGTTGAGGGAGTTGTCTGAGACCATATGAGTAGCAAGCAGACCTGTCATCAAAACTGTGACCTTCAAATCCATGATTCTGATCCTTACATTTCATCTTTTCCCCAGTAACAGTCCTCCCCTTCCAACTTCTTCCTTTCCTGGTCAGTACAAGGTCCAGTTAGGGACTCACCATAAAATTCATGGGTTATATACTCAAAATGCTATGGTGGGAATAAGAATGGCCCTCTAGGCCTAATCTTAAACTGTGGAAATGTTGATGCTAAAGTCCACCTTGCTTTTTATTTTTTCTAAAAAAGTGTGTGTGTTTGTGTATGTATGGGTATGGGTATGTATGTGGCAGAGAGAGAGAAAAAGAGAGAGTTGGAAAGAATATGAAATCAGAGTTTTGAGTCCTACCTGGGCTATTTACTACCTATGTGACCTTGGGAAAGGCAGACCTCCTTTTCTTCATCTGTACAATAAAGTGGCTGGATTAGATAATCTCTAGATCCCTGCCAGCTTTGGATTCTATGATGCCATGACTCTGATGCTTTCACCTTCACCGCATCCCTTGTTATCTCATTTCCCACTGACTGACATGCCCTAGAATTCATGACTCGGTTGGTGAGAATTCCTTATTTCTTTGTTATACTGCTTGCATTAACATTGAGATGTCGTCTACTGTATTTACAAACAGTTTGATTCTCTTGTCCCAGGGTAACTACAGCAGAAACTCCTTTATAATCTGATTCCACAATCTCAATATCTGTAAAATAAGTATTATAATCTTAAAAAACACTTTGAGGTTCTTTAATTCTTCCATTCTTCTTTATAATATTTTATTATTTATTTTCTCTTAGTTTCTAGAGTTACTTCAGAGTCATAAATTTATGGTTTAGTTCTGCTCTCTGATCCCCAATCCTAATATTTTGTAGACAATGCCCTGTCCCCTCCATTGTCATTTTCATAAAGGTGATGTCAGAGATATGGTAGATTTGACTCTTGACTTATGAACAGAAAATAGTCCTTATTTAATGTGCAAAGGAAGAAAGGAACTGTCATCACAAAGTTAATTCTCTGTAATGTAGGCTTACAGAATCATTTTAGAGACACAAGAAGGTACCATGCTTTATTTAGGCCATAGACTAGGAACTAAGACCATACTTTCATTCTACAATCTGAATGGACAAGTCACTCACGTCTGTGGGCCTCTGTTTCCTCTTCTGGATAATGATGAATGAATTAGATGATATCAAAGGCCCTTCCAGTTCTATGGTGCTGTGTGTCTTGACTGTGTGTTCATCTTTTGCAATAAAGATAAATATATATATCACTGTTCTCAGAGTTAGTGCAGACTTAAACTCTGTCCTCCCAGGTGTTAGAACTTACAACCTTCCATTCTGTTTTCTTCTGTTCTTAGATAATTTTAGACATTAATCTTCTGCTAGAGGATTTCTTTCTTTTTTATTGTTAACATTTATTAAAGTTCTCATTGTTATATCATCATAAAATGCAAGTTGGAAGGAGCTGAAGAGGTCATTTATTCCAGCCTATTTTTTTTTGATAGGAATCTTTTCTATAACATTAAAGTGGTCATCCAGTTTATGCTTGAAGATATACAGTGATTCCTACTCCTCTAACTCCCAAGGTAACATATTCTACCTTTTGGACGATTCTAGCCCTTAGGAAGTTCTTTCTCATATTAAAACAAAATCTGCCTCTTTGCAACTTCTACCCAATACTTCAAGTTTGGCTTTCTGTGGCCTAACAAAATCTAATTTTGCAAAACGAACCTAATTCTTTTTTCTGTCTAACAGTTCTTTAGATACTTGAGAACAGTTCTTACGTTCACTGTAAGTTTTGTCCTAGGTTAACCGTTCCAAGTTCCTTCTACTGACCTTGATATGGCATGTATATGAATCTCCCTGCCCTCCTGGTCACACGTCTCTGCATATGTTCCCAGTTATAAATGTTCTTCCTAAAATGTGGTACCCAGAACTGAACATATTACTCCACATATGCTCTGCTTGGGCTTAGAGTACAGTGTGATTATCAGTTCCCTTAATCTAGACGCTAGATAGATTTTAATCTAGTTTAAGAAAGGACTTGCATGTTTAGTTGCTACACTGTTATTGTCTTCTATTGAGTTCATGGTTCACTGAAATCCCCAGGTGGTTGTTTTTTTTTTTGGCTTTTTGGAAGAGGAAGGCAGGGCAGTTGGGGTTAAATGACTTGCCCAAGGTCACACCGCTAGTAAGTGTTAAGTGTCTAAGGCCGGATTCAAACTCAGGTCCTCCTGACTCCAGGGCCAGTGCTCTATTCACTGCGCCACCTAGCTGTCCCCAACCCCAGGTGTTTTTTCACATGAAATTCTGTTCAGCTACATCTTCCAGATACTACACTTGGAAAAAAAAACACCCAAGCATATGACTTCGCATTTACCCCTACTAAATTTCAGCTCATTAGACCCAGTCTGTCATTAAAGAAAGTAGAAATTTTTCTGTATACCAACAATACGAGCTGCCCTTTCCAGCTTTGTCATTCAGATTTGATAATCTTCTCATGAACGCTTTTTTCCCAGTCATTGATAAAAATGTTGGACAACATGGTCAAGGACCCATTGCTGGAATGTTTAAGTGTAGACCTCTTTCCATGTTGACATTAGTCCATTAATTATAATAGGTTTGGTTATTTAACCAGTTGTGAATCTAGCTAACTGTATTGTCATTTAGTCCACATCTCTTCTTATTGTCCACAGTGGCACAGTGACAGACTTTGTTAGCTCTCGGGTCTGTTATTCCATTGATCTTGTAAGCCTTTCAAAAAAGACAAATGATGTTAGTCTCATATGACTTTGTTAGCTTTTAGTGATTACCATTTCTCTTTCTAAATGTTCTCAAACCATTCTCTTCATAATACATTTTGGAATGTTGCCAGGAATTGACATCAAGATTACTGGCCTACACTTTAAATGGTAGACTTTTTCTCCTATTTTGAATATCAGGACAGTTGCCTATCTCTAGTTTTGTAGCTTCTTTCTTCCTCTCTCTTATTTTTCAAAGATCATTGATAGTAGCTCGGCGTAACTATATCTTACTCACTTGTGTCTGACTGAACATGACCACATGGACTTTTTCCATGAGGTTTTCTTGGCAAGGATACTGGAGTGTCAATAAATTGTATTTTTTAGAGTAGCTAATTTCCTTCTCCAGTGTGTCCTCATTTTTCAGATGAGGAACTAAGGCAAAGAGGATTAAGTGACTTGCCCAGAGTCGCATAACTAGTAACTATCTGAATCTGGATTTGATCTCAGATCTTCCTGACTTCAGGCCTGGTCCTGTATCTGCTGCACCGCCTCATTGCCCCATAAATATACCTACTACATACCAAATGTAGTTCAGCTGGGCCTGGTGACTTGAACTCATGCATTCAACTCTTTGTTTTTTTTTCTAAATCTTCTACCTTTTACTGTCTTGAGTTTCCAGGTGCCCCATACCCTCTAACCTAAAGATCACTCTCTTTGGTAGAGAAAACAGAAGCAAAATAAGAGTTGAGTAGAGCTCTCCCTTCATTCAGTCATCTTTTGTTGTTTTCCTAGTCATCATAAGTCACAGTCTAGTCTTTTCCTTTTGCCCCCAAAAAGACCTTACCTTCATTGTAAGCTTCCATTTAATCTGGACTTTAGTATTCTTGATGTCATTTATACTTAGAAGATCCTGCTTTTTGTATGCATTCTCATTAATCTACGCTTGCTTCTATATTCTGTACATGACACAAAAAACCCCTAAATACAGTGCCTAGTGTAACACCTGGTGCAGAGCTGACACATGGTTAATGTTTGTTGAATTAATGGATGAATTCCCCATGTATCCAAATTAGCCTTTTTAGATAGCTCCCTCTTTTCCATCTTATAGGAAACATTGGTGCTTGTGTTATCAGAACTTTGTTCTTGAGGGAATGTAATTCTTTTCTTTTTTTTTTTTTAAGAAATAGCATTTTTAGCAATCCTTAAAAAAAGTTTTGAGTTACAAATTTTCTCCCTCTCTCCAGCCTCTCCCCCACCAGTTAAGGCAAGCAATATGATATCATATATGTGAAACAATATAAAACACATTTCCATATTAACCATGTTACAAAAAAGCAAGAAAAACAAAGAAAGAAAATTATGTTTCAGTTTTTACTTGGAGGTAAACGGTTTTCTTTCTGAAAGTAGGTGAGAGTTTTCATCATGAATTCTTTGGAATTGCCTCAGATTCTTGTATTTATTAGAGTAGCTAAGTCTTTCTCAGTTGATTATTGTTATAATATTGTTGTTATTATGTGTAGTGATCATCTGGTTCTGTTCACTTTACTCCGTATCAGTTAACATAGTTCTTTCTGAAACCAGCCCCTTCTTCATTTCTTTATAGCACAATAGTATTTCACCACAATCATGTACAACTTGTTCAGCCAATCCACAATTGATGAGCATCTTCTCCATTTTCAATTTTTTTGCCACCACAAGTTATTGTACATATAAGTCCTTTTCCTTTTTAGTTAATCTCTTTGGTGTACAGACGTAGGAGTGGTGCTGTTGGATCAAAGGGTATGCACAGTTTTCTAACCTCTTGGGCATTGTCCTCCAGCATGGTTGGAAGTTCACAGATCCACTAACAGTGCGTTAGTATTTTTTTTCCCCACATCCTATTTTTCTAACAGCATTTGTCATTTTCCTTTTCTGTCATGTTAGCCAATCTGATAAGTGTGAGGTGGTATGTCACAGTTGTTTTAATTTGTGTTTCTCCGATTATTAGTGATTTAGATAATTTTTCATACCATTATAGATAGTTTACTTCTTCTGAAAACTTGCTACTCATACCACCTGACCATTTATGAATTGGGGAATGGTTCTTAGTTCTCTAAATTTGACTCAGTTACTCAAATACTTGAGAAATGAGACCTTTATCAGAGAAACTTGCTGTATAATTTTTTGATATTACTTAATTGTACCTTTTAGCAAAATGTTGTTACCCAGATTATCTCTTTTAATTAGGTCTGGTTTTGCTTTTGCTTCATCTGACTGCTACCTCTGCCTTTTTTTTCAACTTCATCTGAAACAATAGATTCTGCTTATTTTAACTCTGTCTTTGTTTTGAGTGTGTCTCTTGCAAACAACATATTGTTGAATTCTGATTTCTAATCCATTCTGCTACCTGCTTCAGTTTTATAGGTGAGTTCATCTCATTCACATTTATGGTTATGTTTACTGTGTATTTCCCTCCAACCTATTTTCTTCTGTTTCTCCTTCTCTCTCCCTTTTTACTCTATCCTTCCATAAAAGTCTGTTTTGCTCCCAACCTCTGCCTTCCCATTACCCTCTCCCCCCTGCAAATTTTCTTATCCCCTTTCCTTCCAGCTTCCCTTTTGGGTAAGACAGATTTCTATACCCAACTGAATGTGTGTGTGTGTGTGTGTGTGTGTGTGTGTGTTTGTATGTCCCTCTTTGAAACAATTCCAATGAGATTCAAGTGTTGCCTGCCACCTTCCCCCTTTCCTCTCTATTGTAAAAGTTCTTCCTTGCATACCTCTTTTATGTGAGATAATTTTCCCTATTCATCCTTTCCCTTTCCCTTTCTCACAGGGCATCCTTCTTTCTCACTCTCAATTTTTTGGAGATCCTCCTAACATAAATCAACTCATACCAGTATCCTCTATGTAGCCTCCTTCTCACTGCCCTAATTATGATAAAGTTTTTTGGAGTTACATGTATCATTTTCCCATATAGGAATGTAAACAGTTTAACCTTCATAAGGCCCTTATGATTTCTATTTTTTAGTTACATTTTTATGCTTCTCCTGAGTCTTGTGTTTGAATGTCAGATTTTCTATTCAGCTCTGGTCTTTTCATCAGGAATGCTTCAGTCTTCTATTTCATTAAATATCTGTTTTTTCCTTTGTAGAAGTATATTCAGTTTTGTTAGGTTGGGTTTTTTTTTTGTTTGTTTGTTTTGCTTTTTGGAGGGGTGAAGGCAGGGCAGTTAGGGTTAAGTGACTTGCCCCAGGTAACACGGCTAGTAAGTGTTAAGTATCTGAGTCCAGACTTGAACTCAGATTCTCCTGACTCCAGGGCCAGTGCTCTATTCACTGTGCCATCTAGGTGCCCCTAGGTTGGTTATTGTTTATTATAATTTGAGCTCCTTTGCCTTCTAGAATGTCATATTTCAAACCCATTGCCTCTTTAAGTGGTAGCTGCTAAATCTTGTATGATCCTGACTGTGGTTCCATGGCATTTGAATGGCTCCTTTCTGGCTGTTGGCAGTATTTTCTCCTTGACCAGGGAGATCTGGAATTTGGCTACAATGTTCCTTGGAGTTTTCATTTTGGGATTTCTTTTTGGAGATGACTGATGGATTCTTTTATTTTCTGTTTTATCTCAGATATTGAGGTGGTTTTCCTTGATAATATCTTGAAATATATCTAGGCTCTTTTTTGGTCATAGCTTTCAGGTAGTTTAACAGTTCTTAAATTATTTCTTCTTGATATGTCTTCCAGGTCAGTTGTTTTTCAGATGAGATATTTCACATTTTCTTCTATGTTTCATTCTTTTGACTCTGTTTTACTGTTTCTTGATATTTTAAGGAGCCATTAGCTTCTACTTGCCCAATTCTAATTTTTAAGGAATTATTTTCTTTAGTGAGCTTTTATACCTGTTTTTCCATTTGGCCAGTTCTGCTTTTTTTTTTTTT
>CM053582.1:434649782-434696077 GCA_028627135.1 Pseudochirops cupreus
GCGTCATATCTATCCCTGGTCCTTGATGCAAACCCACCGCCCTCACCTGCTTGCGTTTCTTCTGTTCTTGCCTCGGACTCCCGTTCTCCCTTCTTCTCTACTGATCCACGCTTTATCTTTTGTTGGGGACCCAGCTCAAGGGTCAGCTTCTCTCATGAAGCCTTGTCCATCTAACCCTGTCCCGGCCTTTCCCTTGCTTTAAACTCCGTTGGCACAAACATTTTAATATTGTGCGTTTGCCCTTACGTAGCCTTGTCCCCATTTTCTACTTGTGTTCTTGTTTCTGTTTTTTAAAAGTTTCCATTTTAGTCGATATCTTTTGCTGCTATGTTGCTTTCATTTCCGTGTGCATTCTCTCCCTTTCTCTTACCCAGCACACCATCCCTTGCAGAAAGTAATAATAAAGAGGGGGAAAATGTACTTCAGCAAATCTACTCACACATCAGTTAAGTCTGACAGTGTGTGTAGTGTTCCGTACCCACAGCTCCCCACTTCTGGAAAAAAGGGGGAGAGGTGTGTCCCCTTATAAATCTTATCATAGAATCCTTGGTTTCTACCCTGAAGGCATCTTGGAGGTCACCGCATCCCTCTCACTCATTTACAAATGAGGAGACATGCCCAGAGGGGCTCAGTCATTCCCCCAGGGCCACTCAGTGGGTCACTGAGGCAGGACTTGAATTCAGGCTTCCCGACTCCAAGTCCAGCACCCCAACCGCCACGCCGTGCTGACTCCTCCTCTGTGGGACCGAGCCTGGTCGCTGAGATTAAACAACATTTAGTTTCATTTTTTTCTGTTGTTATTTCCATTTGATTGGCTTTTGAACTAGATTGTAAACTTTTTGAGGACAGGGACCTCATCCTAGTGAATAGCATCCACTTTCTTTGCATTTCCCACAGAGCCTAATAGAGTGCTTTGTATAAAGTAAACGTTTATTAAATGTTGAATGAATTAATGAAAGAAAGGAAAGGCTGTAACCTAATTTCAGGTTGAGAAATGTTCAGGGAACAAGACTAAACATTTGATAGTGTTCTTTAGTTCTTAGGCCTCATCTCTTTTTTCTGCCATTAACCTTACCCCAAGTAATACCCCTGGAAGGCTGTAACAGACCTTCTTGAATGAATGAACAGTCTGCATGTGCAAAGGAAAGCAGAGTTGAGGGTGTTTTTCCTCTGCCCTCCGCTCTCTTTACTCAGTGCCAAACATCAGCTTGGATGTCCTGAAGCCCAGTTTTGCAGAGATCCTGCTGGAGTCCCACGTGGTGATGATCCGGGTAAGGCAAGCGAGTTCTTATTTAGGTGGCATCGTATGTGACCTGTGCAAGTCTGGGGAGTAAATAAGTTTGGGTTCCTTGTCAGGGAGGGTGGTAGAGATACCTGCTTCCCCTTTAAGGACATTTTAAAAAGAATCCTTCTCTGAGCCTTGGAAGCAGCATGGTGCTATGGAAAGAGCACTGGAGTTATTCAGAAGTCCTTAGTTTGATTCTTGCTTCTGCCACTTACTGTGTGGCCACTTCAGCTCTCTGGCACTGTTTTCTCCTCTATAAAATGGGGCTAATAATACCTCTTCTACCCACTTCAGAGGATTGTTTAGATAAAGCAAATTGATGTTTGTGGAAAGTACTTTGTAACTTGTACTGTATAAGTCTGTAAGGAGGAATTATTATTGTTTGTAGGGCCCTTTCCTAGCATCCTGTCATAGACATGATTTGGGGAGTGGGCAGGGAAAGTTGTCTTCCTTGGAGAACCATTTGCCTGATGGAGTTTCCTGGAAGAGACTTTGCAGTCAATTCTCAATCTCAATAAACATTGTAGATTGACTTGGCTTAAGTCTTAAAAAGAGCCTAATGCTGTCATTCATCTATGTTGGGTGGTGGCCAAAATGACCTTGTGAGATCCCTTGGGTCACTTCTAGTTAGAGTCCCTGTGATAGGACTGTAATCCCAGCCCTGCTTGAGGTATCTTTCATTCAGTGCATGATTTCATATCTTTGAATAATTTTAAGATTAAATCTGCAAAGCTAATTTCTTTCTCCTTCTGTCAGTGTCCCAAGAGGTAAAGGCAAGGACAAAAAGAGGTGTTTTTTTTTTCCCCAGCTGAAATTTGCAATGAGGTAGAGTGAAGGAAGTGGAAAGATTCCAGAGGGGATGATCCATACAAGAGGAACCACAGAAAAGGCTCTCCTACCCACAGTAGTAAAGTTGGGTGGAAGTTCTGCCACTAGGCTAGTGGAGACAAGTTTAACTCTTGAGTTCAGTACAGAGCTAGTTCATGCTGGACTTTAAGCATGAAGAAGCAACCTACAAATCTATGTGGCTATAATCAGTATAGAGATTTTCTCTTCTTCTCACGTGGATGAAATTCATTGATGTAATCTAGGTTTATAACAGGAGGTAGAATGTAGTATATATACCTGAAAAGCCATTAAGCTTGCTGAATATCTTGGGGTTGATCCATCTCTGACAGCAACCTACAAGTTTGGGCCTGGACTAGACCAGTCTGAAGGTATCAGCTTCTCCATCAGTCACTCCAGGGGGTCCATATTGGATTGTTCTTGTTCAGGCACTTAACAGTGAATCTGAGGGGGTGGGGAGTGTTATTAATTTGGTAATTTGGCAACCATTCTGGACCTAAGAAAAACCTAACTCCCCGAGGCTTCTGGGGGATAATAAAAAATGGGTCCTGGGACAAATGTATCACATCCTCCCTGCTTTGAACTGATTTAAACCAAGTCCTTGGGGGTGAGTTGGAGCTCTGATATGTATGGGGTGACATAGCTGATCTCATTTCATTCTACTTCCTGTTGGTCTAAAGCATTGTACTTTTCTGGAACCTTGATGACAAGTTACTCTGTGTAAATCTTGGTTATTTGTCCTCCTACTGGAGGAAAAGTCTCAGGAATAGCTTAAGCAAAAACACCTCAGTTTATCCTGGAAATTCAAGGTGAATTTAATATCGATGAATTTAGCTAGTGAAAGGCTACCCTTTTTGCTTGCTATAGATGTCCATGGTACGTCCCAGAAAAGGTCCAGTTTCTCCTTACACAGATGTGGCTATTAAACATTCTTGGCCTCTGAATTGAAAGACTTTGGGTCTTCCAGATTATATGACTTCTTCAGAGGATAGGAATGCCAAGGACTGAGTAAATATCATCCTGTTCTATGTTTGAAATTGATTGATGCTGGCCTTCCAGGAAGACTAAGAAGTGATTTCTCATTTACACCATTGGCTCCCTCATCTCAGTGCTCTTAGCCTAGAAATCCCAAAATAAAAGGTAAATGTGCACAGACCCATGAGAAATATGCCCTTTGCTCTTCTTGGTTCCTGTTTTCTTAGGGTACACAGAATCTGAATGGAAGGTAATTAATGGACAGCCTATTTGAAAGTAATAACTAGAAAGATATCACCAGGCTGTTGAAGAGTCAGAGAGACTCATCCTTTTCTACATAGACAGAGGAGATCAGGCTCTTAGCACTGACATACAGCCTACACTTTTTGTGAGATCTTGAGCTGCCATTGCCCCATCAGCCTTCCCTGTCTCTACTTTTACCTTTTTTTTTTTTGTTGCCAACTTCCTGCAGGGGAATAGTGGTCTCAAACCCAAGGAAAATGAAGTCACTTCCAAGCCTTGGCATTGGCCCATCAACTATCAGGTAAAGAGATGAACCCATGTGAACTTTTTGGGAATGGGAGCCAAAGAGGAAACCATTAAAATCCAGGTGGGAGTGCTAGTAGGGAGGGCTGGGGTAGGTCTGAAAGTAGCGAGGGGATTGGTTTCTCTTCCCCACTGCTAACTTGGCATACTCAGAGGAGTGAATGTGGAATTTGGACATTCTGTGTCTTAGGATCCCCTGTCTGTAAATTAACAAGCAGAGTTTTCTGCAAGGTTTGGAGGATGAATAAGATCATAAGTGGAAAATTCTGAAAGCTCCTTTCCACTATAAGTCGTGCATAACCACTTTGCTTTTTACCACCACAGGGCCTGCGTTTCTCAGGAGTCAATGAGACTGACTTTCGGGTCTATTTGCTTGGAAATCCAGTAAGTGCCTTCCTATGGGTTTTACTCTTTGATCTTTGCTTTGGGTCACTGCCTTTCTTTCACTCTGTCCTTTTCATCTTTCCACACAGGTCATCTGGTGGTTGAATCTGGTAAGCATTGGCCTTTACCTTCTCCTGGGAAGCATCACTACTGTGTCTATACGGAGGGGAATCCAGCTCACAGCAGAAATGAAAGGTCAGGTTCTCCACATATTTCCTACAGTAACTTGGCAGAAGGTTAAGTTCCTATTTACTAAAACCAGGATTTCCCTGGCAGGTACATCTTCTGCCTTCTCTGCAATCTCCATATGCCCTTGGCTCCATCTCCCTGCTCCATCCCTCTGGTGGGATAGAAAGGAGTTGCTATGGCAGCTTGTATTTTCCAATTGTTGCTCTGCCACCTGTCATTGTAGACATTCAGCTTGTGGAATGAGGCAAAGACAAGCATCCTGGTATAGACTTCCTTTCACCTCTGTAGGTTTCCTCTCTTCCAAGTTGTTGTTTGGCTTCCCTTTCCAGAGAGAGATGCTGTCTCATTATGTATTTCAGTGTGGCCACAAAGAATCATCATTCAGGGAACTAGAGATGGGGAGGGAAATGAGAATGTTACCAGCCTCTGGCTTTATAGAACTGTAGATCTTTTAGGGGAGAAATCTGGCCGCTTCCCTATTAGAAATCTGCATTAGAATTAGTGATGAATGACTTCAGGAAAACCACCTTTTGTTTGGAACTTAATAGCCTATGGTGACTAAAGCAAAAGACGAACAGACAAAAACAACCCCAAAATATAAGGGTAGCGACCTCAAAGTTCTCTGCCAGCTCTAAAAATCTGTGGTTTCTGCTGGACTCCCTGCTTACTCCTTCCTTTTGAATATAGATTGGCCTGATGCCCCAAGGCAAAAAGTAGAAACGGAACTTCTTGTCTGAGTTGTGGTCCTTGTGTCCCAAGGTCTCTGTCAGGTCCTGCTTCATGGAGGTGGTCAGGTGCTTCTGGGTTGGCTGCTCCATTATTTCCCTTTCTTCATGATGAGCCGGGTGCTTTACTATCATCACTACTTCCCAGCCATGCTTTTCTCCAGCATGTTGACAGGTATGTCTCACAGAGCCTAGCAGGGCAGAGAAGATTTCTCCTGGACTAATCCAGGAGATGCCAGGGAAGGCATAGCAGTAGAGAAGTGGTGCTTGAACAGTATGGGATTATTTTAGGGAGGGGGAATGAAGGAGGCCTTGGGAGGTGGAATGGGTAGAGTTGAGGGAAGGAAAAGGGAATTGAATTTCTTGCTTCTCTGACTTAAGTTGTAGAGTATTGACTTTAGTAGGAGAAGTCTTACTTGGGCTGAATCTTGATGGTAAATGGTTAGGCTTTTCCCCTTCTTCTTTAGGGATCCTGTGGGACACAGTCCTCAGGTTCTGTGCCTGCTATCTGTCATCTTTTCCTCGGGCTAACTGGGTGCATATATTTGGTACCTCTCTTCTTATCCTGGGAATTGTCTATAGGTGAGTATTGGACCCTGGTGTTAGGGAATGAGAATCATTTTTCTCTAAGAAAAGTTCTAGTTTGATATATTTAATTCTTGATTTTTGCTTCAGCTTCCTCTTGACTACTTCCCTGGACTTTGTGATAATTCTCCTCCTTTATTGATTCAACTTGTACCCAGGGAATATTGTGGCCTATATAGCACATGTGGTAGTCACAAGGGAGCAGAGGTGATTGTGGGACAAGAAAGTTTAAAGACCAGTAGGCATTAGGGACCTGATTGCAAATTTTGATAGGATTTTCTTGAAAAGGGTTACATCTATAATTCTCGGTTTGTTTTTCTGACTCTCATGCTCTTTTTCTGAATCTCCTTGCTTAGCTTCTACCTCTTCCATCCTCTGTCTTATGGAATGGTTGGTCCTCTAGCTCAGGACCCTCAAAGTCCAATGGCAGGACTAAAATGGTTGGAAACATGGGAGTTTTAGAGCCAAAGAATGCCAGGCCCAAAGGATCCAGGAACTGTGTGCAGGGATGGTCAAATGGAACCAGTTCTCTAGTTCTTATGGAAAAGCAGCTACTTCAGAAGATCCTGAGAAGACTCTTACACATCCAGGATGAACCCAGCCAAAGGAGATGAACCCTTGGGATAATGTCAGCCCGTGCCCATATGCGTCAGAGGCTCTATCTTCAACTTCAGGAACTTTTGCCATCGGCAGTTTTTGGTTGGAGATATTTAAGCAGTGTATTATCACTCCTCTTACTTAGCCCCATTTGCCTGAATTTGTGCTATATGTGAACCTACAAGAGAACAAAAAAACGAGGGCAAAAGAAGAGGAGGGGGTGGGTGCTTGTACATGCGTGCGTGTGTGTACCTATGTGTATATATTTTCAGGGGAGCATATGTGATGCATTTGTCCTTACGCTTATGGAACACAGACTAGATGACTGGACAGTTGAACATTATAAACATTTAAGAACAAAAATAGTTCAGAGTTAGTTGCCTATTCCAATTTTTTTTTCACACTGGATTTTTATTTTGTTGTGCTTTCTGTTGAAGGATAAGATGATTATGAGTGTGATCCAATACTGGGACCTAGGCAGTTCTTCAAAAGGTTGCTGACCAGGAAAGAGCCTCTGTGGTTTAACAGCTCTGCCCCAACTTTGGGCATGGCCCAGATAGAAAAGATGGGAATTGTCTAAGTTGTATTATCCTTGTTCCCCCAAACCAGCTAAGAGTCACCAGAAAACAAGGGCACCTGGATTGCATCCTCCATCCTAGTTGCATTCCTGTCAATCCTGACTGGAATTAGACTGCCATTTGGAAAGTCTTTTCAGTGGCAGCTGGCTTCTTGGTTTCTTGCCTGGGACTGTGACATGAACTCCGTGGGTCCAGGGAATGAGGGGGCCTATGCACTTGCTGTCTACCATTTTAGCCCCTGATCTCTCTGGCCCTTTGAGAATATCAAGCATTGCCAGATTAGTGAGAAATTCTGAATCCCATCCTTGGGGTGGAGTGCACCCAAGGCCATTTTGGCTGAAGGCCACTTCCATCTGCCCGTCTTTGCCCCAGCACGGAAAGTTTGGCAAATGGAAGGCAAGGATAGAAGTCGTCTTCTCACAGTTGAGAGAAAGGAGTCTTAGTCAATCTTCTTGTTAACTGTATTAGTCAAGGGAAGTGGGAGGGAGAACCTTATTTGAAATTTGAACCACAGAAACACCTTGGACACACTCCAGCCAAATATATGGGGAGTTAGTGGAGTGCTGGGGTTCATGTTCCCATCACCTGCTGCTTTCTTCTTGTCTTGACATCTTCACACTATTTTTTCACACAGATTTCAGTCAACCTGGATGCCTTCTTTCTTGTCATTATTTCATCCAACTCTTCCTTTCCCCAAAGAGTGAAAAATACTGCTATCCATCATGATCCAGAAGGCAGTTTTTCCCCAGAGACCTGTTACAGTTTTCTTTTTCATTGTCTTGATGATCCAAAGCAAGATATCTTGATCCACTCCTCCTCTCCCCTGCCCTCCCTACCCATTTTTACCCAATGCAAGGGAACAAAACAACCCCTGGGCTAGTACCAAACCAGACTAGTCCCCTGTACCTCTGTCTATTAGGTTCTGCCATTCTCCTGCATTACTCAATATGCCTCCCTTCAATCTTGGGCACAGTTTAATGCCTCCATGTTTAAACATGAGCCTCTGCCACACTCCATTGCCGCCTCCCCTCCGCTCCCCAGGCAACTCCACTGACTGATGGGGTCATGGGCTCTTTGGAACATCATTGGGAGGTGGTTGCCATGGAGATAGGGAATAGGTCCTAGGGACTGGCTGTACTGCGTGAGGGAGGGAGGGGGGGCGAGGTTGTGGGCCATGCATGGGCCTCTTGGTGGTTCAGACTGACTGTCATTAATGCTAATAGAGGAAATGTAGCAATGTCAAAATTGAGGCAGGTTGGCTAATTAGATCTGGTGCCTGATAACCTCTCCCTCTGAGTGGCTTCGGCTCTCCATACTTCCCCCAGCAGGAAGCGCTGCATGCGTGCCCTGAGCCTGGGTTGCTTAGTTAATTGCATTTGTCAAAGGGAAGAAGAATGGAGATGGAGAAACTCGACATACCACCACCTCAGGAAAGTCTGATTTCTTGTGAGTCAAGAAATGGTACCCACTGTGCCTCTTATTTGGAGGCAGGGAGCAGTGAATGGGGAGTCATCTAGCCCTTGGGTTCATGGACAAGGACATTACCTGCTATGGGGCCAAGTAAGAGGGCATTCACTGTCCTTAAAGGGACTATACTATACACACCCCAGTAGTCTAGAAAGGCTTGGGGGGTAGGGTCTCATTTGGTATGGAGCAGTCATTTCTGACTTGAAAATAAATAAACAGACTGGAAGTAGTCTGAGTCAATATGCTTTGCTTCTTTTTTCTGCTTCTGGTTTTCCATGGATTTCAGTGAATTGCTAATAGGACTTATGCCTATTTGGAAGTGATAGTTGCATATGACTTGAAAGCAGAATACCCTTTTTCCCAACCTCCCCCTCATCTCACCTTTTCCAAGTGACTATAATAAGGCGCTGGCCCAAGATAAGTTTCTCAATATTTGAGAAAAAACAGCAGGGATATTGATAAACCCAGAGTGCCCTGATGTGTTTTACATCCACACCATTAGGCTAACAACTGGGTTTGTATGTGCCCCTTAGACACAGGGATTCTATATTTGAGGCTCCACTCCAAGGCTCAGGCTTGAGCTCCAAGGTTCTGCTTCCTCAGTTTCTTAGCATGTTTTATTCCCAGGAGTATGAAAGTCATAAGTATAATTACTGGTGACCACTGTCTGTGAGTGACCATGGAGAAGGCAGCTTGCTTATCCCTTCTCCCCAATTTATTGCTGCTGAGAAGGAAATGTACGTCTGCCACAAACCCTGCTTTCCAAAGGCAGGAGCTGTGGAGCTTCATACTCGTCCTTGTCCTCGCTCTCTGAATCCCTGTGAGAAGACACACTGGTGTAGCCTTGAGGGCTGAAGTCTTGCTACTTGATTTGGACATGAAAGTGTCTCTCTGAATTTGGGATAATTTATCTAATTTTTAAAAGAGAATAGCAACAAAAATATTTCCCTCACATTTGCAGGGAATGAAAGGGAAATAAATGCTTTATAAAAGGGCTTCTGAGAAAACACTGGGGGCTTAATTGGCCATTTAATTTTGTAATAAACAGCTATTGTTTTGAATACGGTGTTGGTCCACTGTCCTTATTTCTGTCAGACTTGCTCGCTTGGCCTCAGGAAAGATTCCTGAGAGAGAGAGGAATGTAATGAGTAGGCTAGCCAGTTCCATTTCGTTGTCTATCTCAGGCCTCAAATATGATCTCTGCCATTACTCAGGGATTTAACACCTGTCTCACTGAAGGCTTAGGATGTGAATTGAGTTCACCTTAGAGGGAAGTTGGACTTTGTTGAGTACTTTCTATTTTTTTCACTTTTCTAAGAGTGAGAGAAGGAGGGAAATAAATAAGAAATAGTTTACCATTCTCTCTAGTGGCTCAACATTTTCTCCTCTCTAACCCATGAAAGGTATAAGAAATATAAGTAACTCTCTTGAGTCACCAGGTCAGTGTCTGATTATCCACTTTATCCTGCTTCTTACCTGTTAATATTCAGAAAGCCTCCCCTTGATTAAAAGTGGCAATACTAGAGTCCTAGATGAAAGGTTCCTGCATTGTAGACAGAAATTTCCATGTTGATTATGTTCATTTTAGTATTTATTCTTTTTAGCTGGCAGAAATCTTCTAGCTTCCCATTCCTAGCTCTTGCTTCTGTCCAGCAAGACCCCAAATTTGTACTGCCTGGCTGGCTCATCTCAGAAAAGCGACTGATTAGATCTCAGCCTCCAGCATTGATTCCAGGATACTATTTTAACATTTAAATTTTTTTCTGTTAGAACTTTTTGCTTGGATTTTCAGTGCTTTAAGAGAAAATGAATCTCCAAAGTTGTCACTACTGAAGTATCCTCTCCCATTCCCAAGCCAACGGTAGTATGCCGGGCTGGGGTGGGGGGGCTGAGAATTTCAGCATCTGTTTTCCTAACCCTTGATGTTCAGAGTTAATTCTTGTTTTGAGGACAGTGATGTTGCCGATTGGATATTGACTCTTAGTCTGCCCAGGAGCAGGAGTAGATGAGCAGTAATGAGAATGAAATTTACACTTCCTCTTGGTCTTTAGGTGGAAGATGATCCAAAAGAGTAGTAGAGAAGGGAATTCAGTAAAGATCTTTGACCCACCTTAGAGAGCTAGCTCTAGAACAGCGCTTCTCACACCTGTGGGTCACGACCCCTTCACAGGGGTTGCCTAAGACCATTGGAAAACACATATTTCCCATGGTCTTAGGAACCGAGATACCACTCCTCTGTCAGTCTCCAGGCGGGTCTGCCCACGTGCAGATACGCCCACATACAAGTATTAAAGGGTCGCAGCATTAGGAAGGTTGAGAACCACTGCTCTAGAATAATTCTATGAAGACTTGCCAGAGGACATTTTGAAATGAGAGGAATAAAAACTGTTGAGACCAAGGAGATGAGTAAAATGGAAGGAAGAGTTGGATTTTCTAGAGGAGGATCCACCAAACTATTGCCCAAGGGCCAAATGCCACTGCCTGTCTATTTTTGTATGGCCTTCAAATGAAGAATGGATTTTACATTTTAAAATACAATAAAACTTTAGTCTAAAATGTAATAATCATTCTTAACTCAGGCTGAATGAAAAAAAAAAAGGCAGTCCAGTGGGTTATAATTTGTCAGTCTCTCCCCTAGAGTATTCTGTTTTGCCGGGACCTGAGACCTTACGTGGGACCCAAAGAAACTGGGAATGGATCTGGACAGAAACAAAACTATCAGCTTAAACCAAGGTCCATGTAAAAGACCTCTGGAGTTGCTTTGGTATTTGTTGTTCACCAACTTTGGAATGGCCCTAGAATTCTTGAACTTCATAATCCACCAGTTGCTGATGGTCCAGGTGCCTGAGTCTATTTGGGTATAGACAACATAGACCTTTATGGCCTGATGGCCTTCCAGGTAAGCTTCTTCTTGAACTGCTTTCAAGAATTTTGCTGACATAGTTGCCTTCCATCTACAGGAGTGCCGCTGAACTACCATCATGCTTTATTCCTGCCATGATGGGGAAGAGAGTCACAATGTGGTTTTGGAGACTGACCAGTAGAGCACATGGTGGTATGGTCATTATGACACCTGTGACAATATGCTATATTCTTCCCACTGGAGAGCAACATATTGGGTTGGGTTTAGGGCCCTGTCAAAATATAGACAATTTGGAAGAAACTCAGACAAATCCCAGATAATTAGGATAACAAAGGGACTAACTGATGAAGAAAGATTAAAGGAATGAAATTTGGAAGTAGAGGAGTAAAAGGTTTTCCCTGTGGCACTTCCTTATATACTAGTACTTTCTCTACTGCATCACCAACTTATGGGAAACATAGTAGGTAAAGACTGATACAAATCCAGACTCATTTCCTCTTGCGTGCTAGGAGAGGCACAGCTGGAGAGAATTGACCGTGCCCCATGGCACAGACTCACTCTTGTGGTTTAATCTAGAGTATAACATGCAAGTGGCTTTAGAACCTATATCCCCTGTACAGAGAAGCAGTATAATCCAGAGCAGAGAAACTCCATATCGAGGCCAGGATCTTGAAAGACTAAAGATAAAGGTCTGATTTTGACCGAGCTGCTGACACTGAAAAGGCCAGTGTTTCATGGGATCAAAACTGATTTTTTCACATGACTATTTCTTGAATTGTCTTGGCGACACCATCATCTCAAATGACCTAGCAAAAGACATGTTCTGCATTCCTGAAGATTAGGGATATATCCCTAGCAGGTAAATCTGTGGATATTATCAGCACATGGTAGTTCAAGTAACCCTTCAGTACTCCAAGTGGAGGAGAGATGGGTCCTGGCTTCAGTTCTGTTGAAGGTCCTAAAAGTTCTAGTGACCTGGGAGTATGAAGACATGCATCAGTTCTAATTCTGCCAATGACTGTGTAATTCAATTCAATAAATGTTAAATGACTACTGTGTGTAAGGGCCTGTGGCAGTTGCAGGAGATACAAAAACAAAAATATACCACAAGGAACATAGAGTTTACTGAGGATGTGGTCAGGAATGAAATATATACCTAGATAAATAAATATGAGAAAATTTGAGGAGGAAGTGAACATGATTAATGCTGAGGGGAGGGGAAGAGAGACAGGGGATTGGGATCAGGAAAGATATTTTTTAGGAGGTGGTACTGAAGCTGAGCCTTGAAAGAAGTTGGGAGGGCCGCTAGGTGGCACAGTGAATAGAGTATCAGTCCTGGAGTCAGGAAGACCTGAGTTCAAATTCAGCCTCAGATGCTTAACACTTACTAGCCATGTGACCTTGGGCTTAACTCCAATTGCCCTGCTTTCCCCCCTCCAAAAAGCAAAAAAAAAAAAAAATGAAATAAAATAAAAAAAGAAATTAGGAAATGTAAGAGGCAAACAAGAGGAGAGGTTACACTCCAGGTGTGGGACAGCCTGTGCAAAACCATAGAGATGGAATTTTAAGTTCAGGGGAAAGCTAGTAGGCTGGTTTGGCTGGAATGTAGAGTATGGGGAGGAATGCAATGTGAAAAAAAAAGTCTGGAAAGGTAAGTAGGAGCCAGATTGTGGAGTGCTTTAAATACCAGGCTGAATAGTTCGGATATTTTCCAATAGGCAATAGGGAGCCACTTAGGATTTTTGAGCAGGGAAATAACAGGGTCTTACCCTGTTTTAGGACTATTCTATTGGCAGCTACGTGGAGAATAGATTGAAGAAGATTTAGGGAGACCAGTTAATCTTGGACCAGCCACTTTATCTTTCCAAACCTCAGTTTCCTCCTCTACCTCTTGCACCAAAATATCTGCGAGGTTTCTTCCAGCCATAACATTCTGTGAGTCTCTGACTTGTGGAATCCAAAGTTATTGATGGGATGCATAGTCACTATCAAAGCTAACCTTATCCCATAGAAAACAAACTATAAAATTAAATGGATTTGTTTTTGCTGTAGACCAAATCTGGTCATGAACAGAGAAGAGGACCGGGCGTGGAGCCAGGTGGTTGGCTGTGAGAAAGAGGGGCTATGGTAAGCACCTTTGTGCGTGCTGTAGCTGGACTGGCCCCATAAATGGAGGGGGCAAACACTGAGGTTGTGATTTTAAGGTGCGCTGGGAAGATCTTGATTCCCAAACATTCCCTGTTAACCTGCCGCAGGGACCTAATTTCCACTATTAATTCTTTTGCATTAAAGTATTATCTTCTCTTAAAATTGTATTTGCCCCTGTGAGCAGTAGGTGATATACTTAATCATTATTGGGCCATCTCTGGAGCAGGGTAGGGGGGAGGGAAGAAAAAAATTACACGATGATTTTATTGTATATTTGAAAGGAGTAGCCAGTTGTGCATGATAGATTCGCAGTTTCGTGTGCAATTATCTTTTTAAAAATTGTACTTTGTTATAGAAATGCTTGTTTTATTCCATAAATTAAAAATTTTTTAAATCATTATTGGCCATTAAGATCTTGTAGTTTCTTAGATCTTTTCTAATAGACTGAAAGGAAGGTTTTTCTGAGTGAGATACAGATCAGGTGAGGCGAGACACACAGAACAGCGAAAAGGGAAGAGAAAGGCAGAAGGCATAGTTATTGCTAAGAAGGGCAGGACTGGGTGGTTCCCCAAATATTCAGGGGCACAAAGGGCTGACACTAAATGTGTGCATATGTTTGAGGGAGGAGCATCAAAGGTGGTCCTGGTGCAGGAACAGATACTAACCAAGGAGAGGATGTATCTGTATGGTCCTGAGTCTGCCCTCACCTACCTACATTATGCCCATTCTGGCTATAAAGGTAATATTCCCTGTAGATCAAATATCGATGGGGAGAGAGTGAAATGAGCAATTAGTGAAATGAGCAATTAGTGAAAGCTTCCTTGATTTTCTTCTGGCTTCTTTAAATGGAGGAAATGAGAGGCAAGGAACAGATGCCCTTTAATTATAAGCGATGGAGACTAAGATCTGGTAGACACACAGCCATTCAGATCAGTTCCTTTCTTCACACCATAACCCTACTCAAGTCTCCTAAATTCACTGCCAACTTTGGGAAGTTCAACAACTGGCTTTTCATAGGACTTTTGGTTTGCAGATCAGTTCTGGACTAGCCAGGCTTTATGCCCCTTACCAGAGGCTCATATGACCCCTCTAGCCATTTTTCCCCCTTTTCATAGAATCGTTGAATGTTATAATTGGAAGGAACCTTAGAGATCATCTCTTTCAACCCTCATGTTTTACAGATGAGAAAACGGCTTGGAGAGGATTAGTGACAGGTAGAACTAGAACCCGGGTTTCCGTTCTTGCTTCGATGTTCTCTCCATTAGATTTCTCTGTCTTGGTGTCTCTAGCACCATGCATTTCCTTCTACAGAACACTTCAGCTGCTTTCTATACTTGAGAACTTTGTGGGGAACCTGTTCTTTCCCTTCTAAGTGGGAAGAAGTCCTGGCATCTTCCTTTCCTTCCCCACTGCCATTCTTTTGCCCTCTCTTCTTTCTCTTCTCTCTCAAGACTTGCGGGGGAGGAAGGGATAGAGCATGATCTGAGTGAGAAGAGATATCTGTGTGACCTATTTCAGTTCTTTACAGAAATGGGGCATTGTTTCAACTAAAACAAGCCGTCTTTCATGTACCTGTAATCTATCCATGTTACCTTCCCATTACATTTTTCTAGAAGTAGCTAGGAGGCAAAGTAGAGAGAGTAATGGGCTTGGAGTCTGGAAGACCTGAATTCAGATTCAACCTCAATCACTAGCTGGGTGACCCTGGGCAAGTCACTTAACTTCTGTCTGCCTCAGTTTTCTTCAACTGTAAAACTTCAAATGTAAAATAATAATAGCACTTGCCTCTCTCAGGGTTGTTCTGGGGATCAAATATGGTAATATTTGGAAAGCACTTAGCACAGTGCCTGACTCATAATAGGCACTTAATAATGCTTGTTTTCATCCTTCATTTCTAAGTAGGAACTAATGAATGACCACAAAAAATACCTGAAGCCTTGAAAGCACCAAAGCCCTTGACTATTTATAGATCTGTACTATGAGTGTTTAGTGTTTTATAAAGTTCAACCACCATGGTCTCCTTCTTTAGATGGGGCACCCTTTCAATGTGAGAATCTAGTATATAGCTGGGGGATGGAGTTGGAGTGGAAAGTGATCTGCATTGGGCTTCGAGCAAGATAATAGAATTATAGATCATAGCTCAAGGGCTGAAAGAGACTGCAACCTCATCATCAACCTTGCAGACTCCAGCGCCATAATTTTACAGATGAAGAAATTGAGACCCAGGGAGGTTAAGCCCCAGTAGAGCTAGGGTTTGAACTCAGACCCTGTGACTCCAAGTTCAGTGAGGAGGGAGTCTCTATGAAGACAAGAAAACAGATGTCCCTTTTTAAGGTCATAAAGACAATTGGACTTAATGTTAGAAAGAAGACCTGAATTTGAGTCTTGGCCCAACCAGCTGAGTTTCTTTTAAAAAAAATATTTTTTAAGGGGGCAGCTAGGTGATATGGTGAATAGAGCATCCTGGAGTTCCTCCTGGAGTCAGGAGGAACTGAGTTCAAATGTGGCCTCAGATACTTAACACTTACTAGCTGTAAGACCTTGGGCAAGTCACTTAACCTCAATTGCCCTGCCTTCCCTCCTCCAAAAAATAAAATAAAATAAAATTCCACAACAGCAAAGCAGTTTATTGAGAGTTAAGGACAGAGGCCAGATCCTTCCTGTCTTTTTATCTAACCTTTTTAAAATCTGTTGTTCTAAAGTCCCAGACTCTGCCCAGAGTTCCTTTCTGTACCTCTCATGAATTCTAGGATGAACTGATTACTTTCCCCTGAGGTTTTTGTCATTGCCACTTTATATGACCAACACCCTAGTTCATATCCTCATTACCTCTAACCTGGAATATTGTAGTAATAGCTTCCTAATTGGTCTCCCTGCCACCAGTGTTGACCCTCTCCAGTGTATCCTAGCTGTCAAATTGATATTCTTAAGGAACAAGTCTGATCATATTAATCACTGGCTCAAAAATCTGCAATGGCTGAGCCTTTAGGATAAAAGACAAACTCCTCTGTTTGGCATTTAAAACCCTTCTGGCTCCAAACTGTTTTCTGCAGACTGATCTTTCATCACTACTACTGGTAAGAGCAAACATTCACATAATGCTTTCAGGTGTGCAAAGGACTTTGCACCTATCATCTCATCCAATCCTCATAGCAACCCTAAGACGTAGGTACTATTATTTATCCCCTCTTTACAGATGAGGATATTGAGTTGGGGGGTTGGGGAGTACAGCTAGGTGGTGCAGTGGATAGAGGACCCAGCTTGGAGTCAAAAGGACCTTAGTTCAAACCTGCCTCAGACACTTGCTAGCTGTGCAGTCCTGGGCAAGTCCCTTGAACCTGTTTGCCTCAGTTTCCTCATCTGTAAAATGAGCTGGAGAAGAAAATGACAAACCACTCCAGTATCTCTGCCAAGAAAGCCCCAAATGGGGTCATGAAGAGTCAAACATAATTGAACAATAATACTGAGGTGGAAGTTAACTGACTTGCCCAAGTTTTTGAGGCAGAACTTGAACTTAAGACTTCCTGACTCTAGAACTCTTTCCAATATGCCATCCTAGCACCTCGTGCACTCTGCTCCTATCAAATAGTCCTACTTGATGTTCTCCACATACAATAATAGTCAGTTATCCACCTTCATGCCTTTCTACAGATTGTTCTTCTGAAGTGTCCTGAGGGACAGCTAGGTGGCACAGTGGATAGAGTACCAGTCCTGGAGTCAGGAGGACCTGAGTTCAAATCCGACCTCAGACACTTACTAGCTATGTGACCATGGGCAAGTCACCCTGATTACCTCCCATAAATAGATAGATTAATAAACAGTGTCCTTCTGCCTCATCTCTGCCTCCAGCTAGAATGCTAGCTTCCTTCATGGCTTATCTTGATCGAGAGGTCTTTCTGGATTTGTCGTTCAGTCTTTTCAGTTGTGTCTGATTCTTCACCTTTCTAGTTTTGTGATCTTGCAAAATTTGCAGTTGATGAACCACTATCAATTAATTACCTTTAAGGAGTTATAGAATCAGGAAAAACATCACAGGATTAGATTCATTAAATGTCTAGATTTTTTAAAATGAGGAGAGTTAACTCAATTCCCAATCCTATAAAAATTCTAGAGCAGATTATTCAAAGGTAATTTCTGAATATTTAGGGAAATGATGGTCACTAGGAATCATCGTGAGTTCACTAAGGACAAGTCGTGTCAGACTAATCTCATTTCCTTGTATAATAGTTTTTGATTACTGGTATATCAAGAGTGAAAAGAGCTCTGCATTTGGAGTCAGAGGACCTGGGTTCAAATCCTACCTCTCCCACTTATTACTTTGTAACCATGGACACTTAAAATTTATGGGCCTCAGTTTCCTCATCTGTAAAATAAGAGGGTTGGACTAGATGATCTCTGAAGTCCATTTAAACACAGACTACCTGGCTTTTTAAGGAAAAGCCATTTGACAGTTTCTTACAATATACATGTGGACAAGAAGGATACGTACTGGCTTATGGAGTTAATCAGATTTGTAACTTATTGGATGACTGAGTGCAGATTGTTGATTAACGAGATTGATGCAGACCTGGAGGGAGGCCTTAGTGGCCAGCAACAGGTACTTGCCCTGGGGTGCCTTCTTGTCATTTTTATCGATGACTTAGCTGAAGACAGTGTAGTGATTATAAACTTTATGGATGTTTAAAAGGTAGGACACTTAACACACTGGATGGTAGAATCTCATCCTCTGATGCTGTCTGGTCCTTGAGGTTCTGGCATCTAAAAATTTCCTTACTAAACTACAATGGATTGAATCTAATAAGATCATAACATCATAGATTTGGATCTGGAAGGAACAAAGTTATCTAGTCTAACCTCCCCCATTTTACAGATGAGAATGCTGAGGCTCAGAAAGCAGACCTGCTCAAGATTCACACAAGTAAAAGTGGGAGTGCTAGAATTTGAACCAAATTTTCTGACTCAAAATCAAGAGATCTTTTCCTCTGTACTTTGCTATCTCCTTAATGTTAAAATGTAATAGGAATAGATATAGAGAATCCTTCACTTGTGTTCCCCCCCCAAAAAAAAACTGCATAAGGATAAGATAGGATAAGCATAGCTAGATGACAATTCACATGGAAACAAATCTGGGGATTTTACTGGACTGACTGTTCAAAATTAATCAAAAGTGTAACGGGCAGCTAGAGAAGCTAATGCTGCCTTTAGATATCTGTGTCTAGAATGAAAGGGATGATATAATAACCTCTCTATACCGTGCTCTTGTTACAACATGTATGAACTTTCAGATACAGCTATGGGCAACACTTTTGAAGAAGAACGTCAACAAACTGACATACATAGAGGAATATGACCAGGATAATGAGAAAAATGGGAATCAGCTGTTTAGCCTGGGGAAGAAAAGGCTGAGGGAAGTAAGGTATGGTGTGTCAAATAGGGGTGTTCCAGTGATACTCTGTCCTAGTCAGAGCAAGTTCACTTCTGCGTACCCCATTTTAGGTAGGAAATTTATAAACTTGAGAGAGTTTGATTTGGAATTAGATTAAATGTGTTTTGACCCCAAATCCTCTGCTGTTGACTGCCTCTGTGATTTACAGGAAGTGATTTAACTTGTGTGGGCTTCATTTCCCTCTTAATAAAACAAGTGGGTAGGGATAGTTGTCTTCTAAGGCCCTTTCGTACACACACACACACACACACACACACACACACAAATAAAATGTGTGTATGCATGTATATGTGTGAATATATGTGTATATGTATATATATGTGTGTATGTGTGTGTGTGTGTGTATATATGTATATATATATGCATATATATGTATATATATGTATCCAAAGAGTTGGCATTGGGAAGAAGGAGAACACTTGTTCTAGTTAGTCTCAAGATAGAACTGAACCAGAAATGCATATCAAATTGGCTAAAATGATAGAAGGGGAAAGTGACAAATGTTGGTGAGGATGCAGAAAAATTCTAATTTTAGAATTCTAAATTAGAATTCTAATTTTAGAAAAATTCTAATTCTAATTCATTGTTGGTGGATGTTTGAGTTGATCCATCTATTTTGGAGAACAATCTGGAATTATGCCCAAAGAGTTATTAAACTACCCTTTGACCCAGCAGCACCAATACTCAGTCTATTTCCAGAGATGATTAAGGAAAAAGGAAAAGAACCTATATGTTCTAAAATGTTTACAGCAGCTCTCTTCGTGGTGGCAAAGAATTGTAAATTGCAGGGATGCCATCAATTGGGAATGGCTGAACAAATTGTGGTATATGATTGTAATGGAAAACTACTGTGCTATAAGAAATGATAAGCTCAATTATTTTAGAAAAATGTAGAAAGACTTGCATGAAATAATGAAGAGCGAAATGAGCAGAACCAAGAGAACGTTGTATACAGAAACAGCAATATTGGCTTAAGAAAAACTTTGAGTGAATAAATTATTTTGACTATTATAAATGCCCACATTAACTATAAAGGACATATAAAGATACTATCTACATTCAGAGAAAGAACAGATAAATAGAAGTATATATAGAATAAGTATGTAGAAGTATGAATAGAATAATTTTACCCCATCTCTAGGGTTGGGCCAAGTGGGAAGGGAAGAAAACAGGGAAAAAAAGAAATTTACATGATAATTTTGTTGTATGTTTGAAAAGAATAGCAAGTTGTGCATAGTAGATTTGCAGTTTCATGTGCAATTATCTTTTTTATTGTACTAACATGCTTGTTTTATTCCATAAATTAAAAATAAAATAAATTAAAAAATAAAAATGGGAGGTAGTTGCAAAGAGACAAATTTAGGCTTGATATAAAGAAAAACTCCCTAATAATTAGAGATATCCAAGAGTGTAATGGGGAGATGGTATATTCTCTCTAGTTAGATGTCTTCAAATAGAGATTAGATAACCAGCTCTCAAGTTAGGTTGAAGAGATTCCGTTTGGCATAAGGGCTAGACTAGATAGCCATTGGGGTCCTTTCAACTCTAAACTTCTGGAATATCATAATTGTCAATGTAGTGCTCAAGGTGTTTCCTATTATCTTTCCTTCCCACTACTTTTTTGGTTGTTAATTTCTTTTCTTTTCTTTTGGAGGGGCAATTGGGGTTAAGTGACTTGCCCAAGATCACATGACTAGTAAGTGTTAAGTGTCTGAGGTCGAATTTGAACTCAGGTCCTCCTGGCTCCAGGACCTGTGCTCTATTCACTGCGTCACCTAGCTGCCCCTTTTGGTTATTAATTTCTGTAATCTATATTTTCATGTACTCAAGCTTTCATGTAATGCTATGGTCTGTTTATAGCCAACATGCTTCTCTTTATTACTCTTTGTCATCAATAATTTTTATTTGCTGGACAGGCGGTATTTTCTTTATTTACCAATCAATATGCTTCACCAGAAGCATCTTATTTCATGGAGAAGTTTGGGGTTATAGAAACTGCTTCGCAGTTCCTTAAATGAAACCCAACCTGTTCTCTTTCACTTGCTGAGTTCTCTGCTTTGTGTGTGTCTGCTTTCTGACGACCAATCTAGTTAAGAGTAGGCTAGTAGGTGACAAATTTTGGGCATTGAAACTCATGAAGCAAAGGGAAACACCAAAGGGCCCTCAGTCCCGTGGGGTACTCCCTTCTGATCCTGCAGTGACAGTGTCAGAATGGTGGAAAAGAGGGAAGAAGATGGTAACATGCACTCTGATTTTAGAAGGACTATTAAATGATAATGTAAGGGTTTGCCCCACTTAGACTTCAACAAGGTTGAAAGTGAAAAAGGGTAAGAGAAACCTTTTAAGATGCAAAAGAAACATTCCACATCCTTAGACGGTCTTAGAGCAGTGGTTTTCAACCTTCCTAATGCTCGTATGTGGGCGTGTCTGCATGTGGACAGACCCACCTGGAGACAGAGGAGTGGTGTCTCGGTTCCTAAGACCATCAGAAATATGTGTTTTCTGATGGTCTTAGGCGACCCCCAAAGGGTCTCAACCCACAGGTTGAGAACCTCGGTCTTAGAGGCTTGAATAGCTCACTATTACTTCAATAGCAAAAGGCCAAACCAATGAACTTATGTCTGGGCGCAGATTGCTTCCGTACCTTTGATCCCAGCCAATTTGCAGAAGACACAACAGGAATCTTGGGTGGTCATCATAAGTAGAAGTTGAGTCAAAAATTGAGGCAAGCTACCTCTGAACCAGAAACAACTGTTGAGCAAAAGGCTCCAGATCTCTATTGTCTCCTTCCTGTAGGTGACACACCATAGAGCCAAGTCTCTATGGGAATCAAAGTCAGTCAATAAACATTGTTTATTTTTGTTGTTGTTCTGACTCTTTGTGGGGTTTCCTTGGCAAAGATACTGGAGTAGTGTGCCATTTCCTTCCCTGGCTCATTTTACAGATGAAGAAACTGAGGCAAATGGGGTTAAGTGACTAGCCCAGGGTCACAAAGCTAGTTGAGTGACTCAAATTCCGAGGTGGAATTTGAAGTCAGGTCTTCTTGACTCCAGGCTGGGAGCTCTATCCACTATGCCTTCTATTTCTCTGGCATTGTGCTAAGCTCTAGGGATACACATACAAAGAAAAGCAAAGACAGTCCCTGCCTTCAAGGAACTTACAGTCTAATGAAAGAAAGGCTTCTGCCAATCCTGGCTGAGGATCATCGTCCTTGCTGAAAAGGGTGCTGCAATACCCAGCTGAGCCAGAGGCTGGAGATGGTGAAGATTGTAGATGCCCATTGAAAAGCCAGGCTCAGCGAGTACACTACATCAATTCATCCAGCAGAAAGACTGCATTTCATAAAGAGTCTAGCAGCCAAGACCTGCCTAGTCTAGTCTGGTGGCATCCCAGTAGCAAAATGACCAACCTAGTTCCAACACAGCACTAGTAGCAGATTGACCCATCTGACTCTTCCATCATCAGTGACATTCATGGCAGCAAATTTCATGGGGAATTTGCCAGGGAAAGAAATAAAATCAGGGACCAGAACCTAAATGTATGCTTCATTGCCATTATACCAAATGTGTGACTTCTTTTCTTCTCACAGACTGGGAGAGCATGCCTTAGGTTTTAAGAGAACTGTCGTCCTCCCCATGCTATTTGAGTAAATGACTTTGCTTAGAACTGAATCTGCTGGCTAATTGTTAAAGGGAAGTATTCTGGTGGGGTCTTGTGAGCCAGAGTGTTAGGAGGATAGCTGTCCACAGGATTACCGCCCCCCCCCAAGAAACTTGGGTCACAGCAACAGCCCTTCTGCAGAACCAGTTTGCCAGTGACAGTATAAGTTGGGAGAGTGACCTGGAGTTGGGATGTTACATTAACTGAACTATGGGATCTCTCAATGAGATATCCTTGACAATACAAGTTTATATGCTATTGGAAGAACAATGTGATCTGTGAGTCAAACACCTGATTCAATTGTTTGTTTGTTTTTTTGGAGGGGGGAAGGCAAGGCAGTGGGGGTTAAGTAACTTGCCCAAGGTCACACAGCTAGTGAGTGTGTAAAGTGGAAAGCTGGATTTGAACTCAGGTCCTCCTGACTCCAGGGCTGGTACTCTATTCACTGCATCACCTAGCTGCCCTCAATTGTTTGTTTTTAACCTGACCTGTGATTACATTGGTATAAGGAATTCCTGGTGAAGGAACTTCCTCCACCAAACTGAGATCTACAATTACTCTTCAATTTAGAGTCTTAGTTACTTGAGCACAGTGAAGCTGTGGGATTCAGGTCTTCCTGACTCTTAGGCTGGCTATCTATCCACTACATAATGTTTCCTAACTCCTTCATTTCAGTCTTAGGCTGCATTAAATAGAAGTATGGTGTCTGGAACAAAAGAGGTGATGATCCTACTGTATTCAGCATTGGTGACACTGTGCATCTGGAATATTGTGTTTCTCTCCTGGTGGCACATTTTAGGAGAAAAATAAGTAATATATGCATTAGGAGGAGCTAGGAAAACTCAACCACAGAGGAGGAACTTTTGAAGGAACTGGGAATGTTTATCTTGGAGAAAAGAATGATCTTATTGTGCTGAAAAAAAAAAGAATCAGATTTATTTTTGGTGACTCCAGAGGGTTCACTTTCAATGAGTGGAGGATACAGTGAGATAGATGTGGAAAATATAGAAACAAATTTCCTCATGATTCTTGAACTGTGTGATGACCAAGTAGTATGCCTTACTGAATCCCTGATTTCATATTTGCTGTTGCTGGATGTATTCAGACAGAGGTTTGATCACTTGTTGGATGTATTATAGGAGAGACCCATCCTGTTAGGCAAAGAGTCTATTTAGCTGACACTTCTGAGGTCCCTTCCAGCTCTATGAAATCTGTGGTCCCTTTAAATTCAAAGGTCTCTGATTCAATAGCTTGGCATGTAATTAGTCTAGGTCAAGATATGGCAGAGAAAAAACTTTATGGTCTGGTTACATCACTCCAGGTGATGCAATGAGTTCCCCATACATCTAGAATTATGTTCCTTTGACCCTGAAATTATGACATGGAGGGAGATCAATGTCTGGACCACAAGAAACTTTCCCAAGGTCGAGGGGAGACTCTGCATCCCCAAGAGCATCAAGGGGCAGTTAAGAGGTGCTCCAGTTTACTCAAGCCTCCGGGAGAGTTAAACTGACACTAGGATGGAGTAGGGGCACATGAAATGAGAGCTCCGTTTTCCAACCAACTTCTATTCTCAGGGCGCCCTAAAAAAAATATCATGTGTGGAATGCAGTATCCTATCCAGCTAGGCCAAGAGGGGTGGGGAGGAAAGTGCGGAGGGGGTGGGGGGAATAGAAGAGTTTGAAAACTGTCACTTTAAGAACCCTGATAGAAGTGAAAAGGGGAACGCTGTGACTTTAAGAGCACCAAATTGAGGTGGGGGGTGTGGGGGGGGATGCTACTGGAAGCTGTTCAGCGCAGAGGCTGACTCCAGGGAAAGTGAAGGGAGAGCAGCCGCAGGTGTCCCCTGCAGTGCCTGATGTGGACGGTGGGCATCGAGGCAGACAGGACCAAGGGGTCAGCAGAGGCAGGGAGCTACTGGGGGCAGAGCACCAGAGGAAGACAGGAAGTCATCTTCAGCCAATAACAGGGGGGCAGTTGTTAGAAGTGGGGAGGCAGCCCCTCATTCCCGAGCGCATCTGGCAAGGCGCGGGATGGAGCGCCTCTCTCGCTCTCTCTTGGCCTCCAGGAGCTCAGGCTTGGGAAGCTAGGCTATTTAAACCAACCCAAGTGAAGCCAGGAGGCAGGATCCTGCGGGCTCCGGCGGTGGGTGGGATTGCACGTGCTGTGAAAGTGTCCAGGCTCACGGGGCAGAGACGAGTGGCGGTCACCTGGGGCGGGGAGGAGCAGCTCTTAGAGCGCTTGGAGATCGCTCCGGTGCTCCGAGACTGCCAAGGGATTGTCCTCGTCCTTTTCCACGCCCTGAGGGAAGGAGTTTTCTCAGGGAGGGGCATTTGGGCTTTGGTCGCTCCTACTCGCAGCTTTCGGATACCAGACCATGGAGACCCGGAGACTCTCGGGCCCAGAGCAGGAACTGATCCGAGAGAGCTGGCAGAAAGTGAACAGCAATCCCTTACAGCACGGAATGATCTTGTTTACCAGGTGAGGGACTGGCCGAAGCCCCAGAGCTGACCACGGGTCAGTGGCCTCTGGCCTCGGGGTTGGTGGGGGAGCTCCCCCAGACTTGGAGGAGATAGCAAGAATAAGGATGGATACAAATCTCTGATGCTTCTCCCCAGCTGCCAATCTCAGCTCTGCAATGTCTTTCTGTTTCCTCGGGATGGGTCTGGGAGGGAGGGGACGGACAGCCTCCCGCTCCACCATGTGGGATACCGTTCTGTGAAGCGATAGATTTTTTTGGCTTCTCTGGGGTTTTACATCTTCTCCTCTTGGGTCACCTTAGTGCGTTTCTCCTGTGAAGGGGAGAAAATCTAGGACTGATTTGCCTCTCAGCTTAGGACTCACCCTTCATTGGGGTAACTTTGCTAACAGGTGGTACCTGTGGGTAGTTGAGGATGAAGGTGTATGTGTCTGGCATGGTGATAGTGGATGGGTGTTTTCTTTGGTCTCCCTTTCTCTGCCTGTCTTTTCAGCCAATGTTCTGGCTCATCATGCTGCAAACCCCAACCCTCCCCTCCCCGCCCCCATCATCTGCTCTGCCCATTTTAATCTGAATATTGCTTTAATTGTCTGTGACATGGCAGCCTCCCTAGTGGCCAAACCCTGGCCCAGGAGAGAAGATCATTTCATTACCTCCTGTCCCTGGGCAGAGGAAATGGTGCCCAGATCAACTGATTCCTCCCCCCCCCCCCCCCAAGTGACTGATTCGATTCTGGCAAAGACTGATGAAGGACTTTCCTGAGTTAATGAGTAGGACTGAGTTCTGAGGGGCCAAAGGACAGAAAGCCAGGAACTGCTGCTATCCAAATTCCTTCAGTCCAGTGAGATTTTAGTTCCCTCTGGAGTCCAGCCTCGGTTCAGAGAGAAGGTAAAATCTCAGGACCTAAATCTTCCTCATCACATAGTAGGGTGGAGTAGAGAAGGGGACAAGACAAGTGTATGTTGGGGGTGGGTAGTGGGTGAGAATAGAGTTGGAGGAGGAAGCAGAAAGAAGGGTGAGAGGCTTGGGGCAGGACTATCATTGTTGGCAAGAAAACAGCTGGGACACATCTTTAGGGAAATGAGGCCATCTCTTTGGAGGATCATATAATCCAAAACCAGAAACGGTACTTAAAGATTATGTAGTCTAAATCTTTCATTTTGCAGGTGAGGAAACTGAGGCCCTGAGAAGGGAAAGACTTATCCAAGATCACAGAACTGGTAGATAGCAAAGCCAATTTTCAGGGGCTCTGACTCCTAATCCAACGCTTTTCCCCCTCTGCACCAATGAAGACATGTTCTTCCAGGAGGAATACCTCATCTCCCATACAGGAAATTTGGGGAAAATAAACTTTCTTCCCTCTAAGGTGGGGGAAGAAAACCAAAAATGAACCAAATCCAAAGTCCTTTCCACATTTTCAGCTCCTATATTCCCCTGGAATATCAGATTCCTTGAGAAGACACTTTCTCGTAACCTGGAGGCCACCGCCTCTATGCACTCCCTTCTTCTCTCACGCCCAATGCACACCTCTAGGCATAGCAGAGCTCAAGGTTCAGCCAAGGGTTTCTCAGTGTGTCCAACTCATCCTGGCAGGAGATGGTTATGCTACTCAATGTTACCTGCCAGGAGAAGCAGGTAACTCCAAAGATCAAACACAGAACTCTTGGAAACTCTCCAGAGGTATCCGAAAGCTTGGCTGCCTCTACCTTGCTGAGGGAGAGGATCTATTTGTAGTTTGGAAAGAAAATGGTTGACATTTGTGGACTGAACTCAGGGCAGCAAATAGTGTCAGCCTGGGGAGGAGGGTTTCCCTTTTCTTATTTTCTTTAGGTCTCTGCTCTGAAAAGAATGGGGGTAAACTTCAGTGAAGAAAAGAAGTATTTTTTCCAGAAAAGGACCCATTCTGGATCTCGTGGCCACTGTTCCTTCATTAAAGTGGAAAGAACACTGGACGTCGCTAGTCAATGGTCGCTAGTCAAGTTGGTTCTGCTGTTAAGTAGTTGTGTGACACTGGGCAAGACACTTACCTTCTCAACCCCAGGCTCCTTATCTATAATGAGGATACAATGCATTCCTTGCTTTAACAGACTGGTTCTAAAAATCAAATAAGATACCATATATACAACTTTTTGAAATTTAAGGAGTAAGATAAAAGCCATGGTAGTAATTATGATGATGTAAATCTTGGGCATTTTAGGCCCCTATGCAAAGTGAGGAATCCTCTTATATCAAAGGTGACACAGGTGTTAAAAGCCTTAAGTTTCTCTTTTTCCCCTCACACCCTATCATCCCTAAGTCAGGGGTACTGCTTTGCTGGCCTTTCTTTACAGAAGATCAATTATTTTTCAGGAGAGAGTGAGGAGACTGGGAAGATGGAATACCTAATCTTGGATGGCGACGCCTTCTTACCATATTGAAGGAAATATGGCGATGCCATATTGAAGGAAAGACCATCAGCTTTTGGTGGCAGCAATATGATCCCTAAGCCATTTCAGGGTCTAAGATACTGGAATGAGAGGAGCTGTCTTGGCCTTCCCATTTCTGCAAAGGGTTTAGGGCTTTAGGGATTCTGCTGATGCAGACAAAAGCCTTGGGTGTCATTCTTCCCTGCCACATGTCTCACAGGATGGCAGATCCTTTCTGTCACTTAGATGGGGAAGGGAGGATTCGTGAGGAGTAGAGAATACAAGGGCTGAAGAAACCCCCTATGAGCTACTAAAGGAAATTTAGGAGAGGGTACCTATAATAGACCTGAGTGGCATGGTTTTGGGGGCAAACAATTTCCTCTTGCTGGGTATCAGTGTCGCTTTATTACAGGCAGAGGAAAGTGTTTTTCATCAGATGAGGCTTGAGTGCTTTGAGAGTCTTAGAAAAGACATATAAGCAGGGTTTGACTCCACAGAGTCTGAGGGTGAATGCAGAGATGTTAGCACTGGAGGAGGCACAGGAATAGGCAATCTACCATTTCTTTCTACAAATTGGTGATCCTTTTGTTTGGGATGTGGGGTGCACTCAGGGGGCGGCTGACCCATGGAATCATTCAGAAGGGTGGTTCTTGAGGTCATTATTTGGATATATGGAGCTGTCTTATTTGAAGCTCCTGTTAGCTGCCAGAGTCCAAAGGACAGCGCTGTAGAGATTACAAGACCTTAGATTTGGAGCTAGAAGGGAACTTAGAAGCCATCCAGTTTAGTCCCCTCATTTTGCAGATGAGGAAACATGTTCAGAGAAATGACCTAACTTATTCAGGGTCACATAGCTGAGAAGTGTCTGAGGTAAGATTTGAACTCAAGTCTTTCAGACTTCCAGGGTCAGTACCCTCTTCACGGCACTGCAATGAAGGGGTGTGTGTGTGTGTGTGTGTGTGTGTGTGTGTGTGTGTGTGTGTGTGTGTGTGTGTGTGCGTGTGAAATTAGCAAAAACCTCAACAGCATAAAGGATACTAACATTAAAAGACAACAAATCTTAGATCAAATGCAAGACTGATGTAACACGTTGCAGAAATGGTGGACCACAGGTGTGAAACATTATAAAATGTGTCAGTCATAGTCACTATCAGTCATTTTTTCTTAACAGCTTTCCTCATATAAGGGAGGGTTAAAGTAGGGGTGTGTGTGTGTGTGTGTGTGTGTGTGTGTGTGTGTGTGTGTGTGTGTGTGTGTGTGTGTGTGATTGGGAAGTAAATGTGGCATAAAAATGCATTAATAAAACATTCTTTGAAAAAGGCAAAGCCTGAGGTTAGGAATGAGGTGATGCTAGTCCCCAGCTGATGCAGCTAGGTGGCACAGTGGATCAAGTGCCAGCCCTGGAATCAAGAGGATCTGAATTCAAATCCAGTCTCAGACACTTACTAAATGGGTGACCCTGGGAAAGTCACTTAACCCCGTTTGTCTTAGTTCCTCATCTGTAAAATGAGCTGAGATACTCTAGTATCTTTGCCAAGAAAACCCCAAATGGGGTCTTGGAGAGTCAGAGGTGATTGAAATGACTCAGCAACAAAATAAGAGAAGGAAGCAGAGACATCTTTCCCTGAAAAGTGCCAATGAGAATAGGATGGAGGGATCTGGGCAACAAGGAAGGGGACTGAGACAAGAAGACATTTCCAACTTTAATAAAGTATCCTAACCTGAGCAAACTTAACTGGATGCTGATGGAGTCTCCCTTGCCATAGCCAATGCCCTCAATAACCCTAATGAGCATAGGTAGTTGAGCCTGAGTGATAAAAAGCTGCTAGACTTTGTATATTCTGACTCTCCCCCCCTCCCCCCCCGCAGCCCACAACATACCCAGTCGATGGTGACAACATCATCATTACAACCATGACCATCATAGATAATATTTTGGAGGAGGGAAGGCAGGGCAATTGGGGTTAAATGACTTACCCAAGGTCACACAGGTAGTAAGTGTCAAGTGTCTGAGGCCACATTTGAACTCAGGTCCTTCTGACTCCAGGGCCAGTGCTTATTCACTGGGCCATCTAGCTGCCCCCACAGGTAATATTTTAATATTTTTAATAGAGCTTTAGAGTTGGCAAAGCATGATAATGTCATCTCATTTGATCCTCACAACAGTCTCATGAGATAGGTGTTATTATTGTCCTCATACTACAAATCAGGAAACTGAGTCTGAGAGAGATGAAGGTCTTACACACAACTAATAAGCTCTCTGAGGAGGGATTCGTCAATCATTGCTTACCTTTATCATTTATATACTATTTTTATGGATGCAGATTTTTCACATCTGTTCTCTGATTTCATTTTCCCAACAACTTTTCGATATTACCAGAGATATTTTTGAGCTTGTGAATTTTTTTTATGAGAATCTCGCCTCCTGATTAGAGAACCATACTTGATGTTTGCATTTGAAATAGAGATTGTGGGAATAGGATAACTGTCAGTCTTAGGTTTTGATTGTTTTGCACTGTGTGGAATATTGAACAAGCTCTGGATTTGGAGTAAGAGATCACGGGGTCTTACCTGCTGATCATATGACTCTGGGCAGGTTAGTTAATCTCTCTCTGTTTTTCTGTCTTTTGGGATTTCTTGTGGGAAGGTGTTGGGCCAGCTAATCTTTAATGTCCCTTCTAGCTCTAAATATGTGATTTTATGAGCCCCATGAGGTAGAGAGTAAAAATATCTCCATTTTACAGATAAGGAGACTGAGGCACAGAGAGATCACAGAGCTGTGATTTTTATTTGTTGCAGGCTGTTTGACTTGGAGCCAGACCTTCTGCCCCTTTTTCAGTATAACTGCCGGCAATTCTCCAGCCCCCAGGACTGCCTCTCTTCTCCTGAGTTCCTGGATCACATCCGGAAAGTAAGAGGCAAGGGGAAGAGAGATGGGGGTTGGGGAGGTCAAGTCTTTTTAGGGAGAGGAGAGATCTGTGGAAACTTGAGACCCTAGAGAGTAGCTCCGTCATTCCCCCAGGGAGAACTAGGGATGTGGGAGGAGGGACATTCCCTCTTGGGCTCTAAAAAATGTTCTCTTAGCTCAGGAGGGGCGGACTCTTAGCTGGGCCTACCAGTCACTTTTGGGAGTTTTTCCTCTACCTCTCTTACGTCACCATAGGGAACAAGTTCAGTCTTTCCCTCTTTCGGGCCACCAGTCTCCCTCCCAAACACTTGGCAAGTGAGTCTCTATCTATCTCCTAATATCAAGGGTGACATCCTAGTGATCCTAGTGAATAATCAATATTTCTAATGTGGTGTAGAGATAGAACTCAACAAAGGACTTCAGGGACCCTAGGGCAAAGTGGTTCATCACCCTGGGCCTCAGTTTCCCCGCACTTTAGGCAATGTGGGGAAATAATTGCCAAATGAAGCTTGTTGAATGCTTTGAGATCTTGAGAGGAGAGGCATGTCCTTAATTTGGATTCTTTTTTTTGCTCCTTACTATCTTTGGCTCTGGAGGGTCTGTTTAGAGATACAGGACTTTATTGGAATGGAAACCCTCTTGCTGCCTTCACTTTAGCACCTGCAAGACACAAGGCTGTAGTAGGCTGAGACAATCTTGTCTTTGCCTTAGGACAGCTTTGGGATTTTTCCAGCAGGTAGAAGCTGAGCCTCTGCTGACTGGGCAGGTTTGGTCAAATATCCCAACTGGACAGCTCCTTCTAGGACCTCTGCATAGGAGATACTAGAAGCCTTTGGGAACAGCAATGTGGTTTCTAAGCCATCTTATCATCTCAGATTCCAGAGTGAACATATCTGTTGCAGCATTTCTTCCTAGGCTCAGGGCTTGAAGAAAGAAAACAGACATCTATTAAGCCCTTACTATGAGCCAGACACTATGCTAAGTGCTTGAGAAATATCTGATTTGATCCCCACAACGATCAAGAGGTAACTGCTATTATAATCTCCATTTAATAGTTGAAGAAACAGAGGTTAAGTGACTTACCCAGGTCACACTACTAGGAAGTTTTTTAGGTCAAATTTGGACTCAGATCTTTCTTGACTACACTTTATTTACTGCACCACCTACTTTTGAGGTCTTCTGCTGCTAAAAAGGAAGAGTTTGGGTATACACTTTTCTTTTCCCTCTCCTCTACTAGGCCCCAGAGAAGCATACCATTTGTGCTGGTTGTTAAGGGAATAGTTGTCTTTGCTCTCCTAAATGTAGATCTTTCTTCCCTGGTCCTCTGGCAGGTAATGTTGGTGATTGATGCTGCAGTGACCCATGTGGAGAACTTGTCCTCCTTGGAGGAGTATCTCACCAACCTGGGCAAGAAGCACAAGGCAGTTGGTGTGAAGCTTAGCTCCTTCTCGGTAAGGCAACTGTTTACCCTCTGGGCTTCCAGGCCCAAACTCAGCCTCTTTTGCACCCCTTTTTAAAAAAAATTTTCATTTTTTCCCAATTACATATAAAAACAATTTTAACATTTTTTTTCAAATTTTGAGTTACAAGATCTCTTCCTCCCTTCCCTCCCTGCCTCATTGAGAAGGCAAGCAATCTGACATAGGTTTTATATATATATATATGTATGTATGTATGTATGTATTCATGCAAAACACATTTCCACGTAAGTCATGCTGTGAAAGAAAACACACACCCAAAAAAAAACCCACCAAGAAAAATAAAGAAAAATTATCTTTGATCTGCATTCAGACTCCACCAGTTCTTTCTCTGGAGAAGGACAGCACCTTTCATCATAAATCCTTCAGAATTGTCTCAGAGCATGGTATTGCTGAGAATAGCCGAGTTATTCACAGCAGATCATCATACAGTTTTGCTATTACTGTGTACAGTGTTCTGGTTCTGCTCATTTCCCTTTGTATCAGTTTATATAAACCTTTCTAGGTTTTTCTGAGAGTGTCCTGATTATCATTTCTTATAGCACAAATAAATATTCCATCATATACAGCAACTTGTTCAGCCATTCCCCAAATGATGGGCATCCCCTCAGTTTCCAATTCTTTGCTGCCACTAAAAGAGCTATTATAAATATTTGTGTGTATATATATAGGTCCTTTTCCTTTTTTTTTTCTTTTTATCTTTTTGGGATACAGTCCTAGGAGGGATATTGCTGGGTCAAAGGGTATGCACAATTTTATAGCCCTTTGGGCATAGTTCCAAATTGTTCTCCAAAAAAGTTGAATCAGTTCACTACTTCACTAACAATGCATTAGTGTTTTAATTTTCCCACATCTCCTTCAATATTTGTCATTTTCCTTTTCTGCCATATTAGCCAATTTGTTGGGTGTATGGTGGTAGCTCAGAGTTGTTTTAACTTTACATCTCCTTCTAGGTCCCCTCCTTCTACCAGTTGTTTTCCTGAGCTGGTAATCAGGCAGCTCCTGAAGCCTCTGCTCTGTATTGGGCACTCTATTCAAGAGAAAGGAACTTATATTCCACAGAGCAGTGGTTCTCAGCCTTCCTAATGCCTTGACCCTTTAATACTTATATGTGGGCATATCTGCATGTGGGCGGACCCATCTGGAGATGGATAGAGGAGCGGTGTCTTGGTTCCTAAGACCATTGGAAATATGTTTTCTGATGGTCTTAGGCGACCCCTGTAACCCCTGTGAAAGGGTCATTTGACCCCCAAAGGGGTCGCGACTCACAGGTTAAGAAGTGCTGCTATAGAGAGAGACAACAGGTAAACACATAAGTATGTAAAAAAGATAGGCAGGAAATAGAAAAGTTGGGGAGGGGTCAGGAAAGGCCTTATTCAATTGATAGCAATTGAACTGAGCTTTGAATAATAATAATAAAATAAATTAAATAAATAGTAATAATAATAATAACAATAATCGCTAACGTTTATATGGCATTCACTCTGTTCCTGGCACTGTGTGTGCTAAGTGCTTTACAATTATTATCTCATTCAATTCTCACAGCAACCCTGGGAGGGAGGTGATATTATGATCCCCAATTTATAAGTGAGGAAACTAAGGCAGACAGAGGTTAAGTGAGTTGCCCAGGGTCACCCAGCTAGGCTGTGTCTGAGGTTGGATTTGAATTCAGGTCTTCCTGACTTCAGGCCCAACGCTCTGTCCCTAACAGTGCTAGGGTACGATTCCTACTCTGAGGCCCTGGGAAGATGCTAAACTCTCTTACCCACATTCTATAGACTCATATAAAGAATTTACCATCCCTTTGTTCAACCCTGTGAAGCTAGAGAATACAGAAATTTTCCAGCAAATGATTCAGGCCACCCTAGGAAGTCAAAGTCCCTATGAGATGCACTCTGAAGGTGTAGGTTCTGCAGGAGATGCACCGTGCAGCACATAATAGGGCAAAAGTAAGCATTTGTTAAATGAATGGACATTCCCAATTCTTGTTTGACCCCTCCTAAGGGCTTATCTCTGTGCTGGCCTCCAAGAATGATACCACAGGGAAAGGGAATAAGAGTTTATACTGTGATTATTGTGTGTCAGGAACCATGCTAAGGATTTGTTTCAAGTATTCTTCAATTTGATCCTCACAACTCTGCAAACTATTATTATTCCCATTTTACTGTTGAAGAGATTGAGGCAAATGGCGATTAAATGACTCAACCAGAGTGACATAGCTAGTGAGTCTCTGAAGCGAGATTTGAATGCAGATCTTCCTGATTTCTACTGCACCACCAGCTACCACATGAATGGAACATATTTTTAAACTTACTGTCTATTTGTGGAAAAAGGACACAGATAGACACACACACAGACGCTCGAGAATAATGAGTAAGTTTAGGAGATGAAGATTTTAGTCTCAGCTCTGATGATACGTACCACCACCTTGATTTCTCCATCTGTCACATGGGGAGATTTGCTGCCCCTACCTGTTCCACAAGGTTGTGAAGAAGGTGGTTTCTAAAGTCTGGAGTGCGCTTCCAATGTTCTAAATGCTCTTTTGCTATTTTCCTTTGCAGACCGTGGGCGAGTCCTTACTCTACATGCTGGAGCAGTGCTTAGGGCCCTCCTTCAACGTAGCCATGAGAGAGGCATGGACACAACTCTATGGGGCCGTGGTACAGGCCATGAGCCGAGGCTGGGATGGAGAGTAGGAGTCCTCCCACTCCAAGCCCAGTCTCTACATCATGAATCCACCTCCCCTTCCTGCTGGTCTAGATACTCACTCTCTCTCTAATGTTGCTTAGGTTCCATGGTCTCCCTGCCTCCTTCCCTCTCTCTTTCTCTCTCTCTCTCTCAGGTTTGAGTATCTCCTGTTTCCTTCATGCTTCCCTGAAAGCCCAAGAGAGTGTGCAGTAGGACTACATCCCCATTCTCAACCTGTCCTTCTTTCCCTACTTCTACCAACAGAGAAGGGAAGGGACTTTTCCCCATGGATTTGGCCTCTCCTGTCCCACTCTCCACCTTTCAGTAAAGGTCATTAGAAGGAGATAGAGAGTGGCCTTTGGAGCTCCAAGCTAAGGCAGGCTCAGTGCTCCCTCTTTCCAACCATCCCTGTCTGTGTTGCCTTTCCCTATGATTATCTGTCTTCCCAAGAATGCCAGGCCTCAACCCAGTTGGGAAGTTGTCAAACTTTATCTCTGGCTCTTTCCCTTTTCTCTTTCTGTGTCTCATCCTTTCCAAACATATACCTTCTGCATGTCAAACCAATTGTCTCCTATCCTTACAAGCCAATTGCTTACAGAAACTCTTCCCTATTCTCTTGTCTTGGAGGAGACTGTGATCTGATATATCAGCTCACATTGACATATTATTTCTCCTCCCAGAGGCAAAAGGAGGGCAATGTTCACTCAAAGGAATGATTTTCCAGTAGTGGAATTTTAGGTAGGGTGGCAGTTTCTCAAGAGAGATGACTTTTCCAGTTCCCTCTTTCCCCTTTTCTTTCCTCCCTCTCTCTAACTCCCTGACCCTTCCTTCTTCCCTCCCTCTCTTCCACTTTTCTCCCTCTTCTCAAATCTATAGGATTGACTTTCAGATCTTATGGCACCACCTTAGAGCAATGGACATGAGATTGGCCAGTTTCTGGTACCCTCTTGGACGTGTTTTTGTCTTTGCTCCCAGCTACTATGCCTTTCCCACTTGTTCCTTGCTCATTCATGCAAACAGCAATTAGAGGAACTATAGGCTTCCAGATATTTTTTCCCTCCCTACCCTAGGTGTGCCTTGTAACTTGATGAGTGTGGCCATCTTTTTGTCCTCATCCACTTATTCTACTTCTTCAGCCTCTGCTCTGTGCTATGGTTATGTAAACCTCATAAGAAATAAATCAGTTCTCTGTGCAGCTCTGACTTCCCTGGCTTTGTCATTTTTGGATGGGTATGTGTGTGAGATGCAAGGACTGTGGATAGCAGTGTATTTTGCAGATAAAAGGAGAAGCCAGAAAGGAGAAATCTAAGATAATACCAAGAAGAAAATCAAGGAATACTAGGGCGTTCTTGAAAACTGGGAGTCAGAATAAAGATATGGGATTTGAAATTAGGTGAATAATCAAGTCAAGAACCACCAGGGTGCTGGAGGTCAAAGTGGGGCAGAGAATCAGAAACCAGGTAAACAACTGAGACAGCTGACCCAGGATCTTACCTTGGGTCTGAGGGGGAGAGAGTGGGAAAGAGCTGAGAGGAGAAGACCCTCCCAAGACCTAGAAACATTAATTTATGAGACCCAGATTTTGGCCACCAGATCTTCAGATCAAGAATCTGCTCTGAAAACTGGGAATATTCTGAGAAAATGGTATCTGGAAAGAGAGAGAAGGAATCAGCTTGATTATTTGAGAGTGGAGGAGGCTGAGCTATATCCTGTGTTTTCCCATTCAGACATTAGGAGAAAGAGAACAATCTGCAAACCGTAAGCTAGCAGGTTGATTTCAATTCTTAGGAAAATTCTAGAATGGTCATTAGAGAGCTGGTCGATGAGCAAATACCTGGCAAGTGAAGCAGTGACCACAGAGCCAACATGGCATCATCAAGGATCAGGCACGCCAGATTAACATTATTTCCTTTTTTGACAGGCTCACTAAACTGGCAGATGATAAAAGTGATATAGCTATGGTTTGTTCAGCTATTAGAAAGACATTTAATAAATATATAGTGCCTGACAGGGAGAGGGGGGAGGATGAAGAAATAGGGAATTTGGAACTGGTTCAAGAGCTGGACTCAAGGATTTAATGTTTCAATGTCAACTTGGCAGGAGGACTCCAGTAGGGTTACCCCAGAGCTTGTTGGACCTTCATTGCTTAGAATTTTTATCAGTGACTTGCATAAAAGCATAGCTAGGAATGTTAATCAAGTTTGTAGATGAATCAAACTGGGATGGATAGCTAACATGCTGTATAACTGATCAGATCAAAAAAGATATTAATAGGCCAGGATAATTGGCTGACTCTAATAAGATGAACTTCAATAGAGATGAATGTAAAGTCTTATGCTTTGGTTAAAAAAAATTTACTTTATAAGTACAAGATACATTAGAAAAAATGCTTAAAGTACATGATACACATGAAAAAATGGATATGTACAGGATACATATGAAAAATACTGGTAGGGGTAGAGTAGAAATGGCAGAGTAAAAGTTCACAACTGCCAAACTTCTCCCAAAATCTTTCCTACAAAATGATCATAGAAAACACCAAATAGGTTTTAGCAGGAGAGTTAAGAAAAAGTCATAAGACATTTCCCCAGCCCAAGGCAGTTTAGGAAGACAGAAAGGGGGGGGTTGTCTGTGGACACTGAGGTGGGGGGAAGGACAGCAGAAGCTGAGTGCTGCAGAAGTGGTAAGGACTGTGGACTATAGGGTAGCAGCAGTGCCTAGAAATAATAAGAGGACTGAACACTTAGTTAGAAAGAGATCCCAGGGGACCCTGTAGTAGTACTGACTGCAGGATCAGATATTACTTAGCAACTCTGTCATGTATTACCAGATCTGTGATGCAGTTCTAGGGTAGAAAGGATTGGTTGCAGTAATGAGGGAGCAGAGCACAGAGCAGAAGGGCAGATCTCTCTCAAAATCATAACATGTTGTAACAGGCCCCCAAATTGAGCTGTAAAAGCAGAAAGATGTAAAAGTCCACAGCTCAGGTCAGTCTTCCCCCCCAGTGGAAGTGAGCAGAGATCAACTCTAACATAAATTCTAAAGTGATAGTCTGGAAAAAATGAGCAAAGAACAACAATAACAAAATGAACCTGACATAAAAGGTTGCTATAGTGATAAGAAAGCTCAAGACAAAAACTCAGTAAACAATGACTTGAAAACACCTATAAGCAAAAGTTCAAAGAAAAATGCATATTGGACTCAAGTCAACAAGTATTCCTAGAAGAGTTTTTTTAAAAAAAGAACAAAAATGATTTTTTTTTTGTTGCTTTTTGGAGGGGGAAGGTAATTGGGGTTAAATGACTTGCCCAAGGTCACATGGATAGTTTTGTGTTAAGTGTCTGAGGCCAGATTTGAACTTAGATCCTCCTGACTCCAGGGCCAGTGTTCTATTCACTGCACCACCTAGCTGCTGCCCAAAAATTATTCTTAAAAATCAAATAAGATCAGTAGAGGAAAAATTGGGAACAGAAATGAGAACCATGCAAGACAAGTATGAAAAAGAGAATTAGCAGGTTGGTAGAAGAGGCTCAAAAGTTACTGAAGAAAATAGTTACTTAAAAATCATAATTGGCCAAGCGGTAAAAGAAATAGAAACTCTCACTGAAGAAAATAAATGTATAAAAATTAGAAGTGATCAACTGAAAGCTAATGACTGTGAGACATCAAGAAACTATAAAACAAAGTTAAAAGAATGAAAAAATAGAAGAAAATATGAAATATTTCAGGAAAAACAACTGACTTGGAAAGCAGATTAAGAAGAAATAATTTGAGAATTATTGAACTGCTCAAAAGCTATGAAAAGAAAAAAGAGCCTAGACATCATATTTCTAGAAATTATAAAGGAAAACTACTCAGATATCTTAGAACCAGAGGGCAAAGTAGAAATTGAAAGACTCTGCCAAGCACCTCATTAAAGAAATACCCAAATGAAAAATCCCAGCAATATTATAACCAGAGCTTCCAGGTCAAGGAGAAAACATTTTAATCAGTCAGAAAGAAATGTCATGGAGCCACAGTCAGGCTCACATAAAATTTAACAGCTACCACTATAAAGGAGCTGAGGGCTAAGAATATTATTTTCTTGAAGGCAAAGGAGCTAGGATTACAACCTGGAATTACCTACTTAGCAAACTTGAGTATAATCCTACAAAGAAAAAATGAGTATTTAATGAAATAGAGGACTTCTAAGCACTTCTGATGAAAACACTAGAGCTGAATGGGAAGTTTAACATTCAAACACAAGACTCAAAGGAAGCATAAAAAAGGTAAACATGAGTGAGAAGTCATAAGGAATTTAGCAAAGTTAAACTGTTTACATTCCCATATGGGAAGATGATACTTAGAGTCCCTAAGAATATTATCATCATTAGGACAGTCAGAAGGAGTCTACATAGACAGAGGGCATGTGTGTGAATCTATTATATTAAGATGATCTCAAAAGAAGATTGGAAGGGTGAAGAAGAGAGAAGCAGTGGGAGAAGGGGAAAATTATTTTACCTAAAGGAGGCATGCAAAGAAGAATTTATACAATAAAGGGGAAAACATGCGTGTAGGAAGTAGTAGGCAACACTTGGAATTTATTCTCATCTGAACTAGTCAAGGAGGGAAGAGTTTATACATATATACAGTTGGTGATAGAAATTCATCTTACCCGATAGGAAAGGAAGAGGAGAAGGGGTTAAGATAAAATCAGGGGGAATGATAAGGGAGGGTAGATTAAGGGAGGTGGGTGTCAAAAACAAAACAGATTTTTGAGGAAGGAACTGGGTAAAAAAAGAGAAGTGAAAATTGAAGAGAATAGAAAGGAGGGAAATATACAGTTAGCAATTATAACTGTGAATGTTAATAGGAAGAATTCACTCATAAAATGGAAGAGGATAGCTGACTAGAGGAGAAACTTGAATCCAACAACAGCTTGTTTAGAAGAGATGCACTTGAAATAGAATGAAACGCACAGAGTTAGAATAAGGAACTGGAACAGAATCTATTATGCTTCAGCTGAAGTAAAAAAGGCAGGGGGTAAGAATCACGGTCTCAGACAAAGCAAAAAAAGCAAAAATGGGCTTAATTAAAAGATAAGAAAGGACACTATATTTTGCTAAGAGGCACTATAGACAATGGATTGATATCCATGCTGAACATATTTACACACCAAATGACATAGTATCCAAATTCTCAAAGGAAAATTAAATTAATTATAGGAGAAAACAGTAAAAGTACATTAGTAAGGCACCTCGATTTATCCTTCTCAGACCAAGATAAATTTAGTCTTAAAAAATAAGAAAGAAATTAAGGAATGCATACAATTTTAGAAAAGTTAGATATGATTGGCCTCTGGAAAATATTGAATGGGAACAGAAAGGAATATATCTGTCCTCAGTTGTGCATGGCACCTTCACAAAAATTGACCTGTATTAGGACATAAAAACCTCCTAGAATGCAGAAAAGCAAAAATACTATATACGCCCTATTCAGACCATAACATAATTAAAATAATATACAATAAAGGCTGTGGAAGCATAGATTAAAAATTAACTGGAAATTAAATAATCTAAGTCTAAAGAACAAGTGAGTCAAAGAACAAATCATAGAAACCATTAATAATTTCATTAAAGATAAAGCCAACAATGAGACAAGATACCAAACCTGCCAAAATTTGTGGAATACAGCCAATGCAGTACTTAGAGGAAAAATTATGTCTGTAAACATTTACATCAACAAAAAAGAGACAGAGCAGATCAGTGAATTGAGCATGTAACTAGGAAAAAAACTGAGAAAAACAACAAATTTAAAATCTCCAACTAAACCCCCAAAATAGAAATCATAAAAATCAAAGGAGAGATTAATAAAATTTAAAGTAAAAAAAATGAACTAATCAAGCTAAAAGAGAACTTTCTGAAAATAACATTAAAATAGATAAACCATTGGCCAATTTGATTTTTCAAAAAGAAAGAAGGAATTAAAATTACTGGCATCAAAAATTGTAAGGTTAAATATGCTACCAAATGAAGATGAAATTAAAGCAATTTTTAGGACTTATTTTGCCCAACTTTATGAAAATAAAACTCAATCTAAATGACATGAATGAATCTTTACCAGCATATATATCGCCAGATTAACAGAATAAGAAAATGGAATAGTTAAATAGCCCTATTTTAGAAAAAAAAATAAACAAGCCAGAAATGGACTTCTGAAGACCCCCCCATTTCCCCAACCTTTGCCCCCAAGACCAGAATGACATACAAATATTGTCAAACATTTAAAGAAAAAATAATTCCAATAATATATAGACTGCTTGAAACAAAGGGGAAGGCAGGGCAATTGGGGTTAAATAACTTGCCCAAGGTCACAGAGCTAGTAAGTGTTAAGTGTCTGAGGTCAGATTTGAACTCAGGTTCTCCTGACTCCAGGGCCAGAGCTCTACTCACTGCACCACCTAGCTGCCCCATCCTACTACATTTTAACAGAAAATTTCTCTGATAAAAGTCTTATTTCTCAATCGTGAGAATTGTGGGAGCTGAGTGAACCACACTGACTCCATCTTGTGACTCAATTCTGAAACTAGTTCAGTTCCTTTTCTATTCAATTATGGGTCTAATCCAATTTCTGTCTTGTGAGAAAACTTTATTCCATCATGGGAATTGTGAGAAAACTTGTTACTTATTTGAACCTAGATCTTTGTGGCTGGGAAGCTGGACTCCTCTACCTGTTGCTCAGAGAACCTTAACTAAGAATGAAATATGCTGATCAGAAACCTATTCAGATCCAAAGATTGATTCAAGGAGTTTTTTTTTTCCACAATTATACATCTCAAGTAACCCATATGTCTTATCTGAAGATTGGCTCCACACTGTTCAATCAGTTACTTTTTCTTTATTCCTTTGATTGAATACAGACACTTGGGGAAGGGGGATACCTCTTTTTCTGATTTTATGGAATTGTACTTGTTTTCTTTTCTTCTCCTCACTTGGAAAGCACCTAATTTTTCCTCCAATTAGAAACTAAATTACCTACTTTTGTACCCTTGTTTATATTCTGTTAATTGTTTTCTTTTAATACATAAAAGTCTATCTCCTCCTGCATTCAGGGTCCAGAGTCAAGCTGAGGAAGCCTGTTCCCTATTTGATATTCTTGGAAGTTTAAAACTTTGTTTCCTCAGTTATTTCAGATTTTACCCAGCACAAAGTTGTATATAGAACTGAGTAAAATTTATAAAAATGAGAGCCAATATCCAATCAGTAAATGGTAAAAGGACATGATCAGGCAATTTTCCAAAGAAGAAATCAAATCTACCAATAATCATATAAAACTGCTCTAAATTACTAGTAATTGGGGAAGTGCAAACTAAAACAACTTTGAGGTACCACCTCATACTGTTCAGATTGGCTACAATGACAGAAAAAGAAAAGAACAAATGCTAGAGAGGATGTAGGAAAAAAGTTCCACTAATGCACTATTTATTGGTGGAGCTGTGAACTAGTCCAACCATTCTGGAGAACAATTTGGAAATGTGCTTGAAGAGCTGCATGTACCCTTTGACCCAGCAGTACTGCTACTAGGTCTATACCCCCAAAAAGATAAAAGGAAAAGGAAAAAGACTCATGTCTACAAAAATATTTATAGCAAAGAATTGGACACTGAGAAGATGCCTATCAGTTGGGGAATGACTAAACAAGTTATGTTATATCAGTGTGACGGAATGCTATTGTTCTGTAAGAAAAGACATGGGGAATAGTTTCAGAAAGACCTCATAAGATTTATGTGAGCTGATGAAAAGTTCAGGGAACAGGAGGAAGAGAATAATGTACACAAATAACAGCAATATTGAAATGATAACCAACTTTGAAAGACTTAGCAACTCTGATCAATGATCTGCAACAATGCCAATGGGTTTATGATGAAAAATGTTATCCACTTCCAGAGAGATAACTGATGGAATCTGAGGACAAATTGAAGCACATTTTCCTTCTTTCTTTATTTTTTCTTGCTTTTTCTCTCATAACATGGTGTATCATTAATGTATCATTAATGGGCAAAAAGATCTTTCTTGCCCATTAACAGGCTGATATGACCTGCTTTGATTCTGATTCACATGAGCCTGAGTCCCATGGAGCCTGTGGTAGGAGGAGCTTACTGCATGGGTGGATCAGGAATGGGTGGAGTAGGAAGTTGGAGAGTGAGGTGGAGCTGAGAGAGAGATGAGGCAGAGAGAGGCAGAGCAGCTAGTGTGGGTGAGAGAGGGGCATTTTGCCTAATTTGTTTGTGGGGAGGCCTGATGGGGGAAAGGCTTGGGGACAGTGGTGCTCCCTGGATTGATAATGTGTACCAACTTCTTTATTACTGTGGTGGATTTGGCTTTGTGATATATGAGTAAATATCTTGGTTTTGTCTTTGAAGAAGAGAGTCTTTTATATCTTGAGATTCAAACCTGGAAATATGCCTGCATTTTCATAGTAGTTGCTATGGGTATCTCACTGGTGATATACACGACTTGTGTGGAAATTTTTTTTTCCCCACTTAATAGTATTTATTTTTTTCCAATCATAAGTAAAGTTAGTTTTCAACATTTACTTTTATAAGATTTTGAATTCCAATTTTTTTCTCCCCCCCCCCGCCAGAGAGCATGTAGCATGATATAGGTTATACATGTACAATCCTATTAGACATATTTCCACATTAGTCATGTTGTGAAGGAAGAATCAGAACAACAGGGAAAAACCACAAGAAAAAAAGAGCAAATAGTATGTTTCAATTTACAGTCAGACTCCATAGTTTTTCTTTGGATGTGGATAGAATTATTCCATTATGAGTCTTTTGGAATTGTCTTAGATCATTGTATTGCTGAGAAGAGCTAGGTCTATCAATGGAAATATGTTTTGCACGACTTCATATGTATAATAAGGATTGTATTTTTTTGCATTCTCAAAGGGTCATGGGGGGAGTGGAAAGAGGGAGATAATTTGGAACTGAAAAGAAAAATAATTTTTCTTTAAAAAATTACACCTAGAGGATACATATTTAAATGCTTCACATTGCTAATAACAAGGGGAAATGCAAATGAAAACAACATTGAGGTCTTACCTCAGAATCAGCAAATTTGTAAAGACGAGAAAAGATGGGAATAGTCAATGTCAAAGGAATTACGGAAAGATAAGCATATTAATGAACTGTTGGCGGAGCTGTGACGGGGTCCAACCATTCTGGAAAGGCATTTGGAATTGATTTAAGAAAGTGGCTGAAAAAAAAAAGAAGAAAAAAGTGGCTGAAATGTCCATACCCTTTGATCTGGAAATCCTATGGCTGGGCATCTATCCCTACGGAGATCAAAGACAGAAAGGTCCTATATAAAGACTAGATATTTATAGTTGCAGTTCTATATAGTAGCGGAAGAATTAGAAACAGAATAGATTTATCAGCTGTGGAATGGCTAAATGGATTATAGTACATAAACATGATAGAATATTATTATACCACAAGAAATGAATTAATTCAGAGAGATGGGAAGACATATGAAATGACTGAAAATTGAAGTAAATAGATCCAGGAAAACAATATATGTAATGATCACACAATGTAAACAGGAAGAACAAGAATGACAGTAGGGAAAATGTAAGATGGAACATTGTACAATTATAATGACAAGTCTGACCCCTCCCCCAAGAGATGTGCAAATGCACCGGCTCTCCTCCTTTGCAAAGACAGAGGACTGAGGATGTGGAACGCTGATCACACTGTTGGACTTGAACGATGTATTTATTAGTTTTATTGGAGGCTTTTTTTCTTATTGCATTTATTACTACATTTATTTATTTTAGAAGCTGTCCCATTTCTGATGATGACTACCCGTGGTCAAGTTACTTAACCTCTCTGGGCCTCAGGTTTCTCGTCTATAAAACAAAGAGATTGGATTAGATGACCTTTGAGGGCCCTTCAGCTCTACATCTATGATTCTCTGAGTAGGAGAGGGGAAAGAATATATTGGGAAATGAAGGTGAGATAAAAACAAAAGATATCAATGAATATTCCATTTAAAAGCAACTATACTTGTTTGTTGTTGCTGTTGTTCATCTGTCTCAGTCACGTCTGACCCTTGGTGACCTCATTTGGGGTTTCCTTGGCAAAGATACCGGAGTAGTTTGCCATTTCCTTCACCAGCTCATTTTACAGATGAGGAAACTGAGACAAACAGGATTAAGTGACTTGTCCACGATTACACAGCTGAGGCCAGATTTGAAGTCAGGAACATAAGTCTTCCTGACTCCAGGCCTGGTACTCTATCCACTACGCCACCAAGTTTGCCTTCTTTTGGGTGTAGATTGGACCAGATAACTGCTGAGGTCACATCTGACACTGAAATGGTATAATTCTGAGAAACGGTAAGGACCTGTGTTGGCAGTACAAAGAGAACAGAGACCCAGGGACAGAGAGGAGGGGTTTAGAACCCACCATTTCCATGGAAACTGGCAAGAGCTTTATGAAGCTAGGTGACTGATTGAAGGCATAAGATTGAACAGAGATTTCTTCCAACTATTTTTTTCTGGCACACAGTGATAATAGGGTGTCGGAAGGGGAAATACAGGAAAAAACCAGATGACTGTGAGGACAGGAAATATGGATTAGAGGGTTTTATAGTTTGTAAAGTTTTTTTTCTAAACTAATTATGTGATTTACAAACTGTATTAGTAAAGTGGTCCCATTTTTTTTTTACAAAAACGTTGTGCTCCACCTACTTTTTATAAAACAATCTACATAATTTTCTTAACCCTTATTTTTTATTCAAGTCAACAAGCATTTATTAAAGGAACATTTTCTTTAAAATATAGGATCTGGGAAGAAGTGACTAGTCAGAGGAAGGGGCCCACAGGGGCAGAGTGAGCTATCAGGGTGAAAAGGCTGTTGTGACATGGGGAAAGTCTGGAGACACAAATAAAATTAAGAACTTTTAATAATATGTATACTAGAAGCAAATATTTTTTTTTTGGAGGGGGGAAGGTAGGGCAATTGGGGTTGTGACTTGCCCAAGGTCATAGGGCTAGTAAGTGTTAAGTGTCTGAGGCTGGAATTCAACTCAGGTCCTCCTGACCCCAGGGCTGGTGCTCTGTTCACTGAGCCACCTAGCCACCCCTTATTTTTCATACGTACTAAACACTAAATGCAGTGGGATCCTATATTCACTACATCTTTTAGTCAATTGCAAAAAAAAAAAGTAAGAAAAATAAAGAGAAAAAATGTGCTTCAATCTGCACTTAGGCTACATCAATTATCTATCTGGAAATGGATAGCATTTTTCATCCATCATAAGCCTATTGGAATTGTTCTGGATTAGAGCTTCTAAGTCTTTCATAGTTGATTTCATCTCAAGTATCTCATTCATTTTGTTCCCTTATTGAATGTTGCTTGCAGAAGGTGGTTTGCTCTCTACTTATACCCTCATTCAAGATGCTCTCAATTTTTGTATAGATGACTTTTTTTTTACTTTTTTTTGGAGGGCAATTGGGGTTAACTGACTTGCCCAAGGTCACATGACTAGTTTTTTGTGTTAGTGTCCATGTTCAAATTTGAACTCAGGTCCTCCTGACTCTAGGGCCAGTGCTTTATTCACTGTGCCATGTAGCCAGCCCAACAGATAACTCTTACAAAGATGGGAAAGTAGGCATGTAGGTCAGGAGCTGTGCTCTTGATGCCCTTTTTAAAAATATTAGTAAGGTCTAAATTGTTGGGGTTTTTTTTTGTAGCTTTGCCAACGTCCACTTCATATAACTTGGTGCCTTCTCATTGTGTCACCTCAAGTGTGAATCTCTTCTGCATACACTTGGTCCAATCTGATTACTTTTCCCATTTTGGTTCTCTTTATTGCCATGCCTACCTCTTCTATAAGACCATTTGGGACTTTGATGATAGAATCTAAAAATGGTGGCTTAACTTCATATTTTAACTTGTTTTCCAGTCCCCATGGCTGCTACTGCCTTCCCTTCTGAGATTTTCTTCCATCTGCTTTGAATAAACCTTGTATGGGCTTAGTTCTTTTTTTTTTTTTTTT
>CM053582.1:434696577-434734863 GCA_028627135.1 Pseudochirops cupreus
AGCCCAAAAAGCATTCTTGGAGAATTTCTTAGAGAGTCTCAAGAGGGATTTTAAAAATGAAATTAGAGAGGCAGAAAATAAATTTAAATCTACAGTGACCAAATTGGAAAAAAATTTCACAGAAGAAAACAAAGCTTTAAAACACCCATAAATAACTTTAGGTAATATACCAGTGCAGTATATAGTTGTAGTGAAAAGAACTTTGTTCACAGCTCTCACTGCTATTGGGACTTATTCTTAGAGATAATAGTTCCCTTCTCTGGACAAGCACAAGTTGTTGCTATTTTAACATTCAGAAATAGTTAAAGGAACATAATTGGAAAGGATAGTTGTCAGGCAGGAGACGCAGGAGCTTTTGGGTTCCAGCCTCTTGCAGGTTCAGTCTTGATCTGGGCATTCAGAAGGACAGCATTGGAGACATGATAAGGGTTATTTGATTTATTCTTCTCCAGGGGATTGCTGATAATGGGAGTACCAACTCCTACAGTATCCACTAATTATTCTTCTCACAGGGGGCAAGAATGGGAGCTCTAACTTCTACAGCATCCCCCAAGTCTCAAAGGGGGCCAGGTGAGACAACTGAAGCATTCTAGCTTATACATCCCCCCCCCCAAGCCTTGATGGAAGCCAGTCAAGGTGCGCACAGCATTCCAGCTTGCTCATTCCCCCATCCTCAAGCCTTGATGGGAGACAGTCAAGGTGCGCACAGTATTCCAGCTTGTGCATTCCACCTAAGCCTTGATGGGGGCTGGTCAAGGCAGGTACAACTTTACATTACCCACTTACTGACCAGTGCTCACTTGATTTATAGAGGAGCACACAAAGAAGGCAATTTTCCAGCAATAGCCTCACAAGTTTACATTAACTTTGGCAATATCATGGTGACTTAGCACAGAGCATGCACAGTGTGCTATTTACAACTTAACTCAAATGTTTATATTACTTTAAGATTATAATGTGATGGGCAAGTATGGTGAGAATATTTACAAGCTATGAGCCTGGGAACTAGCAGATTGTTTATGGCCATGGATCCTGGGAATTTACTAGCTAAAAAAAGAACAACAAATCCACCTTACACATCAATCAATAGAAGTCTGCATCTTATAACAGCATAAGGCATCTGGCCTGTATCATCAAAACTGCTGCTATATTCAAAGAAGGAGGAGGAGGAGGAGGAGAAGGAGGAGGAGGAGGAGGAGGAAAAAGAGGATTAGAGTCAGGTAAGCACGTTCAATGTGTGTCCAGTTCTTTCAAACAGATCTTCAGGGATGGCTTACCAAGGAATCTTCCTCATCCTTAGTGGCAGGCATTATGGGAAGCCCATGGAGAGGTAGCAGAATGGGCCCAGCAGAGTGCAATGTCCATCAGGAAGGGACTAGGGAGAGCAAGGGGATAACATAAACTGAAGACACTGGCCTTGTGGCATCTGATGTGTGAGTTGCCCCTCTACACATGTGTCTTGGTTATGCATGTTCCCCAGCTGTATGCTCTATTTGTGATCCTTATATGTGTTTCTTCTTCTCATTGGTGGTACCTGTATTAATGGAAGAGTGTGCCCAGGGTTTATTGGGGGAAGGGTAGAAATGTTCTGTCATTATTTTTCTTACTATGCTATTTCATTAAATGCCTTTGCATTGAACTAACTGGCTCTTGGGCTATTTGAAGCATTTATTAAATTTTATTTTTAATTAAATTTTATTTTATTTGTAGATCTACATTTTCTACCCTGACCAAAGTAGAAGGGAAAAAAAAAAGCCTTTTCCTAAACATATATAGTCAAGCAAAAAAAAAAAAAACCTACATTGGCTATGTCCAAAAACAGAAAGAAAGAAAGAAAAAGGTTTCACTCTGTGGAAGTGGGTAGCATGTTTCAATTTGAGTCTCTGACTATCAAATGCTGTTGATAGGGCTCACAACCTATAATTTTAAGTGAATGAGGAATTTTTTTTTTGTCTTTTTGGAGGGGGAAGGCAGGACAATTAGGGTTAAGTGACTTGCCCAAGGTCACACAGCTAGTAAGTATGTCAAGTATCTGAGGCCGGATTTAAACTCAGGTCCTCCTGACTCCAGGACTGATGCTCTATTCACTGTGCCACCTAGCTGCCCCATGGATGAGGAAATTAAAGAGTACTTGGAACTGGTTGGATTAGAATATTTTCTATGGTGACTTAACCTTGGACTGTGTCTCCTGGTTGTCCTTTGCCACCATATTCATGGATTTTGTTCAGCCTAGAATCCCATAGATCATCTTGTGTCTTTTCTTAGATGACTTGTCTTTATAAATGTTTTGTGCATTGGGTTGGTTCACTAATTTCACAGCTAATCTCCTCTTGAAGGGAATCTTTACAAGGACCTTCTGGATTTGTCAGTGACCTCCTCCCTCTCCACCTAAACATTCTACACTGAGGCCACAACTCTGACTATTCATAGCATCCTGAGTATACCCCTGCTCCTATGTGCTTTTTGTCCTGCTTACTATTTTCTTCTCTTTTTCTTTTAAAAATGTTTTGTTTGTTTCTTTTAAAACTAGATGATAAGTCACTTCAGTGGACAACATTGGCCAAAGAGTTCCTATTACAATGAAGTAGGTTAGAGAAATAAATAACCTTAAAAACTATGGGGAGAAGGGGAGGACAGGGGTGTGAAGTAAATACAAAAGACTGAATCTGGACCAATGTTTTCTGAACAAGCAAGAATAGGCATACATCTCAATGAGACTGGTATAAACGAAGCCACCAAACTCCTAGAATAAAGAAGGACAGAGAGAGAGACAAACAGACAGACAGACAGACACACACACAGATAGACAGAGAGAGACAAAGAGAAAGACAGAGACAGAGACAGAGAAACAGAGAGAGAGACAGAGAGTCAGAGAGAGAGAGAGAAAAAGAAAGAGAGACAGAGAGAGAGAGAAAGAGAGATAGAGACAGACAGATAGAGAGAGAGAGAGAGAGAAAGCAGGAGAAAGGGTGATGATGGTGAGGGTTAGACTGAGGGAATGTCAAACCAAAAATACTGCTTGGAGTTGTAATTCTGTGCTCAGGGCAAAGGTTTATTATTTAAAAAAAATAGACTGTGCCATCAAATAAAATTCATATGGTCATGACCTAAGTACTATTTTCCCTGTTGGATTCTGTCTTGACCTTTCTTGTCTTGATTATTCTCCATTCTGATTATTAAAAAGAAAGAAGGAGGGGCGGCAGGTGGCACAGTGAGTAGAGCACTGCCCCCAGAGTCAGGAGGACCTGAGTTCAAATGTGGCCTCAGACACTTAACACTTACTAGCCATGTGACTTGGGCAAGTCATTTAACCCCAATTGCCCTGCCCTCCCCTCTGCAAAAAAAAAAAATAGAAAGAAGGAAACAAGTGAGTTGTTTTTGTTTTTTTGGTGCCTACTATGTGCCAGGCACTTTACAAATATTATCTCATTTATCCTCACAAAAACCCTGGGAAGTAGATTATTACCCCCACTTTATGGTCAAAGAAACTGAGGCAGAAAGAGGCTGAGTGACTTGCTCAGTGTTACACAGTAAGTGTCTGAGGCTAGATCTGAACTCAGGTCCTCTTGACTCCAGTTCCAGTGCTCTGTCCCTTGTGCCCCAAAGCTGCCTCTAGAGAGTTCCTTAGATCATTGATTTAGAGCTTGGAGTAATTCTACCCTCCCCCAACAATCATAGCCCTCAGTCTTTGGGATCAGTGTAGCAAGATAATTAATTTAGAGCTAGCACGGTCCTTGGAGTCCAACCCCCTCATTCTACAGATAGGGAAACTGAGACTCAGAGGGGCATATGACTCATTCAAGCTCCCAGGGATAGGAAGCAACAGCAGCAGGATTTCGACTCAGTCCTTTTATTCCTTGGTCTCACTGTGAGAGCACAGTAGGGCAAGAACTTCAGAGAGGTTAAGTGATTTGTCCATAGCCAAGCTGCAGTCAAGGTCAGTACTAGAACAAGCCAGATCATGCAGTTGTTTATTTTTAAAATATGTATTTATTTTGTTAAATATTTCCCAGTTACATTTTTTTTGTGGGGGAGAGACAATTGGTGACTTACCTAGGATCACACAGCTAGTAAGTGTCTGGAGCTGGACTTGAACTCATGTCCTCCTAGCTCCAGGGCCTGTGTTGTATCCACTGTGCCACCTAGCTACACCTCCCGATTACATTTAAAATTTGTTTTAACAGTTTTTTTTGAGAGGGGAAGGCAAAGGAATTGCAGTTAAGTGACTTGCCCAAGGTCACATAGCTAGTTAAGTGTCAAGTATCTGAGGTCACATTTGAACTCAGATCTTCCTGACTTTAGGACCGGTGCTCTATTCACTGTGCCTATCTTGCCTATCAGTCTCATAACCCTGTCAAAAAGGAAATGATATTAGTTTGGCATGATTTATTGGTTTCCAGATTCATTCTTTTAAGGCTCTGCTCTCCTCTTTCCCTGCTCCCTTTCTCTCCTTGCTTCTCTTCTCTCCCTTCTCCCCTCTTACCTCCTCCCCTTGTCCAATTACTCCAACCCTCTTTCTTCATCATCTGTGACCTATTGGTTATCTTTGACACAGTGACAACTCCTTCCTGTTCAATACTCTTGTTTTTGGGGACACTAGACTACTCTGTTTCTGCTCTTGTCTATGGAACCTCCCCTTTTCTATGTCTTCAACATCCTTTCCTCTTTATCTCTCTCTCTCTTTCTTTCCCAGAACATCTCTGCAGATGATTCCAAACCTATATTTACAGACCTGACCTTTCTTCTGAGCTTCAGACCCACATTTTTGACTGTCTATAAGATCTCATTACAGGAATTTCATGCCCGCTTAATTTTCTTAAATTTTGTTGTTGTTGTTTAGTTGTTTCAGTTGTGTCCAACCTTTTGTTACCCATTTTTTTTTGCCTTTTGGAGGGGGGATGTTAGGGTACTTGGGGTTGATTGACTTGCCCAAGGTCACAGGGCTAGTTTTGTGTTAAGTGTCTGAGGCCAGATTTGAACTCAGGTCCTCCTGACTCCAGGGCTGGTGCTCTATTTACTGCACCTCCTAGCCACCCCAATTTGGGGTTTTCTTGATACAGATGCTGGAGTTGTTTGCCATTTCTTTCTCCAGTTCATTTTACAGATGAGGAAACTGAGACAAACAGGGTTAAGGGACTTGCCCATGATCACACAGCTAATAAGTGTTTGAGACTGAATTTGAACTCAGGTCTTTCAGACTCCAGCTCAGCACTCTATCCACTGTGCCACCTAGCTTTCCTCCTTAAACTTTAACCTGTCCCAAATCAAGGTTATCATCTTTTCCCTAGACCTAATCATCTTTCTAACATCACTATTTCTGGCTGTGATACCATTCCTTCTTCCCTGTTCACAACCTTTGTTGTTGTCTTTGACTCTTGCCTTTCCTTCACTCTGGGTGATGTGAGGCTCAGAAGAGATCATGGATTTCCATCTATTATGAGCCCTTTGTCTACTTTAAAGCACTATATAAATGACAGTTGTTGTTATTACCGTTAGCCTGCATTCAACAGGCCTCCAGGTTTCCTTCCCTGAACCTTCTACTCCTCTTCTCTTGAACTTAAGCAATGTTTATGGAGCAATATAGGAGTGTGCTAGTAAAATGTTTAACAACCAGGCTGGGAGTGGGAGTGGGAAATACACACACACATACATTTAAGTTTAATCTGCATTAGTAACACTACTTAAGTCTAGACAATCAACAAAACAATAAATCAAACTCTGATTTGTAGCATTTGTGGATTTTTGAGGTGCTAAGTGCTCACACTGAAAATCTGACAATCAGTTCTGTGAGCTGGTAGAACTGGCTCCAGCAATACCTCTGCTTCTTTTCTCCTATCCAGTCAGTTGCCAAGTCCTATCGATTTTACTTCTGCATTTTCTCTTAAGCTTATCCCCTATTCTTGTTGCCATAATACTTGAACAGGTTCTAAATACCACCAGCATGGTATTGCAATAGCCTCCTAATAGCTTGCCTCTAGTCCCCCCTGACTAATCCATTTTTCATAATCTTCCATACACATAGATACAGTCAAGTCACTCATAAATCCTCAATGATTTTTCCCTTCTGATATTACCTTCCAACCACTCTGAATACATTTTGTATGTACCTAGCTATTTTCAGGCTTTCTCTCCCATTGCAATGTTTCCTCTAGGCTCTGATATCCCTCTAGCTCCGCTTTCTGTTGTCTTCTCTAATTAGAAAATAAGCTCTTTTTGTGGTGGCCAAGAACTGGAAATTGAGGAAATACCCATCAATTGAGGAATGGCTGAACAAGTTGTGATATATGAATGTAATGGGATACTATTGTGCTATAAGAAATGATGAGCAAGTGGACTTCAGAAAAACCTGAAAAGACTGACATGAACTGATGTTGAGCGAAGGGAGCAGAACCAGGAGAACACTGTACCCAGTAACAGCCACATTGTTCAATGACTGGCTTTGTTAGACTTAGCTCTTCTCAGCAATGCAAGGACCTAAAATAACTCCAAAAGACCCATGATGGAAAATGGCATCCACATCCAGAGAAAGAAATATGGAGTCTGAATGCAGAGTCAAGCATACTATTTGCTCTTCTTTGTTTTTTCTTTCTCATGGTTCCTCACATATGTTCTAATTATTCTATACAACATGACTAATGTGAAAATACCTTTAATAAGAATGTATATGTAATGCCTATATCAAATCACATGCCGTCTTGGGGATGGAGGCAGAGAAAACTTAAAACTTACGGAAGCAAATGTTGAAAACTAAAAATAAATTAATTTGTTAAAAAAAAAAAAGAAAGAAAGAAAATGAGCTCCTTTAGGGTAGGGGCTGTTTTGCCTCTCTGTGTGTCACCAGCATTTAGCATACTGCCTGCCATAGAGTAATCACCTAATAAATGTTTGTTGACTGAACGGCTGACCTGAGATTTCAAGTTCCCTTTACCTGGCATTCAAAACCCTCCTCAAAGTGTCACCCTGCTCTCTAGTTTTTATTATGCCATTATTACCCTTTACACAGTTTATACTCCAAACACTTTGGTCTATTGTCTCTCCCATTCACCATGCATCCATGTCTTTAACTATGCTATTCACTGTTTAAATCAATCCAGTCAATCAACAATTTACTAAGCACTTTATTATGAACTAAGTGCTGGGAATATAAAGACAAAAGTGAAAAATTCTCTGCTCTTATAGAGCTTACAGTGTATTGGGGGAGACATACATATTTAGATATAGATGAAATATATGCAAAATAGAAAAAGGGTGATCTGGGGGTGGGGAGAGTGCTAGTAGCTCGAGTGATAAAGGCTTCATGTACTAGGTAATACTTGAGCTGGGTCTTGAAGGAAACTGGGAATTTTTTACTTGTAGAATTTCTACCCCTCTTCCTCCTCAAAAGCCTTCTTGTTTGTGGGGATGGGAAGGTGGAGGGATGTAGGGTATGTGGACATGTGGGTGGAGAGAATGGTTTCTATTAGAAGCAGAGCAGACATTCTTCCCTCTTGGGCCTCACAAAGCATATTATTTTGAAACTATTTAATGTGTTTATCATGTAATGTTGCATATTATAGTTATGTGTGTTCCTGTCTTATCCCCAATTAGGCTGCAGGCTCTGTGAGAGAAAGGACTGTGGCTAATCTCAAATTTGATCTGCCCCCACACACAGGACCTTCCACATGGTAGGCACTTAATAAATATTTGTGCATTGAATGAATGAATGACATTTTTAGTGAGCCTTGCTGGCTCATAGAGATCGCCACTTCACTTTCTAAGCGCTCACAAATTATCCCTTAAATAATCCATTCTAGTCCTTGCCAAGAATTAATCTCAAACTCAACGGTCTATATTTTGTTAAATCTATCAAATGATACTTATTAATAGCTTTAAAATTTCCTTTAGATTAGTTATAGTTATGATACAGTAGAGTTTGGTTCTTATGTGTTGAGAATGTGATATATAACATAAGCTGTCATAACATCTCACATATAACATATGTGAGATATAACATATCAGCATATGTTGATAGGTTGGTTGGTTTTCCTGCACTGCTTTTTTTCCCCTTTTTAAAATTTAATTCCTTATCACAAGGAATAAATCACTAGGTTTTGGAAGGAGAAGGATTTATTTGGAAGTAAGGGTAATATAAAAACAATTTTTTTAAATAATTAAAAACAAGTCATACCAAACCAAGCATATTATTTCTTTGGATGAGGTTATTAGATTCATAGATAAGGGAAGTGTCCTAGAAACAATACCTCTGAATTTTAGCAAGCCTGACAAAATCTTGCATTATATCCTTCTGGCCAAGATTGGAGACACATTGGCTAGATGTCACGGTAAGAGGATTGCAACTCGTGGACTGATTGGACCCAAAGAATGATGTGATGACAACCCAGAGGCAGGTCTCTAAGAGAGTGTTCTGGGGCTCTGTCCTAGTCATGTTCAGTTCAACGTTTTTATTAGCTACCTTTATGAAGACATACACTTACCAATAGCATGTTCACCAAATCTGTGGGTGACATGAAGCTGAGAGAATTAATATATTGGATTATGAAACTGGGATCCCAAAAGATCTTGACAGATAGAAATGCTAGGCTAAAGATAATAAGATGAAATGATAAAGATATATAATGTTCTGTACTTTGGTTTAAAAACAATAATGTACTACTGCAGGTTAGGGGCTGTGAGGGGTTCTAGTGGACATTAGTATGAATGAATGAAAAGTATTTATTCAGCATTTACTATGTGCCAAGCACTGTATGAAGGGCTGGGGATACAATATAAAAGGAAGACAGATCTTGCCCTAGAGAAGCTTACATTCTAATGAGAGAAGACAGCACATGTAGGGAAAGGGTGACAGAGAAAGGAATTATTTTCTGGGAAGTCAAAAAGATTGTGAGGGGAACAACAGGGCAGTCCATCAAAACATCCTTTTTAGAGGCAACGGAAGTATTGATCTGATTATAGTTCTCAGAATAAGAGGTAGAAAGGAGGCATGTATGTGTGTACGTGGGATTTGGGGAATGGTAATGTGCCAGGCATATGTATAGTGATATGGCAGCCAAAACTGCTATCTTAGGCTGCATTAATAGAAGTACATCATCAAGAATGAGAGAAGTGATTGTCCCATTAATATTCTGCCCTGGTCAGACCACGTCTGGATTATTGGCTATTGGGTAAAGTTCACACTCTTTAACCTGGCATTCAAGGCTCTCCACCATTTTGTACAACTCAAATTCTCCAGTCTTTGCCCATCCTGTTCCCTTCAACTTGATTTTCCAATCCTATAAAGCTGGTTTAGTCTGTGTCTCATGCTCTGAGCTACTCATACTATGTGCCTCTACACCTTTTTCCAGTTTCCTATACCTTCAAAGATTTCCCTCTGCTCTTCACTTGTTGAATTCTTACCCATTCTTTAAGGCCAGGCTCAAGTGTTATGGCCTTCAAAGAGCTTTCCATGACCACCAGAGTCAGTAATGGTTTTTCTCTCTTAAATCTCAGATAGTACTTGGTTTGCATCTCTTTTGTGTATTTATGCATTATAGTTGTGTGTCTGTCATATTCCCCTACAAGAGTATGATTCCCACAAAGATGGGTGCTATCAGCTAAACTTTCTGTCTTTCTAAGCACTAAGCACAGTGCTTTGTATGTGGTAGGTTATTAATAAATGTTAAATCAAACACTGAGTGCAATTTCATCATCCACATAAGGAGGATATTTGAGTGGTTTCCTTCTAGCTCTGAAATACTGTTGTAATAGGGTCATGCCCAAGAGAAAGACTACATTTCCCATGAGGTTCTATGTTTTGAGGATATATATATATATATGATTTTGATGTCTATGAATTTAATTCCTTTGGGACTCTGTGCCTATGATGCAATGTGATTATGTCAGGAGAGTGATAGAGACTAGTAGGGGATGTGGGGGGCTAGGGTGGGGGTGGTTGGTCATAGGAGCACCCTGTGCATGAAGGGGATGACAATAATGTCTACGTTCTAGCTGCTGAGAGTAAGCTGAAGCGTACTCAAGAAGTCTGTAGTGATGCGACCAAGAGAGTAAATGGCAGCTAAAGCTGAAACTTTGAATGGGAATCTAGGTGCTACATGAGTAGATCTTCATAACTCCCATTCCAGATGGGAAAGAGACATTTGCCATACTTTTCCCCACACTAGAATGTAAATCTCAAGAAAATATTTTCCCCAATACTAACTTAGGGATGAGACCCTAATTTCTGGGTAGGCAGGTACATATATATATTGAGAGTAACACTTTGCTTTTTAGAATGCCTGTCTTTGTCTTTTAAATGCATGCTATTTAAATGATTATCTGGTCAACTAACCTGATGAAAATTAAATCTGGATGACTTTAGAAGTTCTGACTTTCAGAAGTTCCAGTATTTGAATTGGGATGGGGGCTTGAGCCAAATGAGGTATATTTATCATCCAATATACTCATATATTGACCTTAGCAATCAACATGAATTCAGAGTTGAGTGGCAGAGATGCTGTACTAAAATCATATGAGAATATGGACACAGGAAAGAAGCAAAGACAAGCTAGGGAATAAGAAGTCCCTTTTGTATGAGGCACAGTGAATCTCAATGACCCTATCCACTACTTTCCCTTCAAAGGCAGGGAACCAATAGGCAGTGACAGGTTTAGGGAAGAAGAGAGGAGGCTTGCATTTCTCAAGAGCTGCCCTTCCTACTGTTGTCCCACTGAGAACTGAAGAGTAGGGACAAAGGCATCCAATTTACTTGAAACCTTCTGTGACAGCAGGACAGCACCTGTCACCCACTTTGCTCTGTGGGAATAATGATAATGTGGGGAATAATTGACTTCACAATTCTTTTCACACCATAGTCCAGATCTACTGCCCCACGCACATCCATACATGAATGTGGTGAGGGCCCCTCAGAAAGTAGGTCCTCCTTGGAGAAGGCAAACTTTGTGGTTCAAATTCTCTCAAGGAATTGGATTAGAATCCTATTCCATGTGACCTTCCAGGGGTCATGTCCTATTAGCCCTGAACAAAGCCAGCTGCAGCCTGATCAGGAGGAAATAGAGGGGCTATGGCCACCCCACTGAAATACAAACTGGGGCAAGTCTTTCTCTTTGGCTTCAGTGATTCTTTTTGATATTTGATCTTTTGGTTATCTGTCCTTCAATCAGTTCCTCCCCTCCCCTTTCTGAATTTGACTTGTCCCTATATCTTATCTTCCTTCATAGATTTGCCAGTTCCTCTACTCTTAATTTATCTGCTCCCTGGCTGCAACTAGAAATCTAGTTTCCTCTCTCCCTTCCTCCTGAGCTGCCTCTTGGACCTTAGTAGGAGACACCATTATTCCTATCCTGTTGAGGTACTTAGTCCCACCAGTACAGGTCAGGACAGGACAGTTCTCAGAAGCAACAAGACAGGGCTTTATCCTATAAACAGAAGGTCCTGACCCTGTCTAGACTGTCTTGATGTAGGGGAATAGAGCCAGGCAGGAAACTGGGTGGAGTTTGTTTTATTCAAGACACGGTAATAGCAATAGATTTCAAGGTCACAGAACTCTAGCACATTCCTAGAGTGATGACAGCCAGGAGGGTAAGTCAGACACCTCATCAGAGTCCCCAGTGGACATAATGCTAATAGGTCTTTCCTTCCCGACACAGTGGAGACACAGGCCAGTGGAACCCAGGAGGGCTACACCAGGGCACAGAAAAGGAATAGGGGTTTGGGGGAGGGTGCCCAATTGAGACTGGCTCCCAAAGAAGTCTGTTCAATGACAGAGTCCAGACATAGTTTCCTCCTTCCCCTTACCAGAAGAATACTCAGTTATCCCAGAGGAGTAAATGTGGGGCATCACATTCCAAGAGGCTTAAATGAGTGTACAGTTTGGATGCATAGGTGGTCAGGTTGTTGAATTGATGTAGGGATGGATTGTGGTGAATGAATACAGGGTTAAAGTTGTTAAGATGTGGAATAGATGTGAGGGGGTATGTGTGTTTTTAGAATGTGGAATAAAGGGTTGGGATGGTTAGGATGTGTTATCCTATGTGGAATAGAAGGATAGAGACAATTAAGATGTAAGAGGCAAGACAGTTGAGATATAACATGGATGGAAGGAAAAGTTAAGGGCCTGAAGAGTGTCAGCGAGCAAGAACACAAGATGCATGTTTCTACAGGAGCAATTGAGGAGGTGTCCCTTGGGTGCATAGGGGACGTAGGGGACAAAAAGGGAGTGTAATAGGAAGGAAGGCTGATGACTAGGTTTGTGTCTGCATTATGTAGAATGACTTCGAAGGGAAGGAAGACTGTTTGGCTATATATATACAGTCTGAAGAAGGGAGACAAATTACACTTGAGTCCCCAGATCTCCACACTACCTTCCCCCTCGAATTAGACTTCATCAAATCTGGTATCCAGATGCTGGTGAAGGTGAGACTAAATCTCAGCCCCAGTGGTGTTTGAGCCTGGTAGCCCTCTTCATTTACCAGATGGATTGAAATCTCCACTTGTGTTGAACATGAAGTAAAACTGGATTCGCTCCCCTCACTCTCAAGGTCCCCTCCTGGGGGATGCAGATAAAGGTGAATGAATGAAAGCAAGGTAGAGAGCAGGTAACAAATGGGAGTGTGCCTAAGAAATGAGGATCCCTGGCTACCTTCTGGGTATGCTGCTGATCCAACTGACCTGGGGCTCCCAAACTCTATGGTATAAACCTGTGCAAAGCCTGAAGAGGCCAGAGAGCACAGGGCCTGGGTCCCCCAGCCTGCTCTGCAATGGAAAGGATCCTTCCTTTTCCTGCCATTAGCTATTTTAAAAGAGAAAAAAAATAAAGCCCTTTGGCTTAGTTTTCACTGTTAGGGTTTGAGTAAGTTATAATCTCCTCTCCCAATCTACTCCTTTTTCCTGGCCTTGTTCCTTCAGTATAACCCAGTTCCACTCTGGGATAAGGTCCCTCCTTTCCCCAATCTCTTCATTTCTAGCACCATCTATTCAACCCAAAGGATAGGCAAATAGACAATTTTTTTTCATCACCAGATCTCCAGAATGGGATTGGGTGCATGAGAGCATGTGTGTATTATATCAATAATAGGATATTTCCTTGCAGTAGAAACTGGTGCAGCTGTCACTTATAGCACCCCTCTTAGGCCTGAGGATTTCCAAACACTAAGAAACTGGCAAGAAAACTCTGGAAGCGGTGCTATTGAGTGAGAGTCATTCAGGTTTCCTAGAGAGAGTATCCTTTTGCCACTTTTCCTCTCCCCCCAACAGGGAAGCATTAGATCAGAATTCAGGAACAAATAGGTCCACTCTCCTTGGCTCATTCCCGAGCTCTGACTACAACACCAAAGGTACCTTTTTATTTCCTGTACCAACTGTTGGGTGGCACTGCCAAAGCCTATTACATGTGGCAGTCCATTACATCCCAGAGCTGTCTGCATGGTGTTGGGAGTCAAGAGAGACAGCAGAAGTGACAGTTCTTACTACCTACTCCCCACAGTCTTCCTCTTGCCCCTTCCTTCAGACTTTGCATTGATTTAGCCCCAAGAAGAGAGCCGCATTAAAGACAAGAGGAAGTCCATCCTGGGGGCATAGATGGGTGCAGCATGACTTAAGAAAACAGGTGTTCATTGTCCAAGTTGGATAATGGCTTCCCATTCATCATTCTAGGCTTCCTCCAGCTGGGGATTGAGGGAGGCTGGAAGAAAAAGTAACCAGCAGCTGTGTCTGGGTTGTGGGTCAACGTGGGGGTGAAGGCAGAACTCTCCAACAAACAGGAAACTGTTTCCATCCCCTTTGGCATAGTAATACCTCATCTGGGTCTTCCTTCCAGACAAGACAGAGACTAGCAAAAGAAAGCTTGAAGAGATGATTGAACATAGGAAAGGTATGATGTCCTGTTTGGGGGACAAGGGGTTAGTCACCATCCTAGGGCCTGGGCAGGGACTTCTTACCATCAGCTGCTAGTCACTTTGGTCCTGTCCTGGACCAGAGGCACTCATTTCACACAGCTGCCACCTTTACCCTGGAGGTCTGTTCTGTTGGAACCGACCAAGGTGACTAGTTCCTGGGTAAAGGTGAGATAGGATGGTCAATACTTTACATCCTTCAATACTTTGGGTGAATGCCTACTTCCTTCTCTTTTATCCTGCCTTACCCCCCAATATCTATAAATGTTTGGAGGACCCTAACATCTTCTTGAGGATTCTTTTCCTATTGACTTCTGCCCATACTTGGGCAGGTCATTGAGCATGGGGGCCAAGGTTCTCTTGTCTTCCCTCTCTTCCTCTTCTGCCTTACCTTATTTCAACACTACTCTGCCCAGAGAAATCTAGCAAACAGCAGGAAAGAGGAAGAAGAAGAGTAGAGGCAAGGCAGGTGGCAACCCAAAAAAATTCCCTCAATGTAATCCTTGGCTCTGGGCATTCATAATATCTATAATTTCTGGCTAGGGTAAGACCTCAAGGGCCACAGGAATCCCTTCTCTTTAGGGAGAATATTTTTTCCTCATGAATTCTTATTTGGGGAAAACCTCTAACCCTAGGAATTTGAGGAGGCATCTGCCTCCACTTCTGGGGTGGGAGAGACTAAGAAGTCCCCCCTCTTAGGGTTGGCCAGTCCAGCCTATTGTCTTGCTCCTTGATGACTCTGTCAGCCACAAAACAGTAGAGATCTCTTTGGGTCTCCAGGGGAAGTAGGAATGCTGAAAGAACGGTCTGAGTGGCAGATCTTCCAAAAGGCAAATTGGAGAAGGGCTTTCAGAGGCTGCTGAGCAAAAGGACAGGGCACTTTTTTTGGACCCCTGTCTCCTGCTCTTCCTTTTTCTCATCTGCTTTTAAGGAGGTACAAATACCAATTCCTAGGTTGGAGGCACTGGCTGCCCTTTCTAAGACATGGAGATTGCTAGTATTTTCCATCCAGGGGGCCAGATTTCATCTTCCACCGGATTCACTTTCTAGCCAGTCAAGCATGACTGGGATCTCTCAACCTGCCAATGCCCAGGGATGGAGGCAGAATTATAACTGGCAGCCTCAGAGAATTTGGGGGAATGGGCGTGTGGGTTGAAAGGAAAGGGGAGATTGGATCTACCCTTCTGCTCCCTGCCATGTTCTCTTGGTGCTGGCATTCCACCTGGTGTGGGAGCACCTTTGGTGGTGGTGATGGGTAATCCTTATTAGTTGTGATCTTCTATTAATAGCCCCTCCTGGAACTCGCCCTCGGCAGTTTCCACTTCTGATGAAAAGCTCTGTGGCCCACTTTCCTCCTCTCTGTCCAAGGCATCCAGCTGGCTGCTCATGGTACCATAGGACTGACGGCCTGGAGACGTGGCTGGAGTCAGGCTCATCTCCAGTTCCTGGAGCACCGGGGCCACATACAGCTGAGGCCCCCCAGACAAGAAAAAGGAGAGAGAGTAGGAAGTCATATCGAGGTATAATTTATGGCTTGTTCCCAGTTCCTAAACTCTCTTGCTCCATGCCCCAGTATACGGAGAGCTCTGTGAGCCTTGGTTTCCTCCCCCCAAACCTCCCCAAAGTAAGCCCTATTTATGTCACTTCTGTTCAGGGCTTTTAGGTTACTGCTTTTCTTACTGAAAACAGAGGGGGAGTTGCAATCCCACAGGATCCATGGGAGAATGTAGACTACGTCCACAACTACAGCTTTAATTCCAAACAGCTGGCCAGTAGGATTGTAAACCATAACTTAAGGGTACCTTTTGGTTGCCATCCCCACTATGACTCCTAGTAAGCTGTGAATTCCTGGAGCTCGGGGACTGTGTAGTCTTTTTTTTATCTCTGTCACCTTCTGAGAGGTGGCAGAATTAGTGGATAGAGAATTGGATGTTAAGTCAGAACATCTGGGTGAACCCAGTGCTGTCTCTAACACATAGAGGTTGTGTGCTCCCTGGGCAGGTCACTTAAGTGCCTTACACCAGAGAGTGTTCTCACTGTCCCAGGGGCCATGTAGCCTGTAAACCTTAAGAGTTCTGCTGCCCAAACCAGATAAAATGGAACTGGGAAATGTTTAATAAGATAAGCAAAAATACAATTAAACAGATAATGTTAATTTGAGAGTTTTTTTGCTTTTTTTTTTTTGAGGGGGGAAGGCAGGGCAATTCGGGACTTGCCCAAGGTCTTATAGCTAGTAAGTGTTAAGTGTCTGAGGGCATATTTGAACTCAGGTCCTCCTGACTCCAGGGCCGGTACTCTATTCACTGTGCTGCCTAGCTGCCCCAATTTGAGGTTTTCTAAGTCAATATTTGGCCACAGTGATCTGTTTCTCTTTGAATCTGACACCCCTGCTGTAGGAAACTCTATGATTATAAATTGCAAAGAAGGTACTGACCTGCTTTAATGGAGGTAGTTTCCTTACCTGGGTGTCCTCATATAATATATAATTGTAGGTCCAGTACTTAATCCCTATCTGTAGCCCTTAGCACAGGGAAGACAGCAGGTGCTTAGTGATTTTGTGGCATTGCTTAGAGCACTGAGAAGAATCACACAGCCAGGAGTTGTTAGAGGCAGCCCTTGAAGTAGATCTGTGGGAGCCCAGAGACCAGCTCTCTATCCATTATGCCACACTGCCTCCCCACCTCCCTTGTTGATTTTTTTGTGTTGTGGGTCAAAAAAAGAAAAAGGCTGAGAATCACTACTCCAGGTTTTCCTCTCTTCTCCCAAGCCTAAGTCTGACCTCTTCTCTTCCTTAGCTCCCTTTTAGCCAGAGACCAGCACCAGCTGAAGGAACCCCAATGAGGCCAATGGGAAGAGAGCAAGGGAAGTACCGGAGGTTTCATTTACCTCCTAATATCCTTATAGGAAGGAGTTTTAAAAAATGGAGCCGAATGATCAGAGTATAGAAATGATCTATTCCGCACACTGGATAGTACAGTTATCCACATCACAGGGGTTAGGGGCATGGCGACCTGGTGATCTGGAAAATCCACTTAAAGTTTTTTGGCCCTTCTTTTCTACCAGAGAAGGAGTCTGAATTTTTTTTTCTTTTGTGAGGTATTGATATGATACCATACTATACATATATTTTATGCATTTTTTTGAATTTCTAAACTTTTTCTGCTGGCCTTCACATGTCATCTGTGGCTTCTGCAAGATTCCCCCAAATTTCCATTTAATTTGTTATGCCAACCTGCTGTATAATGAAACCACAATGGGGAAAGTTGTGATGTGGAAGGGATAACTGTATTTCCATAGAGCCTAGCGCTGTATTTGTGTGCGAAGTTAATGTGACAATATTATCATACTTTACAATAGGAGGCACTGAATATAAAATTTCAATGGCACAAGGAATTCCTGGATGAGGTTGCACTCTCTACCAAAGCAGATCAGCACCTTTTCTGTAATTTATAGTCTTATGGGGCACTAAGGGTTTAGGTGACTTGTCCAGGGTCATACAGCTAGCATGTGTCAAAGGTGAGTGACTTGAACCCAGAACATCTTGTCTTGAAGGCTGACTCTCTATATCCACTATGTCTTCCACTGACAGATACTTTTATCCAGTAAAGCAAATCATTAGAGGAGGTCTCAGGAGCGGAAACAATCTCAACCTATTTTATGACAATAACAATAATAACACAACGCGTTATGAGGGTAGCAGGAAAAGCATTGGCATCAGAATGCTCTGGACTTGGGTTTGAGTTTTATCTGCCAGCCTGCATGGCTGCTCTCCAAACCTCAGTTTTCTCAGTTGCTAAATGGGCATAATACTTTACTACTTCCTCACTTGTATAATACTTATACACTTTGTAACCCTTTACAGAGCTACAGAAATGCTAGTTATCATTTGCTATTGTTGTTGTCTTCTTTCAAAAAGTTAAGATGCCTATAAATGCTTTCTTTTGTTTAATTGGTAGCTCTGATTATGGCTTATGAATATATATACGTATATATTTGAACTTATAGCTGTGAACTCATATATATATATATATATACACACACACATACACATATATGTATATCTATGTATGTATATGAACTTATATTACAGATGAACTTATCATAGCCAGGTGTGAATGTTGTAGTGTTAATGGAATATGAAGATCTTCCCCATCGATTAATAGGCCTATGTGACCATGTGTGACATCATGGATGTCTTGCTGCTTTCACAGCTGTGATGCATCCTGAATCACACAGAGCCCACTGGAGGAGGAACCTGCCTAAGGGAAGCTTGCTTACAGGAGGCTTGCTTACAGGAAGGCTTTCACACCTTTTGGTACTAAGTCAATTAGGCACTGAGTCAAGGCTGTGGTGCCTTCTGACTCTAAGCCTATTAGTTGAAAATTATATACACTGGGAGGCTGGTATTTTACTTTGGGGGTTTGCTCATGAGAAGAATCTTTTGATTCCCTGGGCAGGACTCTGAGTAGCCATTTGTTAAGAACCCCCCACTGCTCAGAAGTTTGTGCTCCCTCGATCTGGTGGTATATATAGGTGGTTGTAGTACTTTGTTCAGACAGTAGGAGTCCTGTCTGTTGAATCTCTGTGCTAATTTCTCTGTATTTTCTACTTATGTGTAATTAAAGTAAGATAGTTGACCCCTTTAAAAGTTGTCTTTCCTTTAGCAAAGCAGATCAAAGAAGCTGTGCTAGCAGGTCACCCTGGGCGTGTTAGGGTGCTTGCTACTACAAACGTTCAGCCACAATGATGATGACCCACCTAGCTTGAGGGAATTGTTATGAAGGGCTTAGCACAGTGCCTGGCACAGTGTAAGTGCTACATAAATGTTAGTTATTGCTATTATTTTATCGACTTGTTTTCTTTTTTCTGTTACAAAAGTTGCTCTTTTAAGGCCTGTGAATATTGAGCCCAATTTGCTATTGTCAGAATGATAGACATACCTTACCCTTTTGTTCAGACTTTGATTCTCTCCTTTCTGCTCTGTTCTCTTTCTGCAGCACCTGATCTCAATGGATGGTAGCTGATCTCACTTGAAGGACAGCTCTTGTTTTTACACGCTTTCTCTGAGGGGTAAGGGAACTTCTGTCTATATCTCCCCTGGTTCCAGTTTCTCAAGTCTCTGCCTCTAACCTCTAATGGTGCCTTTGGATTTTTTTTTTCTATTTAACCATGATTGCCACATGAGAATCTCTCCCCTGAACCAATTCCTTGTCTGTCAGAGGAGGGAAGTCCATGAGATCCCTCTCCCACCTCACTGGGCCTTGCCAATGATCTCTTGCCTTCCTCCCCCACGATTTTGACCCTGTCTGTGCCTCACTCTAACCACCCCAACCTCATTCATATTCAAGGGGGCAGGGACATGACTCACATTGTACATGAAAACAGAGGAAGAAACGCTTCTTGCGAGACTGAGTTCGCCGGAACCTGTATCTGACGGTTCTCCCTGTTGCAGAGAAATGAAGACAGTGGGGCTGAGAACACAAAGACCTCGATGCTCAGATCTGGTGGGGGTGTTTGGCCTCCACGTGAATGGTTCTCTTCTAGCCCTCAAACATTTTCTTGATTTATTACTCTAATTCAAAGTAGGAAGCACAGTTGGCAAACTGTTCCTGAAAAGGATGGTAGGATTAGGTAGGCATCTTTTGATATGGGCTTCTTCTATTCTAAAGACCATGATGGAAAGGAGCTAAGAGGAAAAGAGAATTGGGTACCTGAATCATTCTCCTTTGGTAGCCTGGTGGGGAGGGAAGAGGGATGGTTCTCAAAGTACCAAACTTTTCCTTTCCTTCTGGTTTCAGAATTGCTAAAATCACAGACCAGTATAGTTTGTCCTCTGGATCATGAGGTTAAGAATACCCGCTTGAAACTTAGGTGAACCAGAGGAGCTGTCAAATCCAAATGAACAGGATAGATATCCTTTTGGTTTGGAGTTAATGTCTCCAAATTTCATCCAAAATACAAATAGAGTTAAAAGTGAGAAGGGGTGTTCTTCTAATCTTCAGTCCGGAATGACACATTAGAACAATTTCTTAGGAACAAGGAAGGTCAGGAGGAAGTAAATGAGAGAGAGAGGCGGAATGCCAGGAGGAAAGAAGGGACCATTGGGCTCACCTCAGATTCAGGCGGTTTCTTCCAAAACTTTCCAGAGCAAACACTAAAGAAGGAAGTCACGATGGAAGCAATGAGGGTTATCAGGGTAAAGAGAGTGATGGGATGAAGGCTACCTACAAGGGGAGAGAGAACTATCATGGGGCTTATGCTCATAGATAATCATCCTTCCCCTTAGCATCCCAACCCCTTCAACCTCCAAGACCACAATTCAGGTGCCATCTGAGAAGACGATATACCCAGCAGAAGCCTAGCCACAACCTCCAAACATTTCCAGAGCGACCCTAACCACTTGACTTAAAATCTTCATGAGTAGCACAGCACTGGGCACATGATAGGTGCTTATTAAATATTTGTCCATTTATTGACTGGTTAACTGCTTTAGAACATTGCAAGGGAATCTTCTCCTTGTCCTCCCAACCCTGAGGAGCCCAGTCTTCTCTCCTTGAATTTCTAGGGACAAAAGCAGACATCAGATTATTTTGCCATCCCACCCGACCAAAGTTAGGGATGTTGTATTTCAAGGTTTGTCTGCACTCAGAGGCACAAAAAATTTTCTCCCTCTCCTCAAGTGGAACCTTCTTCATCTGAACCACCAAAATGTACGCTTTTGCTTATTTAGCTATGTGCTTTTTGTTTGTTTATTCGGCTCTTCATGTATCTATTCATTTGTTTACCAACTTGTTTGTGTATATAGTAATTCCTTCAATTAAACTACATTTTTATTAATATCTTTTGGTTTTCTATCACTTAAATTTCTCCACCATCCTCCCAGAGAACAATTCCTTACAACAAAGAATTTCTTTCTCTCTTGAATCCTAACTCAAAACAACTTTCCTTTCCTATATTCCAATCTATAAATACCATTCCCTATTCTGCTGATGTCATTCTATGCTTCCCTTGTTCTCTTTTGTGATCTAATAAACTTCTTGAGGACCACAGCCTTGGGTAATCTTTGGTGTATACTCACCAAGAGTTTAGAACAGCGGTTCTCAACCTGTGGGTTATGTTCAATTTGTAACAATGAAAATGCATCCTGCATATCAGATATTTACATTACGATTCATAACAGTAGCAACATTACAGTTATGAAGTAGCAATGAAAATAATTTTATGGTTGGGGGTCACCACAACATGAGGAACTGTATTAAAGGGTCGTGGCATTAGGAAGGTTGAGAACCACTGGTCTAGAATATACCCCTGGGCTTCACTCAATAAAAAGCATTTGGAATGTGTAGTAATTCAAAAACTATCCATCCAGCCCTCTACCCCCAACTAACATTTCCTATGATCCTAGAATTCATTTTGGGTACCTTAGGAGCCCAGCTATTCACAAAGTCAGAACATCTTAAGGATTGGGGATGGGACTGGTGAGAGAAATGGGAATGGCCCTACCTAGACGGACAATGGAGAAGAAGAGCAGCCAGAACATAGAAAGGAGGGGCGCCAGGATCACCTGGTAAACTCCCACCATATGGAAGTCTTCTTTAAGCGTGGTAGGGGCGTAGGAGTAATACAAGTTGTACTTATCAGTAATATGCTTCATACAGACATAAAGCAGTCCTGGAAGAGGAGAAGGGAAGAGAAGAGGAGGAAGAATAGAAGAGAGAGAACCATTAAGAGGCAGCTCAGGCAGCCCAAGCCTACTTCCCTTTCCCCTTCCCTTGACCTCTTTCCCAAGCACCCCAACTGAAGAAATCAGAATCAGGTCCCATTCAGAGGTGAAAACCTTGACTTCCCTCGGGAGACGGCCTTGGCTGAGCATTGGTTCCTGGGGGTACTTTTTAGGCATAACCTTCATTTTTAATGTGACTTTTCATTTACCACACTTTCTTTTTCAATTAATAAGCATTTATTTTCTCTCCCAGTCTGCCCTCCCATGACCCCCCTCATAATAAATGTGTCACCAAATGAAATAAATTTCTGCATAGGAAATGTTTAAAAGTGTATGTTTCACTTTTCATCTGGAGAATAACCTTAATTTTTCACCTTTACATTTCTTCCAGGGAATGAGATTTCCCTGGAAGCCTTGATTTCAATGGGAATGTTTTTGGCCAACTAGGTAATGGTAGTAACTTTAGCCCCATCTCTATCCTTTAAGGCATTCCCAATGGGACAAAGGATATCCCCAGCCCTCCCCCCAGACTTCGGGAGAATAGTGATGAATTCTTGAGACACTGGTGACTTTGGAATAACTGCAAATGTGAATTTGGAATAAATTTGCATATGGGGACCAAGAAGGATAGGAAAGTGTGGCTCACCTGGACCTAAGTAAACCTCTAATTTCTGTGGTTTATACCATAATAATTTTGCTTAAGACTGATAATCCTTTTTTCTGGAGTCCCTACTGACCAGCTGTCCATCCTTATTTCCTTCCCACCTCCTGACCTTGTTCCAGAGATCAGCCTTGGTTTGGGAGGGAGGGGGAAATGATGGCAGATAGAAAAAGGAACAATGGTACTAATCTCTCTCAAGTCCCCAAAGGCAAGAACAGCTAGGAAAATGGGAAAAGTGGCTTAATTAACAGACCAGGGGAGCACACTCCCTTCTCTTCTGGCCTACTGAAGGGAAAAAGTGAGAGAAGGCAAAAAAGGGAAGGGAAAGGGTGTGAAGCAGTGAGAGAGAGGAGGGACAGACTAGAGCAGGGGTTGTCTACCTTGGATCCAACTTTTTTCTTTCATTTTAAAAAGTAATTTCTTGATTGTATTTCAACATAGTTGGCTGCTTGGTAATTCTATGTATTTTATTTCATGTACATAAAAACATTATTCTGAGGAGCAGTCCACAGGCTTTGCCAACTGGACTGCTGAAGGGATCCATGACACAAAAAAGGTTAAAAACCTATGGACTAGAGAAATAAATTTGGAAATGAGGGATAGAGAAAAGGAGACAGATGAGGAATCTGAGAAAGTGAAATCAGGTTTTCTGGTGTTTCCATCAGTTTCCATCATGGTAGACACACCAAAACTGTGTCTATCCAGATAAACACAAGGTTGGAGGTGAGATTGGGAGAACTATGAGAGTTGAGACTTTCTGGTTAGCCACTCAGAAAAAAATGGAAGGGAATTAAAGCCAAATGTTATTGCATTTTGTTCTGCTCTCTCTTTCTCCAGGTCAGCTTCTTTTTTTTTTGGAGGCAGAAAAGGCAAGGCAATTGGAGTTAAGTGACTTGCTCAAGGTCACACAGCTAGTTAAGTGTCAAGTGTCTGAGGCTGACCAGGTCAGCTTCTGAGGAAAAAGGTTGCTGTTGAAGACTGGAAGACAGAGTTTAGATAGGCCTATTTCTAATTAAAAACTGGTCAGGTTGCCAGTGCGAGGTAAATCTACACTTTTGGAACTCATTCAGAGTTGGGGGGCAGAACTAATGATGAGTCCCAAGCTTCACTTTACCCTGTTATGACATCACTTAAGATGCTACCAATCCCCAGGAATACCATCTCAAGTCCTTGCATTGTGAGAATTGGTTATTTTGGTTAATTGAAGACACCTTAGAGGAATCTAGAGGCAGAGTTAGGGGCCGAATTCCCACATCCCTCAGGAGGAGAACTTACCAAATGGGACAATGATGGGGCAGGTGATGCTATATGCCATCACAACACTGATGACACAAGAAATCCAGGAATATTCCCGTCCATACTCGAAAGATCTGACTTGTTTCTAAAATAGAAAGGATGGCTTCTTATTAATCAGTAGGCCTTTGGATTTTCTCCATTCTGGCTGCTTTCACCCTGCCTTTTAGATCCTCGGCCCTAGAGATGGCTCTCCCAAGAGAATTGTTCCACTGTCTCACACACTGCCTCTGTACCTACCCAGCTCATCACCCCTTCTTTGGAGGCCCTCAGCTGCTTTCTCAGTGTCTTCATCAGGGTAATGGAGGGAAGCTAGGATCTCCATGTAAAAAAGGCAGAAGCAAAGGCTGTTTGGGCTGTGGGGGTGGGGGTGGGGACTGGAAGGCAGAGGTCTCTTACCTGCCTGATGTTTATTCGTTCAGCTTCAGATCTGGAGAAGATGAGGCGTATAACGTACCAGAGAAGTGATGCCACACGCAGCAACTCATTGCCCATGCCCATCAGACTGGAGGTGATGACATAGTTAACAAAGAATGCCCCATTGTCAGGAAGGAACACACACCTGCAGGGCCCAGAAATCAGGATGGCGAGGGAGGGGGTGGTGGTGGTAAGAGAGGGCACAGGAAGAAAAGAAGGGGAAGCAAGGGGAGGAGAGGGAGAAGAAGAAAAATGGAAAGTGAGGTAAAAGTCAGGATCAATATAGGAAAAGGAAGAGAAAAAAGAGAAGAGGTAAAAAAAAAAGATGGGAACACAGAAAGTCAGGAAGAGGAGAAAAAGTATTATATAAATGAATTCCCCACACAATGAAGGAAGGAAGGAAGGAAAGAAGGAAAGAAAAGAAAGAAAGAAAGAAGTAAAGAAAGAAAGGAAAGAAAGGAAGAAAGAAAGAGAAAGATAGAAGGAAAACATTAAGCACCTACTATGTGTTGGGCACCATGCTAAGCACTTTATAACTATTATCTCTGGTCCTCACAACCTCCTGAGCACCCTAAGATGCCCTTCCCCTCTGACTGGAGGGCTGGAGGGTAGAGCAATAAATTCTCTCCAGCCTCCCTTTACAGAGGGCTCAGAATTTCCCAGCTTCCTTCATTCCCCATCTACTACTCCCTTGGAGCAGCTCCGTAAACATCACGCCCCCGGGGATGCCCCCCTACCCACTCCTCAGCCCCTCGAGGGCAGAAACTGTCTTTCTTTATCTTATTTTTATTTCCAGTGCTGAGCCCATAGCCTACTATGTGATTTATAAATGTTTATTGATTATGAGACTATGACAACAATCCTAGGATATGGGTGCTATTACAACCCCCACTTTATAATTGAAGAAACTGAGAAAGAGAGAGGTTAAATAACTAGCCCAGGGTCACAATTAGTGACCAACGGTAAATGTCTGAGGCAGGATTTGACCTCAGGTCTTCTCAACTTCAGTCCACCATTCCATCCACCGATCTCTCTAACTACTGAGGTGAAAAAGTGGTCCCTTGTGAATGTGGCAGCTGGAGGACGGGCAAGGACACGTTCTCCTACCACTGTACATATACATGTGCAAACACAAGCTCGTGCAGTGTATACAAACATGTAGCCTTGGAGGGATGAACGCACACATTTGACATGATATACCAACAATGTACACCTACGAATACGTACATTGTAGACATGCCAAAAAGCAATGGCCGTGAATACTCACTGGAACTTCAGTTCTGGATGGTCCAAAAAGGAGCTGTCAAAGAGCCATCGGAAGAAAACATTCAAACTTGAAGGAAGAAGGGAAACAGAAAATGAGCAGTAAATCAGATATCCCATTTTCTTCTGCCTACCCCTGTTTCTTCACAGCCTCTGGTTCTCAGCTTGTCCTTGTGTTAGAATCCCAGTGACTTCATTAGGAGCATCTCTGCAATGTCGCCAAACACACCAAATTCCTTTCCAAGTCCATTTCTCTCTGCTTTTCCTCTTCCACTGCCTCTACTCCAGGTCATCTAGACCAACTTACTTACCCAATGTGAGGATCACTTATACAACATCTCTGAAAAGTACAACATCTCTGAAAAGCAGGTAGTTGTCTCTCTTTATTGGCCTCCCATAAGAGAAATAGCCCAGCCTTGAAGTCAAAAAAATGTGAATTTGGGTGGGTAGGTGGCAGAGTGAATAAAGGACTGGCCCTGAAGTCAGGAGTACCTGAGTTCAAATCTGGCCTCAGACACTTAACACAAAACTAGCTGTGTGACCTTGCGCAAGTCACTTAACCCCAATTGCCCTACCTTCCCCCCTCCAAAAAGCAAAAAAAAAAAAAAAGTGAGTTCAAGTCCAGAATTTAATACATACTGGCTGTGTCATCCCAGACACATTTTAACCACTTAGTCTCTAGGCAACTGCCTAAGTTTTCAAGTTGTAGAGAATGTATCAACCTGCATTGGCAGAGGGAATTTCCTCACATGGGACTTCCTTCTACTAATGAAGTCATAGATTAAATCTAATCCCTATATAATTTTTCAGGAAGTTCTTTTTTATATTGAATTGAAATCTGTTTCCTGTAAATTTTATTCATTTTTTTCTCTTGAAATTTTTTTTTGGTATCTTAAAAGTCTTTTTAAAAAAAATCTTGGACTCAACAAACACCAAATAAAATGAATGTTCCTCCTCCTCCTCCTTCTTCTATTTCTTCTTTCCTATCCTTGTTTCCCCTCTCCTTTCCACCCCCACCCCATTAGAAAAATAAAAGAACAACCCTTATAACAAATATAATTAACCAAGCAAAGTAAATCTGCCCATTGATCCTGACCAAAATTTTATTTATTTAATAAACAAATCTTGAGTCCACAACTTTCCTTCTGTCAGGATGTAATAGGTTTTATCACTGATGAATTCATTGATGAACATCATTGATAATTGTGGACTCCTGATGGAATTTCAAAGAATATCTACCATCCTTTTCATATGATGGCTATACAAAGAGTTGAAGATGGGAACCATATTCCTTTGAAGTCTTTTTTCCAGGCACAACAAGGTTATTTCCCTTAGTCTTTGTATGGCAAGGTTGAATATCCTTGACTTACTAGTAATTACTCTTAAATACAGTCCCAAGTTAAATGTCAAGTACCATGCTAAATGTGGTACTCACAATTTTTTTTTTGCCTTTTTTTTTGAGGGCAATTGGGGTTAAGTGACTTGCCCAAAGTCACACAGCTAGTAAGTGTGTCAAGTGTCTGAGGTCAGATTTGAACTCAGGTCCTCCTGACTCCAGGGCCGGTGCTCTATTCACTGCGCCACCTAGCCGCCCCACAGGGTCATTGGGTACTCACAATTTGAAACCATTACTTAGGATGTGATTTGTCCCAGGACTATCACGTCCCTTGTTCTGGGCATCGGTACATTTTATTAGAGTACCCTAAGGAAACACTAAGGTGGTTTTTTTTTTTAAGCATGGTTATATAACTGTTAACAAATGTATATGTCTCCCTAAATAAGATTATACATTCCCTAAAACAAATACTTTATAACTCCCACAGCACCTGGAACTGTACTGGGCACATAGTAGGTTCCAATAAAAACTGGTTAAATTGAATCATAGTGTTTGCCTCCCTCTCTTGGGCAGGGAGATGGATGACTCCGGTAAGGGACCAGTGAAGGGAATGAAGATGGCGGGATGTGCTCTGCCTACCTGGTTAGGCCCAGTGATGGCAAGATGATTACCATGAACACTAGAAAGAAGTAACACTTATAGACTGTGAATAGATTTCGTTGTGACCTAGGGGACAAAAAGGGAAATATTCAGTGATGAGAAGGAAGCAAAGAGAATCAAGAGACTAAAATTTTGCATAATCTAAAAAGAAATATCAGAGAAACTGACATCACTACTGAAGTTTAAATTATAGGACCTTAATCTCCATTGTCTTTTTCTTAAATCTATACTCATAGATAGCAACATGCAATGATGATATTGTAGTGGGCTAGTCTGGACCTTTTAAAGAATGCTCATGTTTTCTCATAGGGAGTATTGTCTATAGCAGCGGTTCTCAACCTGTGGGTTGTGACCCCTTTGGGGGTCAAACAACCCTTTCACAGGGGTTGCCTATGACCATCAGAAAACACATGTTTCCGATGGTCTTAGGAATTGAGACACTGCTCCTCTATCCGTCTCTAGGTGGGTTCGCCCACATACAGATATGCCCACATACCAGTATTAAAGGGTCGCGGCATTAGGAAGGTTGAGAACCACTGGTCTACAGGGACGGCAAGCTAGAGGGATGAATTGGGAGAAATTATCTGTTGTCCTTCCAAAAGAAACACAACAGGCTATGGATATGGAATGCTCCATATAACGTCGTATATGGCTGATTTGTCCATTTGTTTTGTTTTAACTGTTTTATTACAAGGAAAGATTATGCATAGTGGAGGAAGCAAGTTACTAGAAAGTGGGGGTGATATAAAAAGAATTCATAGGATCAATATTACTTGAAAATAGTTTCTTTTGAACTTTAAACTAGTGTATAAAGTAGGAGAGAAGAAAAAATTGTGTTTTGATTTTATCGCCCACTTTGGATCAGGTGCCGAATTCTTTTTATCACCTGATTTCCACATTCAGTAATCTACTTTTGTTACCCCACTAAAATGATAACCGAGTAAGTGACTTAAGCTCTTCCAGCCTCAGCTTTCTCATCTGTAAAATGGAGATAATAATAGCACCTACCTCACTCACAGTAGGTAAGCTATATACAAAGGGCGAATGAACTAACTTTGTCATGCCTGGCAAAAAGAAGACTTAGAAGGAACATGGTTTCCATCTTCAACTATCTCATCACATGTTGATGGTGAGATGAGGTTGTTGTGACAATGAAATATGTACAATGTTTTGCAAACCTTAAAGCGCAATATAAATGTTGTCTATTATTATTATAATTATTACTGTTATTATGGATAGATGGGATAAATGTAGTCCTAGTAGGGCATCTTCTTACCTAGGACTAAGGCAAAACAAGATGACGGCTGGAAAATGAGATCAGAGACATGGGATATAGGTTTACATGGTCAAAGTTGAAGGCCAAGGTCAGAACTGGGAGAATAATCATAACAACAATAAATGACAGGGCTGAACTAGACGGCCCCTGAGGGCTCTACCAGCTCTACATCTGGCGTCCTAAGAGCCTACGAATTTGCTCGTGATTTGAAGTTTACAAAGGACTTTATATCTGTTGTCATGGTTTAGTCATTTTAGTCGTTTCTGACTCTTACTGACCCCATTTAGGGTTTTCTTGGCAGAGATATTGGAGTGGTTTGCCATTTTCTTCTCCAGCTCATTTACACAGGAGGAAACTGAGGCTGCGGAGATGGATCTTCTCCACTCCAGGCCCGGTGCTTTGTCCACTGTGCCATCTAGCTGCCCACATTGTGTACTTTACATACATTATCTCATTTGAGCTTCATAGTCACTGTGTGATAGGTAACCTGGGCATTATCTCTACCTGACAGTTTGAAGAAACTGATACTCAGAGAGTTGAGTTGACTTGTTCATGGTTGTTCCACAGGCTGCTAAGTGTGAACGTGGCATATGAATCCAAGTGTTCTGACTCCAAGTTTGGTACTCAGAGAACTATAGCACACTGAATCAGCATGGCTCAGGTTGAGGAAGGAATGATGGGAAAAACATTCCATTTTCTCCCAACCCCCTCAAATCCTTCTTTAAAGCCTTCCTTCTTCCCACATGTACAAAAATATCTATAGCAGCTCTTTTTGTGGTGACCAAGAATTGGAAGTTGAGGGGATGTCCATCAATTGGGAGATGGCTGAACAAGTTGTATTATATGAATGTAATGGAATACTATTGTTCCATAAGAAATGATGAGCAGGAAGACTTTAGAAAAACCTGGAAAGATTTAAATGAATTGATGCTGAGTGAAGTGAGCAGAACCAGGAGAACACTGTACATAGTAACAGCAACATTGTGTGATGACCAACTTTGATAGACTTACCTCTTCTTAGTTATGCAAGGATCTAAAACAACTCCAAAAGACTCATGATGGAAAATGCCATCCACATCCAGAAAAAGAACTATGGAGTCTGAATGCAGATCAAAGGATACTATTTGCTCTTTTTTGTTTGTTTGTTTCTTCTTTCTCGGAGTCCTCCCATTGGTTCTAATTATTCTTTACAACATGACTAATGTGAAAATATGTTTAATATGAATATATATGTAAAGCCTATATCAGACTGCATGCCACCTTGGAGAAGGGGTAAGGGAGGGAGGGGGAGAAAATTTGGAACTTACAATCTTATGGAAGTAAATGTTGAAAATTAAAATAAATAAAATAAAAACAAAGAGATATAAAACAAAAAGGAAAAGGACTTATGCATACAAAAATAATTATAACAGCTCTCTTAGTGGTGGGAAAAATTGGAAGTTGAGGGAATGTTTGTTCCAATTTGGTATATTATAGTGAAGGAATACTATTGTGCTGTAAGAAATGACAAGCAAGATGCTCTCGGGAAAACTTGGAAAGACTTGTACGAACTGATGCAAAGTGAAATGAGCAGAACCAAAAGAACATTATATAAAGTAACAGCAATATTGTATGATGGTCAGCTGTGAATGACTTAGCTATTCTCAGCAATACAATAAACCAAGACAATTCCAAAGAATTTATGATGAAAAAAAATGCTATCCACACCCAGAGAAAGAACTGATAGAGTCTGAATGAAGATCAAAGCTTACTTTTTTTTTTACTTTATTTTTCTTGGTTTTTTTTTTTTGGTCTGTATTTTCTTTCACAACACAACTATTATGGAAATCTATTTTGTATGACTACACATGCATAATCTATATCAAATTACTTGCCTTCTCAATGAGGGGTCAGAGGAAAAAGGGAGACAGAATTTAGAATGCAATTAAAAAACAAATGTTAAAAATTGTTTTTATACATAATTGCTAAAATATAATATTAAATAAAAAAGGAAGTACAGAAAATGGTACAGCTATGAGAGAAATATGTAGGATTTATTACATACTTTTTTTTAAAAAAGTAATCAAATGGTGCAAAAAGATGATTCGTGATTTTATATACAATCCTCTTTTTGTGTCCTGCTATGTAAATGCTGGGGGATTTTTGGTGCTTAAGTTGAGGATAAAAAATAAAATTAGAAAAAAATAAAGCCTTCCTTCTTCTTCTCAATTTTTCTTCTCTTTTTCTTTCCTCATTTAGATTCCTAGAAAGGCTGACACTAGGAGAAATGATGGAGTAGGTAGACATTGGGCCCTCCTACTCTAATACTGGACCTTAATTTCCGCACTGTTCTTTCTCTTGGATAGCATGCCAGATTCATTTCAGCCATTGAGCCCTTGCTCAGAGGAGCCCTGATGACAACCTGAATTCTCCCAATCCATCCCACTCAATCTGAATCCTGCCTCATTAATCAATCAATTAATCAATTAATTAAATTAATCTCTCTCAGGAAGTTTTCATTGATTATTCCAGTGTTTATTCATTCTTTGTTTCTGACAAGAAGCTCTGAAAAGATTCCATCACCTGGTATATAACTTTCCCTGGATAAATTTGCTTTGAGATCCTCAAAACCTGGGACCAAGAAACTAATTTTAGTTCTGGACATGGAGTCAGAAAGAACTGAGTTCAAATCCTGCCTTAGGTGCTTAAGAGTTGTGTGATGGTGGGCAAGTCACTTAATCTCCTTCCACTTCAGTTTCCTTATCTGTAAAACGGGAATAATAGTAGCACCTACCTCCCATGGTTATTGTGAGGGTTAAATGAGCTGTAAAGCACTTTACAAATTCAAAAGCATTATATAAAACCTAACTATTATTATCATTACTTCCTCAGTGCAGAGCATGGACAGAGCATAGGAAGATTCTGTTGACAGACCTGGAATGTTCAGATTCTGAAATCCTCTATGTCTTTGGGTGTGGGTCCACACACTAAGTAAAGAATTGAGAATTCCAAGCCACTGGAGGATGTCAACAAGAAGAACTGATCCCAGGATCTTAAAAAGATTTTCAACCTATCTTTGAGAGTAGCCCCACTTCATCATCATTTTCCCTTTCTAAACTGGAGATGAAACAGCTGCTTTTTAGCATCCTGCGGAAAAAACTGAACATCAGAGTACCAAAGTTATAGAAATGAAGGGAGGCAGGGCTTACCTAGTCCAGTGTGCCTCCAAAAAGGAGGAAGAGTAGACAATAAAGGGAAGGATCACAGTAAAAGCCCACAGTAGCACGCCGGAGAAAAACTGGGTCATAATGGGACTCTGTAGGGAATAAGGGGCAGTAGGGCTGGGATTAGTGGGGAGTATTACTTTCCTTATGAATCTGTCTTCTGCAACAGTCTGGAACATGCATGGATCTCCCTATTTTTTTTTGTCTTCAGTTCCACAATCAGTTTACCACACATTTTTCCCACTCAGTGAACTTTGCCATGGGTGCAGAGGAAAGAATGTTGGGTTGGGGGTCTGAAGATCTGGGTTCAAATTCTGACTTTGCCACTTACTCTCTGTTAAGACTTTGTGTTCCGCATGTATAACTTATTTCAAATAGCTTGCCTTCTCAATGAGGGTAGTGGGGAGGGACGGAGAGAAATTTAGAACTCACTTTTAAAAGCAAATGTTGAAAATTGGTTTTTTTACAAGTAATTGGGGAAAAATAAAATACTAAATAAAAACAACAAAGTGTCCTAGTCTCCTTATCTATGAAATGAGGGAATTGGACTAGATGATGTTCTTTCAGCTCAAATCTATGGTCCTTCCCAAACTTTTATAGCTAAGACAGGTCAATGCTGCCTGCCCAGAGAATGTTCCAAGCTCTGTGAAACATGCAGGGAATACAAAAGGAACCTAGAATACAGTCATAGGCTTAGTACCTATGCTGAAAAGGGCCTTCCAAGATCATCTAGCTTAACTCTTTTATTTTATAGATGAAATAGGCCCAGAGGGGTTCAATGATTTGTATTAAGTTTACAGTTAGTTAGTAAGTAGCAAGGCCAAAATTTGAACTCTAGTCTTTTGGCACTAGATCTAGAGCTCTTTCCATTCCCCCTGTTTTCATCCCCTCCCTCATATGCACACCCTAGGCATGGTGATATGACCCCAAACCTATCACTTCTGAATGCCATTTCCCATCTATTTTATGTTTTGTGATGACATAAATCTAGCATTGTGATATCACTGTATGGGGTGGCCAACCATACAGAGATCATCACCCTCTTTCCCAGAAAGTGCAGCTGGTTTCTGGGATTGTTGGAAAATTTACCCAGGAAAATGGCATGGCACAAGCTAACTTTCTCTTCCTCAGGTCTGGTGCCATGCAGAGTGTGATCTCTACAAACATAGAGGTTAGTGTGTGTGTGTGTGTGTGTGTGTGTGTGTGTGTGTGTGTGTGTGTGTGTGTGTGAAGGTATATAATGTTAGAAGGATGGAGGAGAGGTAGATGGTAACTAACCTTGGGTTTAGAGGCTTGGAAATGGGATTAAGAGTTCTTAAGAGTCCCTAACTATTGAATCACAAATACTTTTAAATGTCCTTTCCTCAGGGAAGGGGAGGTGTGGGGCCATTTTCAGGGATGGGAGAATAAATGATGAGGGCTAAGTATCTTGGGGGCTTAGGGAAACTGTCAGACTACTCACTTAATTTCTACCCAAACCTGACTTGAGAATTCTAGGTAGTGGTCATAGCTTGGTCAGCTCTAAGATCTGTCAGGGTATTACCTGATCTCTAGCACAGATGTGCCCAAGGATATTTTTTTAAACTGAGAGAGTACTGTTAATTATTAGTCGCTTACCACCTCCAATGGGCCACCTCACTTCCCAATTTACCTAATCCACCCTTGCCACACCTTCTGCACACTCATGACATCCTAACTAGTTCAGGGTTTAAACTAGACCCAAAGGCTAACTCCTGACCAGAGGTTAACCTGCCTATACTGATGTTGGAATAAATCTGCAGATCTGCAGTCCTTACTCCCTTCCCTATTTCCTCAACTTCAACCTTCAAGACTGAAGATATCCTGAATCATCGTAAAGCAGGGTTCTTACCTTGGGATCCAAAAACTTGTTTTTAAAAATATTTTGACAACTACATTTTAATCCATTTGGTTTTCTTATTAATCTTAAGCATTTTATTTTATGCATTTAAAATATTATTCTGAGGAATCCTAAGAATATGGTCCTTTCACCTGATTGCCAAATGACTCCACAACGTGAAAAGGTTAAGAACTCCAGCTTTAGAATGAAGAAAACTATCAACCCTTCTCCCAATTACTAGATTGTATCTCCATAGGTTTGTGAGGTTAGTGAGGAGTCACCAGTCTTCTCCTGAGTACATTTTCCTCCATGGGATTATCACAACCCAAGAATGAGAATACACTCCTCTTTCCCTGGGATGCCTTCCTGCCACTCCCACCCGTACTTCCTGCCCATTCCTCCCTGCTCAAGTTGAAGGAGTACCTGGAGTTTCTCGATGGGTCGAGTTACATTGAACATGTCCATGGTGTTGATAACAATGCTTGGTGTGGTGAGGAAGAAGATCAGGATGAAGAGGGAAGAGTTGAGAAATAAGAAACGTCCCCACCAGTAAAATCCACGGATGGATAGGTGCTCCCTAAGGGATAGAAGAAGAGCTGTGAAAGAAGAGAGTTCCACAAGGAACAGACTGAACCCATGGTAGCTTTGCTTTATTTCTAAACAAGGCAGGGTCCCTCTCTTTTGTGTCCCTAGAAGTTCCATGTGGCTGCTTCCTACCCACACTGGTCCATAGGCACCCTGGCTTCTTTGAAGTACATAGGAGAAAATTTATCTATTGTTCCTCCATCTATTTTGGAGAGGTTTCTAGGTCCCTTCCTTGAAGGGAAGGGAGATTGAGGTAGGCTCTTTTTCCTCCAGGAAGGCATTATCTTATTTTGTCTGATTAGTCTAATTCCCTTTCAGAGTTGGGCTAAACATATGGACAGTATAGCCACTGTGTGTAGAGGAGTTTGAAGCCAGGACTACCATGAATCTATATAGTCCCATCACAAGTTCAGCCAAGAGTAGGCACTATTCTGCTATGGGGCTGGTTATACTTAAAGGGCTTGTGGATAGATGTCTTCAACAAAAGCAGAGACCATTTATGTCAGGGGATAACTCTGTGGCGATGAAGCTGGACAGAAAGGCAGGTATAGGATCTTACGAGGGGGCAGGTCATAAGATCAAAGGATTTGGCGTGGAAACAGGCAGCTAAATGGTACATTAAATAGAGTCTGAGACTTTGGTATCAGGACAATCTAAGTGTTAGTCCTGCCTCAAACACTTACTAGCTATGTGACCTTGGGCAAGTCATTTTAACTGCTCAGCTTCAGTTGGCTCATCTGTAAAATAAAATCATACCCACCTCACAAGATTGCTGTGAGGATCAAATGAGGTAACATATATAAAGTGTTCTGCCAACCTTAAAGTGATATATAAATACTGGCTATTATTATCCAGTCCATACCAGGAGATGGAGGCATCAGGTGACTTGCACAAGGCCATACAAGTAGTATTGAAACTTGGTCATCTTGTATCCCTATCCAGTGCTCTGTACATTACAGCGGAGTCATTGGCCTCCTCTAGCCTCAAAGGAGCTCTGAAGAGGAAGAGGAAGAAGGCTCACCAAAGAATATCCTTAGGATGAGGGGCATAGAAGATCCTCCATTTGTGAGATTGGACCACCGATGTCACTGAGGATTGCTGTGGAGTTTTGCCACAAGTAACCCACTGGAAATCCTTTAGGATGCTGGGCAGAAAAGAAAGAAAAAAAGAGGGCAAAGATCAGAGAGAGGTGCAAGGGAATTAAGGTCCCTATCTCTGTATGAGGCCTTGAAGATTATCTATTCTAACCAATAACCTAAGCTGACTTATCTAGTGAAAAGACATCTAAAGCCATCACCTAATACAATTATTCCAATTGGCATAAAATTTTAATGAAGTGCTTTGGGCTAAAGTAGTTTTTAAAAAAGGCTGGAAATCCTAAAGGAGTATACTGATTTTCATCAATCGCACGTTTGTGTTTTTACCAGGGTCAACTTTGACTGGGATAGCTGTGTAGGCTGATCTTCCTCCAGCAGGGGATGGTAAAGGGACTCAAAGAATGTCTCTTAACCCACATAAATTGTCAGCATTTCTATATATTACCAACAGTCCAGCAGCAAGAGATAGAAAGAGAAATTTCATGTAAAATAACTGCAGACAATACAGAATACTTAGGAGTCTACCTGCCAAGAAAAATCCAGGAATTATATGAGTAGAGGTACAAAACACTTTTTACACATATAGTATCAGATCTAAACAACTGGAAAATATTAATTGTTCATGGGTAACCTGAGGCAATATAATGAAATAATTCTACCCAAATTAATATATTTATTCAGTGCCATAGCAATTAAACAACCAAAAAATTCATCTGGAAGATCAAAAAGTGAAGAATATCAAGTGAATCAATGAAAACATGTGAAGGGAGGTGACTTAGTCATATTAGATGACAAACTGTATGACAAACTGGCAATCATCAAAACATCTGGTACTGGCTAAGAAATAGAGCAGCAGATCAGTGGAACCAAGCAGGTACACAGCACTCAGTAGGAAATGACCATAGTAATCTCATGCTTGATAAACACAAAGATCTAAACTTTTGGGATAAGAACTGTTTGTTTTTGTCTTTTAAATAATATTTTGTTTTCCCCCAATTACGTGTAAAGACATTTTTTTAAACATTCAATTTTTTTGGTAAGTTTTTATTTTCAAATTCTATCCCTCCTCTCCCCTCCTTCCTCCCTGAAATAGTAAACAATTTGATATAGGTTATATATGTGCAATCCTGTAAAACATTTCCATATTAGTCATTTCATGAAAGAAGACCTGAACAAAAGATAAAGAAAAGAAAATGAAAAATCATATGTTCAGTCCATATTCAGACAATAGCAGTTCTTTCTCTGGAGGCAGATGACATTTTTCATCATGAGTCCTTTGGGATTGTCTTAGAACATTGTATTGTTGAGACTAGCTGAGTCATTCACAGTTCTTCATTGTACATTATTACTGTTACTGTGTGCAGCGTTCTCTTGGTTCTGCTCACTTTACTTTGTATCAGTTCATGCAAGTCTTTCCAGGTTTTTCTGAAATCATCCTGTATCTCATTTCTTTCTTTCTTTCCTTTTTTTTTTTTTTTTTGCTTTTTGGAGTGGGGAAGGCAGGGCAATTGGGGTTAAGTGACTTGCCCAAGGTCACACGGTTAGTAAGTGTGTCAAGTGTCTGAGGCCGGATTTGAATTCAGATCCTCCTGACTCAAGGGCCTGTGCTCTACTCACTGTGCCACCTAGCCGCCCCTGCATCTCACTTCTTATAGCATAGTAATATTCTATTACAATCATATATCACAACTTGTTCAGTTATTTCCCAGTTGATGGGCACCATTACAAGAGTTGCTATAAATATTTTGTACAAATAGGTTCATCCCACCCCCACCCTTTGATCTCTGGGATACAGTGGAATTGCTGAGGTTATGTACAGTTTTACAATCCTTTGGGCATAGTTCCAGATTGCTCTCCAGAATGGTTAGATCAGTTCACATCTCTACCAACAGTGAATTATTAGCATCCCAGTTTTCCCATTTATGGTATCATTTATGTCTAAATCACATATTCATTTTGACCTTATCTTGGTATACGGTGTGAGGTGTTGGTCTACACCTAGTTTCTGCCAAATTGCTTTCCAATCTTTCCAGAAGTTTTTGCCAAATAGTGAACTCTTAATATATAGAGAACTCAGTCAAATTTATAAGAATATAAGTCATTCCTCAGTTGATAAATGGTCAAAGGATATGAATAGGAAGTTTTCAAACTAAGAAATCAAAGCTGTCTATAATTAGCATATGAAAAATGCTTTAAATCACTCTTGATTAGAGAAATTCAAATCAAAACAATACTGTGGTACTTAAACCTATCAGATCGGCTAATACAACAAAAAAGGAAAGTGATAGATATTGGAGGCAATGTGGGGAATTTGGGACACTAATGCACTATCGGTAGATTGTGAACTGATTCAACCATTCTGTAGAAAAATTTGGTACTATGTTGAAAAGGCTACAAAATTGTTGCATGCCCTTTGGCCTGGCAATAACCACTAAGAGATCTATATCCCAAAGAGACTTTTTTTTTTAAAAGAAAAAGATCTATGTGTACAAAATATTTATAGCAGCTCTTTTTGTAGTGGCAAAGAATTGGAAACTGAGAGGATGCCATCAATTGGGGAATGGCCGAACAAACTGTTGTGTATGATTGTGAATGGAATACTATTGTGCTATAAGAAATGATGAGCAGGATGCTTTCGGAAAAACCTGGAAAGACTTAACATGAAGTGATGCAAAGTGAAGTAAGCAGAACCAAGAAAATACCGTATACATAGCAGCAATATTGTATGATGATCAGTTGTGAATGACTTTGCTATTCTCAACAATACAAAGACCCAAGACAATTCTAAAGGACTTGTGATGAAAAATGCTATTCAGTTCTAGAGAAAGAACTGATAGAATCTGAATGCAAGTCAAAGCACACTGTTAAAAAAAATTTCTTAGGGGGGGTGGAGCCAAGATGGCGGCATAGCAGCAGCAACATATTGCAGCTCTCACATAGCCACCCCAAAATACCCATAAAACAGGACTCTAAACCAATCCTAGAACTCCAAAACGCACACAAAGATACTTCCCACTAAAGTCAGCTC